>JARQOD010000003.1:599267085-599295420 GCA_033576555.1 Oophaga sylvatica
TGGATGGAACTGCTCTCATAATAGAACATGGATGGAACTGCTGTCATAATATAACATGGATGGAACTGCTGTCATAATATAACATGGATGGAACTGCTGTCATAATATAACATGGATGGAACTGCTGTCATAATATAACATGGATGGAACTGCTCTCATAATATAACATGGATGGAACTGCTGTCATAATATAACATGGATGGAACTGCTCTCATAATATAACATGGATGGAACTGCTCTCATAATATAACATGGATGGAACTGCTGTCATAACATAACATGGATGGAGCTGCTGTCATAATATAACATGGATGGAACTGCTGTCATAATATAACATGGATGGAACTGCTGTCATAATATAACATGGATGGAACTGCTGTCATAAATATAACATGGATGGAACTGCTCTCATAATAGAACATGGATGGAACTGCTCTCATAATATAACATGGATGGAACTGCTCTCATAATATAACATGGATGGAACTGCTGTCATAATATAACATGGATGGAACTGCTGTCATAAATATAACATGGATGGAACTGCTCTCATAATAGAACATGGATGGAACTGCTCTCATAATATAACATGGATGGAACTGCTCTCATAATATAACATGGATGGAACTGCTCTCATAATAGAACATGGATGGAACTGCTCTCATAATATAACATGGATGGAACTGCTCTCATAATATAACATGGATGGAACTGCTGTCATAATATAACATGGATGGAACTGCTCTCATAATATAACATGGATGGAACTGCTCTCATAATATAACATGGATGGAACTGCTGTCATAATATAACATGGATGGAACTGCTGTCATAATATAACATGGATGGAACTGCTGTCATAATATAACATGGATGGAACTGCTCTCATAATAGAACATGGATGGAACTGCTCTCATAATATAACATGGATGGAACTGCTGTCATAATATAACATGGATGGAACTGCTGTCATAATATAACATGGATGGAACTGCTGTCATAATATAACATGGATGGAACTGCTCTCATAATATAACATGGATGGAACTGCTCTCATAATATAACATGGATGGAACTGCTGTCATAACATAACATGGATGGAGCTGCTGTCATAATATAACATGGATGGAACTGCTGTCATAATATAACATGGATGGAACTGCTCTCATAATATAACATGGATGGAACTGCTGTCATAATATAACATGGATGGAACTGCTGTCATAACATAACATGGATGGAACTGCTGTCATAATATAACATGGATGGAACTGCTGTCATAATATAACATGGATGGAACTGCTGTCATAATATAACATGGATGGAACTGCTGTCATAATATAACATGGATGGAACTGCTGTCATAATATAACATGGATGGAACTGCTCTCATAATATAACATGGATGGAACTGCTCTCATAATATAACATGGATGGAACTGCTCTCATAATATAACATGGATGGAACTGCTGTCATAACATAACATGGATGGAGCTGCTGTCATAATATAACATGGATGGAACTGCTGTCATAATATAACATGGATGGAACTGCTGTCATAATATAACATGGATGGAACTGCTGTCATAATATAACATGGATGGAACTGCTGTCATAACATAACATGGATGGAACTGCTGTCATAACATAACATGGATGGAACTGCTGTCATAATATAACATGGATGGAACTGCTGTCATAATATAACATGGATACATTGTAACATATTGTTCTCTATTTACATTCTGATTCTTATATCATCAGACCAGAGAATGTGCAAAAGAATAAAAATAGCCGAAATTAGAATCTCAAAATTGTGAAAGTTTAAATCTCTAATTATATCACGATTCAACTGAAGTTTGGAATTTTAAAGATGCAAATTATAAAAACCAATTATATTGATTCTAACAACATAGCACTAACAAAGTAATAATGTTCAAAACTGTGGAAGAAAAAAAATGATAAAACTTCAAGTGTTTATTTACAAGGAAACATTTTTATTTTCTAAAGTCTGGTAATATTCTAAATGTTCGTGTTACAATTTATATCTGAATCGATTTAAGACAAAAATTACAAATCTGAAATAAAGAAGTTAATTTAGCTTTAAAAGCTTATTAGCTTTGAATATTCTTTTATATTTTCCGATAGAATATAACAATTATAATTCTTCGATATCATAATGATGGAACAATATGAAAATTATTGTACAAACTCCTCCACTGCTGCTAAGAATGAGGTTGAAAATGGGAAATACTGTATAAGTCAAATCTAGAAAATCTAATATAGGTCAAATACAATCTGAAATTATGGTTTTAATTAAAAAATGTTAGAAGCAGAGGGTCCAGGGGCGGTTTGTGTAGGATGTTAGAACAGAGAGGTCGCTGATGTGCAGTGGTACAGTAACTATGGCAGGTGCAGAGCCCTGGTGGCCTGATAGCAGGGGTACTGCTGGGATAGAGGTGATGGGGCACATCAAGCGGGTCTCGAGTGTGATTTGGCTCCTACATGTCTCTCTACTTCAGTCACGTTATTGAGATAAAGGAAACAGGAGTTTCCATCCACTATATAAAAAGACACATCTCCATGTTTTTCTCAATGTCTGACTTGAATTCAGAATAAACCTTTCCGGTTTTAGGACAATTAGGATTACCATAATTATTAATATTTGCCAAATGCCAGAATAATGAGAGAGAGAATGTTTTAAGGCATTTTTATTACTGCAAAGTCAGAAGTTTACATACATTTCATTAGTATTTGATACCATTGCCCTTACACTGAATGACTTGGGTCAGACGTTTGGGATCTCCTTCCACAAGCTTCTCACAATAGTTGGTCGGGATTTGGGCCCATTTCGCCTGACAAAACTGGTGTAACTGATCCAGGTTTATAGGGCGTCTCGCTCACCGACCTATTCAGCTTTGCCTGTAAATATTCAGTAGAATGGAGATCAGGGCTTTGTGATGGCCGCTCCAAAACATTGACTTTGTTATCCTGAAGCCACTTTGTTTCCATTTTGGCAGTATGCTTCAGGTCATTGTCCATTTGGAAGACCCATTTCTGCCCAAGCTTTAACTTCCTGGCTGATGTCTTGAGATGTTGCTTCAGTGTTGTCACATAATTTTCTTTTCTTAGGATGTCATCTACTTTGTGAAGTTCACCAGTCCCTCCTGCAGCAAAACAACCTCACAACATGATGCTGTCTTCCCCCGTGTTTCACAGTGTGGATGGTGTTCTTAGGCTTCCAAGCTTCTCCCTACTTCCTTCAAACGTAACGATGGTCATTATGCCAAAAAACTTCAATTTTAGTTCATCAGACCACAGGACGTCTCCAAAAATTAAGGTATGTGTTCCTGTGTGCATTTGCAGACATTAATCTGGCTTCATGTTTCTTTTGGAGTAATGGCTTCTTCCTGGCAGAGTGATCTTTCAGCCCATGTTGATACAGTACTCGTTACACTGTGGATATTGACACAATCTTACCAGCTTCCGCCATCATCTTCACAGGTCTTTTGCTTTTGTCCTTGGGTTGATAGGCACATGTCGGACCAAAGTACGTTCATCTCTGGGACACAGAACCCGTCTCCTTCCTGAGCGGTATTATGGCAGGACATTTCCATCTTGTTTGTACTTGCGTATAATTGTTCGTACAGATGAACGAGGCAAATTCAGGCATCTTGAAATTATACCCAAGGATGAGCCAGACTTTGCAAGTCCACAATTCTCTTCCTGATATCTTGGCTGATTTCTTTAGACTTTCCATTGATGCTGCACAAAGAAGCCGTGTGTTTCAGGTGTGCATTAAAATACATCCACAGCTGTGTCAATAATTATCTCAGATGTTGCCACAAAAACTGCCGAACACATGACATCATCATATGGGCCGTCCAGAATTGTGTAAAGGCAGAGTAATCTTAGTGTATGGAAACTTTTGCCTTTTCAGTAAGTAATAAAAATGCCTTAAACATTCTCTCGCTCTCGTTATTCTGGCATTTGGCAAATATTAATAATTATGGTAATCCTAATTGACCCAAAACGGGAAAGGTTTATTCTGATTTCATGTCAGATATTGAGAAAAACCTTCAGATGTGTCTTTCTATATAGTGGATGGAAACTTCTGGTTTCAACTGTATGAAAACGACAGCAAACTGAAAGTGAAGGGAAACGATCTGTGTAAGGGCCCCTCTGCTTCAGGTTTTTACCTTTTGACATGTGGTAAGAGGTCCGTGCCTCCCCATCCCCCTGCCCCACTCACTTGCCATATTTGCATATTTGTATCAGATTTAGGATATTTTGTTTCCATTTGTCCCAAGTGCCAACCTTTCCTTGTCATCTATTTATCCAGAAAGGTCCGGAAATATTCAGTAAACATCCGTCCTATACACAGCCTGACCCTGTCCGGTCCCACCAGGGGAACGTGGTGCTGATGTGCTGTCCCCAGCAGCCAGACATAATTTCTGGGGCAATGGAAATGATTGTGCGACACTAACCCCTTGTGAGCTTTCTACCTGTAATACAAAGATATCATTATTTAAACAATTAGTCCCTGATCTTGTTCTCTTATTGTTCTGTCCTGGGTGAGAATGCAGAAGGGAATCTTTCCTTCACCTGGGGCAAAATTTCAGTTTGGTGTCCACTCTTTTACACAGCTTGATAGGTTTGAATAGTCGTCGTGTGACCGCTCATATGTGATTTGCACACTTACAGTCTCGTGTCGATGAGCTGCTCTTCCTAATTCTCTCAATGTTCAGTAAAAAACTACAATCCCTGCTTCATGTGACCTTAAAAAACTAAAAAACTACAAAAAAACTACAATCCCACTCCTCACGTGACCTTAAATATGAAAATTGCATTTGAGTGGTCATGTGATGAGATGACCACTGGATCGACAAGCAGTGCCGAATCCTGACTGTGAGTGTGTAGGATTTACAGTGCTTCGTTTTATCATTTTATAATTAATGCGCCTAACATAAACACAGATGTAGTGTAACCCTTAACTTGTCAGATGATACAACACTTTATTAACATAGCCATATATTACGTTATCTGACATGTTATAGATTGTTACATGTGTACAGAATCAGAACCAACAGTATAGAAATACAGCAGCAAAACCACCAACAATACAGAAATACAGCACCAAAACCACCAACAGTGCAGAAATACAGCACCAAAACCACCAACAGTACAGAAATACAGCACCAAAACCACCAACAGTGCAGAAATACAGCACCAAAACCACCAACAGTACAGAAATACAGCACCAAAACCACCAACAGTGCAGAAATACAGCACCAAAACCACCAACAATACAGAAATACAGCAGCAAAACCACCAACAGTACAGAAATACATCGCCAGAATCATAAACAGTGCATGAATACATCACCAGACATACAGTTGTCAGTACAGGAATATATCATCAAAACCTGAAAACATGAATACAGCACAAAGTTAAGAACAGGGATCATTTGTAATGTCAGGTCAGCCCCATATAAATTGTATTGCTATGAACCCACAACTCTTAGTATTTCATAAAAAATGGTAAGAAAATACTGAAAATTGTTGTTACCAGCCATCATCAGACTAACATGTTAAAGAACATGTATGCAAGTACCTGGATAAGAATGAAGTGATTAAACAGAGTCAGCATGGGTTTGTAACTAATAAGTCATGTCAGACTAACTTAATTTCCTTCTATGACAGAATCACTGACTGGGTGGATCAGGGAAATGCTGTAGATATAGTATATCTTGACTTCAGCAAAGCATTTGACAAAGTATCTCACACAATCCTTATTTAAAAAATGACTAAGTATGGAATGGACAAGGCAACTGTTAGGTGGATTCATAACTGGCTTAGTGATCGGACCCAAAGAGTGGTTGTAAATGGCTGCACATCCAGTTGGAAGAATGTCTCAAGTGGGGTACCACAAGGCTCTGTTTTGGGCCCTGTATTGTTCAACATCTTTATCAATGATTTAGATGAAGGAATTGAGGGTAAACTGATCAAATTTGCTGATGACACAAAGCTAGGAGGGGTAGCTAATACTAGAGAAGAGAGAGAGAGGATTCAAAAAGATATACATAAACTGGAGCAGTGGGCAGCAACTAACAGAATGGATTTTAACAGGAAAAAATGCAAAGTACTACATCTGGGCAATAAAAATGAAAAAAGCATATACAAAATGGGAGGAATAGGGCTAAGTAACAGCACATGTGAAAAAGACTTGGGTATACTAATTGATCACAGACTTAACATGAGTCAACAGTGTGATGCAGCAGCAAAAAAGGCAAATGCAATTCTAGGATGTATCAACAGAAGCATACAGTCTAGATCACGTGAGGTCATTATTGCCCTCTACTCCTCTTTGGTCAGACCTCATCTGGAATACTGTGTCCAGTTTTTGGGCACCGCATTTTAAAAAAGACATCAACAAACTGGAGCAAGTTCAGAGAAGAGCCACCAGAATGGTGACCGGTCTGCAAACCATGTCCTATGAGGAACGGTTGCAGGATTTGGGAATGTTTAGCTTGCAAAAAAGAAGACTGAGAGGAGACTTAATAGCTGTCTACAAATATCTCAAGGGCTGTCACATTGTAGAAGGATCATCTTTATTCTCATTTGCACAAGGAAAGACTAGAAGCAATGGGATGAAACTGAATGGGAGGAGACACAGATTAGATATTAGAAAAAACTTTTTGACAGTTAGGGTGATCAATGAGTGGAACAGGCTGCCACAAGAGGTGGTGAGTTCTCCTTCAATGGAAGTCTTCAAACAGAGGCTGGATAGACATCTGTCTGGGATGATTTAGAGAATCCTGCTTTGAGCAGGGGGTTGGACCAGATGACCCAGGAGGTCCCTCCAACTCTACCATTCTATGATTCTATGATTCTATGATTCTACTGACCATACAGGAACCACAGTATTGATGAGACCTAGGCAGGATCAAAAGTGACCGTATACATCCAGGTACCTTACAGGTGATGTCCTCTCTGATTGGCGTCATTGTCTTTCTTTTCTTTGTCATCTGGTCTAAACAATATGATGACGTGCCCCTAAAAATATCAGAGTAATTATAATGCGCCTGAATAAAAATATCTGCGGTATGCTGCACCCCTGAACAATTGCCTCTTATTGTGCTCCCTGCACAAAATATGACCCCCACACTATCCTTCCTATAGTATATAGCCTCCACACTGCACTCTCCTTTCTATACTTTGCTCCCTCTTCACATTGTCTCCACACAGTGTGTCCTCAACATTTCTTCCTACTACCCATACTGTTTCCTCATAAAGCCCTTTGCTCCCCATACTGTCTCCTCACACATTCCCCCATCCGCTATACTGTCTCCTCATACATTCCTCTTGCCCATACTGTCTGTTCACACATGCATCCTCCTTGTCCATATGGTCTCCTCACAGATTTCCACTCCTGCCCATACTGTGAACCCACACATTCCCCCCATACTGTCTCCTCACACTTTTCCTTCTCCCCTGCCCCTACTGAGTCCTCGCACATTTTCCCATACTACTACTACTCACACATTTCCTCTTCCTTTGCCCATACTGTCTCCTCACACAGGTCCCCCTCCTCATACTGTCTCCTCCTAATTCCCCATCAACCATACTGCTTCTTCACACATTCCCCCCCTCACCCATGCTGTCTCCCTACATATTTCCTCCAAGGCCATACTGTCTCCTCACACATTCCCCCTGCTCATTCTGTCTCCTCACACATACTCCCCCTTTCCCCGCAATACTGTCTCATCCCACAATCCTCCTCCCTGTCCATACTGTCTCATCACGTTTCCATAGCTTACCCATAATGTATCCTCACAAATTCTCCCCGCCAATACTGTGTCATCACACCTCCCTGGCCATACTGTCTCCTCACATATTCCCGCTGTCCATTCTCTCTCCTCACACATTGTCCCCACCAATACTGTCTCATCACACATTCCTCCTCCTTGTCCATAGTGTCTCATCACATTTCCATACCTCACTCATAATGTATCCTCACACATTCTCCCCTGCCTATACTGTCTCATCGCACTGTCCTAGTCCCTGACCATATTGTCTCATCACATATTTCCATACCCCACCCATAATGTATCCTCAAACATTTACCTCCTGTCCATACTGAGTGATCCTTGATTAACTAAAGAGAAACCTGTACAAATTGTTTTTAGCCCACTTGTGAGAAAAGGAGCAGAGTATTTGAGGTAAAATGGAAGTTTACAGCAAAGCTGAGAAAACTGCTGTTGAGGTGCAATTACTTCCATGCAAAGTGGACACTGAGAGCAAAGGCCCCTGTGCTAGAATTGTGTAGGTCACCCTTTCTTAAAAGGGATTTCCATTTGAATTGTTTTGTGCTCCTCCGCTTTCGAAAACATAAAAAAATCAGAGTTACACATTTTCACCTGGTCTATTGATGTCTCTCTGCTACTGCTCTGTCTATGTTTATAGGCTGCAGTGGTAATGTCACATCTGACCACTTCAGACAATCACAGGACTCATCCACTTGGGCCATCTACCTTAGCCTGACTGCTCAGCTCAGTGATTGGCTACAGCAGTCACGTGTTTAGTCATGACATCACGGCACCACCCTAAAAAAAAGACCAGAACAGCAGCAAAGAGGAATTTCTCACCCCGAGGTGGATGAGTATCACTGATCTTATTGTTTTTCCCTAGAACAAGTCTAAGGGCATTAAATGAATTGAAAAACAAGCAAAAAAAAAAACACAGAAAATCCTTTTAACGCACCACTCCAGAGCGCACTTGAGGTCACTTCGCCTCGTTCCGGCCCCGTTTCTGCCTCGTTATGGCCCCGTTCTGGCCTCGTTCCGGCCCCGTTCCTGCCTCGTTATGGCTCTCATAGATTTGCATTGAGAGCTTTTGACGTAGTTTCTGACTTCCGACCAGTCCGAAGCTGCGCTCACAAAATGGCATCACGGGACCAGAGTGGCACTGAAAAACGGTGAGTACACCGAAGGAAAAGTATATGACCGGAGGCAGGGGGATAAAAAAATAAATCACTGAAGAAAAAAACTTGCTGTTGTAGTGCTTTAAGTAACATTATTTGATACAACAAAAACATGTTGAACACATCAAAAAATCACAATATACATGTCATACAAGTAAACAGCACACTGCACACACGTAAGATGAGCCCAACACACACATCAGACTCATCACACAAATAATAGAATCCTAGAATGGTAGAGTTGGAAGGGACCTCCAGGGTCCTCGTGTACAACCCCCTGCTCAATGCAGGAGTCACTAAACCATCTCAGACAGATGTCTGTCCAGCCTGTTTTAAGACTTCCATTGAAGGAGAACTCACCACCTCTCGTGGCAGCCTGTTGATCACCCTCACTGTCAAAAAGTTTTTTCTAATATCTAATCTGTATCTTCTCCCTTTCAGTTTCATTCCATTGTGAGTCGCACTAAGTACCAGGGCAATGGGGTACTCGGCACCGAGCCCATGAAAGTCTATGGGTTTGTCACTGGCAGCAGGACTCGGTCCGTGGCCCTGGGCGCTCATACAATGGGGGATATTTACAGGGGATTATAAGGATAGGTAGTTCGTGAGGCCACCTGTGGTATCTGATCAATTGGACCAGCGCTGCTATAAGGATCTTCACAGGGGATGTTATGGGGCAGCTAGATGGTTGGTCTCCCACAGGTGAGACTGGTCCCTGGAAGTCTATGATGACGCGGGGTGTAGGTAAGAATTCAGTCACACACAATGTAGCTTCTTTTCATACCTTTACTTGTAGGTGTTTCAAGCAGATCCCGGGAAGCTGGTCGGGGTGGAGAATGCACATTCGGGACACCGCTGAGCAGGTTAGAGGCCTCCTTTACTTCATATGTATCTGAGTCCAAACTTGCATGAAGCGAAGTTAACTCTGCAATCTCCAGCTTTCTCAATAGCTGCCAAGCCCGGCTGACATTGTGGTGGAGCCTTCTATGTCTCTGATTATCAGATGTTGAGAGAACTAAGTCCTTACTTTTGTCGTGCACTTGACTCAAAGTCCCCGTTCCCCTGACTCCGGTTACATATCAGCACTTAGGGCTGCTCTCTGCGACCTGTAGTCCAGATAGCCTCCGGTTATCTTGTTACTAAGCATGAAACTCTAGCAACGCTTCGGACCCCGGTGTCCGGTGATCTAGTGCAGGTAATCCAATACCTGAAGCACTTCTCTCTGTCTTCTCCACTGCGCCCTTCGCCCTGCTTCCCGCTCTTAACATAAGCACTTGTAGCTTTGATGTGAATAGTCAGCTTTCTTCCAGAGCTCACTGATCAGCTCTCAGTATCCTCCAAGTCCAGACTGGACTGACACTGAACTGCACTGTCCTAAGACAGGAAACTGTCTGACTGAACTCCTCTCCCTCAGCTGAACAGAATGTGCCCACTCACTCCTCCTGCACAGACTGTCTAGAAAGACTGAACTGTCCTTAGACAGGAAGCTTGACTGACTGACTGCTACGTGTCACTCCCTTTTATACCCCTGGTGGGTGTGTCTGAAAGTGTGAGTGACGTGAATGGATATCAAGCTTTTGCGGTTACCTTCCTGTGCATTTTCCTGGATTATGTGTGCCTGACATAGCTGGGCCACACATCTGCATCTCGTGATTCCATGTGAAAATGAGAATAAGGATGATCCCTTACACTGTGACAGCACTTCAGATATTTGTAGACAGCTATTAAGTCTCCTCTTAGTCTTCTTTTTTTCAAGTTAAACATTTCCAAATCCTGTAAACCGTTCCTCGTAGGACATACTTTGCAGACCGGTCACCATCCTGGTCGCTCTTCTCTGAACTTGCTCCAATTTTTCAATGTCTTTTTTAAAATGTGACACCCAGAACTGGACACAGTATTCCAGATGAGGCCTGACCAAGGAGGAGTAGAGGGCAATAATGACCTCACGTGATCTAGACTCTATGCTTCTCTTTTACGTCCTAGAACTGTGTTTGCCTTTCTTGCTGCTGCATCACACTGTTGACTCATGTTCAGTCTGTGATCTATTAGTATACCCAAGTCTTTTTCACACGTGCTGTTGCTTAGTTCTAGTCCTCCCATTTTTTTCAATGTAATTTTCATTTTCTTGCCCAGATGTAGAATCTTGCATTTCTCTCTGGTAAATACCATTCCATTAGTCGCTGCCCATTGTTCAAGCGTATCTAGATCCTTCTGAATCCTTTCTCTGTCTTCTCTAGTGTTAGCTATCCCTCCTAGCTTTGCATCATCTGCAAATTTGATTAGTTTACCTTCAGTTCCCTTACCTAGATCATTTATAAAAATGTTACCAACACTGGGGCCAGGACAGAGCCTTATGGTCCCCCACTTGAAACACTGTGGCCAGAACAGAGCCTTGTGGTATCCCACTTGTAACACTGGGCCCATGACAGAGCCTTGTGGTACCCCACTTGAAACACTGGGGTCAGAACAGAGCCTTGTAGTACCCCACTTGAAACACTCTTCCACTTGGATGTGCAACCATTTATTACCACTCTTTGAGTACGATCACTGAGCCAGTTATGAATCCACCTATCTGTAGCCTTGCCATTCCCATACTTAGTCATTTTTTCAATAAGGATAGTATGAGATACTTTATCAAATGCTTTGCTGAAGTCGAGATATTCTATATCTACCACATTTCCCTGATCCACCCAGTCAGTGATTCCATCATAGAAGGAAACTAGATTAGTCTAGCATGACTTGTTTGCTACGAACTCATGTTTACTCTGGTTAATTACTGTATTCTTATCCAAGTACTTAAATACATGCTGTGTAATAATTTGTTCACAGATCTTTCCTGGTACAGTAGTAAGGCTCACTGGCCTGTAATTTCTTGGCTCCTTCTTCACAAGTAAAGTGCACATGCACACGTGGTCAAAATTGTTGGTACCTCTCGTTTAATGACAGATAAACACACAATGGTGACAGAAATAACTTGAATCTAACAAAAGTAATAATAAATAAAAAATCTATGAAAATGAACAATGAAAGTCAGACATTGCTTTTCAGCTTCCACAGAATTTAAAAAAAATAAAGCTCATGAAATAGGCCTGGACAGAAATGATGGCACCCCAGAAAATAATGTGACAAAACGGACATGTTGAATCGCGTTGTGTCCACTAAATAGCATCACAGGTGTCTTCAATCTTGGAAACAGTGAGTGGCCTGTATAGAGGCTACAGATATCACTGTGCTGTTTGGTGACATGGTGTGTATCACACTCAACATGGACCAGAGGAAGCGAAGGAAAGAGTTGTCTCAGGAGATTAGAAAGAAAATTATAGGCAAACATGTTAAAGGTAAAAGTTATAAGACCATCTCTAAGCAGCTAGATGTTCCTGTGACTACAGTTGCACATATTATTCAGAAATGTAAGCTCCATGGGACTGTAGCGAACCTCCTGGACGTGGCCGCAGGAGGAAATTGATGAAAATCAAAGAGACGGATAATACGAATGGTAACACAAGAGCCCAGAAAAACTTCTAAACAGATTAAAGATGACCTTCAAGCTTAATGAACATCAGTGTCATATCGCACCATCCGTCGTTGTATGAGCCAAAGTGGACTTCATGGGAGGCGACCAAGGAGGACACCATTGTTGAAAAAAAATCATAAAAAAGCCTGACTAGAATTTGCCAAACTACATGTTGACAAGCCACAAAGCTTCTGGGAGAATGTCCTATGGACAGATGAGACAAAAATGGAACTTTTTGGCAAGGCACATCAGCTCTATGTTCACAGACGGAAAAATGAAGCATATCAAGAAAAGAACACTGTCCCACTGTGAAAACATGGAGGAGGCTCTGTTATGTTTTGGGGCTGCTTGGCGGCATCTGGCACAGGGTGTCTAGAATCTGTGCAGGGTACAATGAAGTCTCAAGACTATCGAGGGATTCTAGAGAGAAATGTGCTGCCCAGTGTCAGAAAGCTTGGTCTCAGTCCAGGTCATGGGTTTGCAACAGGATAATGACTCAAAACCCACAGCTAATAAACACCCAAGAATGGCAAGAGGAAAACATAGGACTATTCTGAAGTGGCTTCTATGAGCCCTGACCTAAATCCTATTGAGCATCTTTGGAAAGAGCTGAAACATGCCGTCTGGAAAAGGCAACCTTCACACATGAGACAACTGGAGCAGTTTGCTCTTGAGGAGTGGCCAAAATACTTGTCGAGAGGAGCAGAAGTCTCATTGACAGGTACAGGAATCGTTTGATGCAGTGATTGCCTCAAAAGGTTGTGCAACAAAATATTAAGTTAAGGGTAACATCATTTCTGTCCAGGCCTATTTTATTTGTTTTATTTTTTTTTTTTAATTATGTGGAAGCTGAAAAGCAATGTCTGACTTTCATTTGTTCATTTTCATAGGTTTTTGACTTATTATTACTTTTGTCAGATTCAAGTTATTTCTGTGACCATTGTGGGTTTTTCTGTCATTAAACGAGGGGTACCAACAATTTTGACCACATGTGTATTGTAAACATCACACAAATTCGCCGCACACATCATACGAGTACACCACACACATCACGGAATTGCAGGACACACAATGAACACATATATGAGATAAGCATAAACAGACACAACATGTGCACAATAATTACTGCACAAACTACATTATAAACAAGTCAGTCACACTGCTTATTTATCACAGGCAAATGCACACATAATAGATCTACAGGTACATTACACACATAACAGATATACAGGCAGATATACTCAACTTAAAGGCATATACCATATATACAGACACATAGCATACAGTATAAACCAGCATATAAACACATACCTAATAGGTGTGATGACACAGCTTTTAATCTAAATTATCCAGACGTCTATTTTCAGTAGTCAGGAGACTGTTATCTTTATGTTGACTATTGAATTTATGTGTTACTTTCTTTGGTTGGTCAAGAAACATGGACTATTGTCATATTGTCTGAATGTTGACTCTTGATTTGATGTTTGTTGTAACTTATTGTCTGTTATCTCTGGAGGACAGGGACGTAGGGTCATGGAACAATCAATATTTGTTAATATGTTGATTACACATTGTACCAGGCCAGATAGTTTGTTGACCTGCAAAACAGAGGAGAACAAACTAGTCAGAATGATTAAATACTCAAACACTGAGAATTATTCTCATCCCACCTCCCCCTGACCCCTGGATGATGACCGAAGGACAGTTGTGAACTATAAAAAGAGGATATGCCTCTGTTCCCAGGTTGATTCTACACGATACCATCTTAAGGGACCATGTTCCTGGCTGGAAGAATACAGAACTGCGCCATTGACCATCATTGAACCCTCCACGACGCTTGAAGAATCCAGGTTGGGACAATGAGATCACCTGGCCACGTACCTCAACGGACTGTCTGCTTCCTAAGCTTGTCCTTACCTCCTCTCTGTGGGTTCATTCCAAAAGCAGGGTGCCACTGATGGGGTAGTCGGCCCTCGAAGCCTAGAGTCACAGCTGCTCTTATACCAGCGAGCCAGCGAAATAGTGAGACTGTAATTTTGCACCATCTGGCTTATATGCTGGGACTGTTCTATATTTTATTGTCTATTTGTGGTTCAATAAAGTATTGCAACACTATTTACCCTCACCCTATGTTGTCTGAGTAATACCCTGACCACAGGAACGTTTAACTTTTGTCTCGTCAGTCCACAGAGTATTTTCCCAAAAGTTTTGGGGATCATCAAGATGTTCTCTGGCAAAACTGAGTGGAGCCTTTATGTTCTTATTGCTCAGCATTGGTTTTCGTCTTGGACCTCTGCCATGCAGGCCATTTTTGCCCAGTCTCTTACTTATGGTGGATACATGAACTGACCTTAGCTGAGGCAAGTGAGGTCTGCAGTTCTTTGGATGTTGTTGTGGGGTCCTATGTGATCTCTTGGATAAGTCGTCGCTGTGCTCTTGCTGTAAGTTTGATCGGCCAGCCAATCCTGGGAAGGTTCACCACCGTTCCATGTTTTCAGCATTTGTGGATAATGGCTCTCACTGTGGTTCACTGGAGTCTGAAAGCTTTATAAATAGCTTTATAATCTTTTTCCAGATTGTTAGATTACTATAACTTTGTTTCTCATTTGTTCCAGAATTTCTTTGGATCGTGGCATGATGTCTAGCTTTTGAGGTGCTTTTGGTCTACTTCACTTTGTCAGACAGGTCTTATTTAAGGGACTTCTTGATTGAGAACAGGTGTGGCAGTAATCAGGCTTGCGTGTGGCTAGGGAATGTGAATGCAGCTTCCCAAAGATATGATAAACCACAGTTAATTTATGTTCTAAGGGGCCAATCACTTTCTCACACAAGGCCCTGTAGGTTTGGATTTCTTTTTCCCTTAATAATAAAGATCTTCATTTATAAACTGCATTTTGTGACTACTTGTGTTATCTTTGTCTAATATTTACATTTGCTTGGTGATCTGAAACAGTTAAGTGTGACAAGCATGCAAAAGAATAGGAAATCAGGAAGGGGGCAAACACTTATTAATACGGCTGTGTACTACATGTATACACAGGCACATACACATATACTCAGATAATTACCACACTTTTGCTTCCTCTCCTGCTGTGTAACCAGAAGCAGTGTCCCATCCGCCACTCCCTGGTGCATTACTTTGTTATATGTGTAAGTATATTTGTGTGTTTGGTATTTTTTTTGTTACCCATGTTCGTTTTACCTTGTTAGTCTGGTTGGTGTATTACGGTACACTGCTACTCCCCTCTTTCCTGGGTAGGGGAGTGGTACAGACTGAGGTTGGATTCAGGAGCTAAGGCAAGGTATGTGGCCCCGGCATCTTCACCATCAGAAGTAATTTGGGGAACAGGATTGGGTTACCTACTTACCTCTAGCTGAATTTGCGGTAAATAATCATTGTCATGTGTCTACTGGTAAGTCCCCGTTCTTCAGGGCATATGGGTTTCATCCTCAGTTCAGCTCATTTAGTAGGAATCATTCTTCTGGATTACCTGAAGAAGAACGATTATCATCATCAATTACGTGTTGGAAGGGGTTATCAATAATTTGAGGAAGATGGGTCCAAATATAAGTGTGTGGCTGATCGGAGACTTTTGGTGGGTCCGGACCTGTGTGTTGGTGACTTGGTGTGGTTGTCCTCAAGGAACATTAAGTGGAAGGTTCCCTCTTGGAAACTGGGTCCCAGGTTCATCTGTTCTTATATGATTGTGGCCGTCATCAATCCTGTAGCATTCCCCCTTGCTTTGCTGCCCAATTTTAGGATCCATAATGTGTTTCAACAATCTCTACTCAAAAACTACATTTCATCCTCTGTACCATCACCTCTACCACCATCTCCGGTCATTGTGGATGGAAATTTGGAATTCAAATAGCGAAGATCATTGATTCTCGCTTAGGTCGTTGGTCACTTCAGTATCTGGTACACTGGAAGGGACATGGAAGGAAAGTAGCGGCTAACGGCCTTTTGAAACTTTTATTTGTGAACTTGATTTGTGGTATAAACCTCAGTCTTGAAAGAAATGTAACAGAAAACACAAGTGGATTATATATTTGTTGATTAATTCTGAATTTTAGAGTAATGTCCCTTTAAATTAACGGCAGACCCGGGGATGACAGCGGCGGCTCTACAGTTTTGCCCTAGGTGTAAAAAATTTTTCATCTTATGCCGAAGTTCTCGATTTTTCAGCCACATCCGATTCAGCTCCCGCCTCTACCTTGTCTACATTCATTTGTGTCTGAGCTCAGAAACCGAGCGGTTACTTTTTACTCTTCTTATAAGGTGGATTTTATTGGTTTTATGGCGCACAGAGGTCCTGAGTCTTGTGGCGATAGAAACGCAACGCGTAACGCCGTACGCACGGTCATAAGAAAATGCATAAACGTGCTCAGAATTCTCACCCGGGATAAACTCGCCTGAGGAGCTCCGGCAGAGGATGTGTCAATATTGCCTTTTACGCCATAAACTCGATAGGTGAATGCTAACGACTTTCTACAGCGCGTTAGAAGTCTGGCCACAGGCAACGATCCGCCGCTAAAGCCCAACGTCTGGAGACAGTAATGAGGAGAGCAGAATGTTCTAACTCCTGGCTACACGGCTGACCCTACACAGAAACTTGTGAGCGCCTCAGATGTTCCTCCACTGAAGAAATGCACATATCTGAAAAACGGAATGTTTTCTGCGGGGCTGTTGGATTTTCTTTAGATAAATTAGGACAATTTTAACTATTCCTTCTCTGAAAATATCTTGTGAACCATCTCTTAGTATCCATCTATCTATGTGTAGTTGTAATCAGAATTATTCCCCTTCCCCCATTGTAAATTCGGTTGTTAGCAAAATTTACAAACTTTCTGCTGCTTGGAATAAATTAATGAAAGAAGAAGAAACTAAATGACTGAACACGACTAATCTAATAAATGGTTTCTCCAAATTCAGCACAAAACGCCACTTTTACTGACTGCTGCAATCTCAGAATTATTCCAGTCATGACTAGCATATTTATTATTTTATTTAAAGCCTTTTGGATTGGTATGACCTGCTGCCCCTATGGCTGGTATGACCTGCTGCCCCTATGGCTGGTATGACCTGCTGCCCCTATGGCTGGCATGAGCTGCTGCCCCTATGGCTGGTATGACCTGCTGCCCCTATGGCTGGTATGACCTGCTGCCCCTGTGGCTGGTATGACCTGCAGCCCCTATGGCTGGTGTGACCTGCTTCCCCTGTGGCTGATATGACCTTCTGCCCCTGTGGCTGGTATGACCTGCTGCCCCTGTGGCTGGTATGACCTGCTGCCCCCGTGGCTGGTATGACCTGCTTCCCCTGTGGCTGGTATGACCTGCTGCCCTTATGGCTGGTATGACCTGCTGCTCCTGTGGCTGGTATGACCTGCTTCCCCTGTGGCTGGTATGACCTGCTGCCCTTATGGCTGGTATGACCTGCTGCTCCTATGGCTGGTATGACCTGCTGCCCCTGATATGACCTGCTGCTCCTGTGGCTGGTATGACCTGCTGTCCCTATGGCTGGTATGACCTGCTGCCCCTGTGGCTGGTATGACCTGCTGCCCCTATTGCTGGTATGACCTGCTGCCCCCATGGCTGGTATGACCTGCTGCCCCTGTGGCTGGTATGACCTGCTGCCCCTGTGGCTGGTATGACCTGCTGCCCCCATGGCTGGTATGACCTGCTGCCCCTATGGCTGGTATGACCTGCTGCCCCTATGGCTGGTATGAGCTGCTGCCCCTATGGCTGGTATGACCTGCTGCCCCTATGGCTGGTATGACCTGCTGCCCCCGTGGCTGGTATGACCTGCTTCCTCTGTGGCTGGTATGACCTGCTGCCCCCATGGCTGGTATGACCTACTGCCCCTATTGCTGGTATGACCTGCTGCCCCTATGGCTGGTATGACCTGCTGCCCCTATGGCTGGCATGAGCTGCTGCCCCTATGGCTGGTATGACCTGCTGCCCCTATGGCTGGTATGACCTGCTGCCCCTGTGGCTGGTATGACCTGCAGCCCCTATGGCTGGTGTGACCTGCTTCCCCTGTGGCTGATATGACCTTCTGCCCCTGTGGCTGGTATGACCTGCTGCCCCTGTGGCTGGTATGACCTGCTGCCCCCGTGGCTGGTATGACCTGCTTCCCCTGTGGCTGGTATGACCTGCTGCCCTTATGGCTGGTATGACCTGCTGCTCCTGTGGCTGGTATGACCTGCTTCCCCTGTGGCTGGTATGACCTGCTGCCCTTATGGCTGGTATGACCTGCTGCTCCTATGGCTGGTATGACCTGCTGCCCCTGATATGACCTGCTGCTCCTGTGGCTGGTATGACCTGCTGTCCCTATGGCTGGTATGACCTGCTGCCCCTGTGGCTGGTATGACCTGCTGCCCCTATTGCTGGTATGACCTGCTGCCCCCATGGCTGGTATGACCTGCTGCCCCTGTGGCTGGTATGACCTGCTGCCCCTGTGGCTGGTATGACCTGCTGCCCCCATGGCTGGTATGACCTGCTGCCCCTATGGCTGGTATGACCTGCTGCCCCTATGGCTGGTATGAGCTGCTGCCCCTATGGCTGGTATGACCTGCTGCCCCTATGGCTGGTATGACCTGCTGCCCCCGTGGCTGGTATGACCTGCTTCCTCTGTGGCTGGTATGACCTGCTGCCCCCATGGCTGGTATGACCTACTGCCCCTATTGCTGGTATGACCTGCTGCTCCCATGGCTGGTATGACCTGCTGCCCCTATGGCTGGTATGACCTGCTGCCCCTATGGCTGGTATGAGCTGCTGCCCCTATGGCTGGTATGACCTGCTTCCCCTGTAGCTGGTATGACCTGCTGCCCCTGTGGCTGGTATGACCTGCTGCCCCTGTGGCTGGTATGACCTGCTGCCCCCATGGCTGGTATGACCTGCTGCCCCTATGGCTGGTATGACCTGCTGCCCCTATGGCTGGTATGAGCTGCTGCCCCTATGGCTGGTATGACCTGCTGCCCCTATGGCTGGTATGACCTGCTGCCCCCGTGGCTGGTATGAACTGCTTCCCCTGTGGCTGGTATGACCTGCTGCCCCCATTTCTGGTATGACCTGCTGCTCCTATGGCTGGTATGACCTGCTGCCCCCGTGGCTGGTATGACCTGCTTCCCCTGTGGCTGGTCTGACCTGCTGCCCCCATTGCTGGTATGACCTGCTGCTCCTATGGCTGGTATGACCTGCTGCCCCTGATATGACCTGCTGTCCCTATGGCTGGTATGACCTGCTGCCCCTCTGGCTGTTAGGATCTGCTGCCCCTCAGGCTGGTATAACCTACAGCAGATGTGATGCATCGCCAGACATCAGCTTCTGGAAGCATTCCTGAGGAATGTGAGCTCAGCCCTCATGGGCAATGTGTTCCAGGTCACTAATATTCTTCGGTTTACTGCAGTCGCCTTCTTTAAATCCCACCAAGGATTCTCTGTGGGATTCATGTCAGGTGACGACCACTCCAGACTATTCCAAGACATCTGAAAGCAAGCGTTGGTGGACTCAGAAGTATGATGAGATCATTGTCCTGATGGAAGGTCCAGTGTCACCCCAACTTCAGCTTCCTCAAAAGCATGAATTTTTTTCCTCATTTCCTAATACTTGGTTGAATCCATATCGTCCTCCTCCTGAAGAGTTCTAGCACCAGAGGAAGCAAATTGGCCCCAGATTACAAATGAGCTCCCATCATACTTCACTGTAGACATCATCGACCCCCACCATGCTTTACTGGCGACATCACTAAGATCCCACCATTATTCACTGCAGACATCACCAAGCACCTGCCATGCTTCACTGTAGAAATCATTAAGCCCCGCCATGCTTCACTTTAGAGATCATCATGCCCCTACCATGCTTCACTGTAGAGATCATCAAGCTCCCGCTGTGCTTCACTGTTAACATCACCAAGCCCCCTCTATGTTTTACCATAGACATTTCCAAGCCTCCACTGTGATTCACTCTAGACATCACTGAGCCCTCACCATGCTTGCTGTAGGCATCACCGAGCCCCACCATGCTTCACTGTAGGCATCATCGAGCACCTGCCATGCTTCACTGTAGATATTTCTGAGCCCCCACTGTGCTTTACTGTAGACATCACTGAGCCTCACCATGCTTCACTGTAGGCATGACCAAGCCCCCTCCATGCTTCACTATAGACATCATCAAGCCCCCACCATGCTTTGCTGTAGGCATCACCGAGCCCCACCATGATTCACTGTAGGCATCATCGAGCACCTGCCATGCTTCACTGTAGATATTTCTGAGCCCCCACTGTGCTTTACTGTAGACATCACTGAGCCTCACCATGCTTCACTGTAGAGATCATCATGCCCCTACCGTGCTTCACTGTAGAGATCATCAAGCTCCCACTGTGCTTCACTGTTAACATCACCTTCTATGCTTTACCATAGACATTTCCAAGCCTCCACTGTGATTCACTCTAGACATCACTGAGCCCTCACCATGCTTCACTGTAGGCATCATCGAGCACCTGCCATGCTTCACTGTAGACATTTCCAAGCCTCCACTGTGATTCACTCTAGACATCACTGAGCCCTCACCATGCTTCACTGTAGGCATGACCAAGCCCCTCCATGCTTCACTATAGACATCATCAAGCCCCCACCATGCTTCAGTGTAGGCATCATCGAGCCCCACCATTATTCACTGTAGACATCACTGAGCTTAATTGTAGGCATCATGGAGTCCCCTCCAAGTTTGAATGTAGGCATGACTGAGCCCCCGCCATGCTTCACTGTAAGCAGGATGCTCTTTTCAGTGCATGCTTCTTACTTCCTCCTCCAAACATCTCTCTATATCTCATCCATTATCTATGGTCTATCTATTATTTATTCACCTATTCTATCTATCCTTCCATCTACCATACCTCAGGTAACCTTTTGATACATTACCCTACGTGATAGTAGCTGCTCTTGGCCGGAGATCACCTGGGATCTGGCAGTAATTAGGAAGCTGCGCTCCCAGTTCCCTCCCACTAATCAGCGCGGATCTGGTCTTGGACTCACTTTCTGCCAAATGGACTGGAACCTGCAGAGCTCTTGGCCGCTGCCGTATTTACATCTGTGTGATACCCAGGGGATCGCTGGGAATCAGGATCCAGGTTTTGTTTCTTTGTGTAATAAGTGACTTGTGTTACTTCTTTACACTAAAAGGAAATTTATCACAAAAAAGAAATCAGTCGCACTTCCCAACATCCGATCACAAAATAATGCGCTGCAGACGGCCGCGTGATAAAAGCACAGGTATATGTACTGATGGACAACCACTCACACTCCCATCGTCCACTCACACTCCTACCATCCACTCTCGCTGCGCCATCCAACACTGCACTACATTGTGTGTCTGGCGCCCTATAGAAGACTTATCTATAAGTAGCCATCCCCCATGGATGGTGGAAGTGTGAGCGGATGTTGGGAGTGGTTGTTCACCAGTACACGCACCTGTGCTGCCCCCGCCGACTCCCGCAGTATATCACTACAGTGACCCGATATTGGCTGCTTTTTTCTCTGATATATATTTTTTGTTTCTCTGTTTTAATCCATGAGGTTTTTTTTAAAACTATTCTTGTAACAAATCTATCTCACATTTGGTAACAAAAACTACAAATTGTTGGAAATCTATTGAAACACACGCAGATGACAAGCTCAAGGCAGCACAAGTCTCTCCTGTAGTGATAGTTTGTTACAATGTATCAGTCTGGGGTGTTCTGTATTGTATAGATTGGGCACAATAGAGAAAAGTTGTCATCTGTAAGTATAGAAGATGTGATAAGGACTCTATTCACTGACAGCAAGCCGGGATCTTGAAAAGATTGAAGAATTGAAGCACAAACTATATCAGAATGTTACAGTAAATTCCTGATTTCCATGGCAGAAGGCTGGACCGGTCCTTTAAGCATCTGAGGATTGAGTTTTTCCGATGTTTTTCGGCGCTGCCATCGCTCTGGCGCTTTGATTTATCTCTCGTCCCCATCATTCATCTCCGCTTATTGCTGTGCTGCACAATCTATAGACATAATGTCCTTCTTCGCTCGCCCATTTCTGTTTACAAAGTAACTGCAGCCGATGATTTATCCTCCACCTCAAGTGTCGATACTTTGTGTTTAACCCAGAGACAATAAACTGATGGATCTCCAATGTGTACAAAGAACAATGGAACAATTTACAAAGAATCTTCACTAAAAATCTCCTGCCGTTTTGTGTGTGCAGCAACACTTTGCACCAATGTGTCTCCATGGTAACAGGCAGAAAAGAACCTCTCGCGATTTCTTGTTCACTGAATGTGTATAAAGAACGACGACTACAAGATCAGACTACACATGGGCTGTCTGTAGTCTGTCACCACGGAGACGCATCGGAGCTGTGTACACAAAGCAATCTTAGGCTTTTGTAACATTATTGCTTAAATCTTCCTTTATTTCTATGAATCACAACTAAGAAATGTTTATGAATGTGGAAATATCTACGGGGGATGCCGTAAATGTCCAGGATGGGACAACCCTCTAAGTGTCAGTCTTTACTATAGTCCAGGAATTTTCTGAAGCAGGCAGCTCAGGAAGAACATGTGATATTCACTGCGGTGTTGAGGAACGATTCACGGAGCAAATGGCCGTCCATCTCGTAATAAATATAATGTATCTGTATCAGCCGGAAAGTAATCCGGTCCCAGGCTGCAGCACGTGTCTATCATTAGGATCAACTTCCAGCCACACTCCGCTGCATCTTCTCTTTTTGCCAAAGTACAAGTTGTAGAAAAATATTGCAACATTTCAAGTAATTTTATCCCAAAGTTCTGAGAGAAACTGATTATTAATAATAATTAACACTGGTCCGGCGCCTGCCTTTTTCTTACGATCGCCGCCCTCCTGCTTGCTTCATGGCTCCCCGGCATCGCGCTCCTGCGCAGGCGCACTTCTCTGTAAGTCCTGCAGTGCGCAGGCGCTGGGCCTCTCAGACCTTTCCCGGCACCTGCGCACTGCAGGACTTTGCTCTGCTCTGAACAGGACAGATCAGTGTGCCTGCGCAGGAGCGCGACAGAAGCAAGCAGAAGGACGGCATCGCAAGAAGATCGGAGGCTCTGGACCTGTGACACCCCTAGGACCGGACCGCCCCGCAGATGACTATAATAAAAGTTATTTTTCTTCTCTTACAGGTCGGATCGGGGCAGATATACGACATTATAGAATGCTCCATATCAGCCCTGAAAGGTGACGGCCGTAACTTATATCGGCCAAAACAGGTGACAGGTTCCCTTTAATTACAGTCAACATCAGTATCCTGAGCCCTACCTGTGTCCTCTACGTTCCCTACACCTGAGTGGAGCGCACGTCACTCACAGCAGACATTACCTGCACAGGGTTTACACATCAGGATCCTGAGCCCTACCTGTGTCCTCTACGTTCCCTACACCTGAGTGGAGCGCACGTCACTCACAGCAGACATTACCTGCACAGGATTTACACATCAGTATCCTGAGCCCTACCTGTGTCCTCTACGTTCCCTACACCTGAGTGGAGCGCACGTCACTCACAGCAGACATTACCTGCACAGGATTTACACATCAGTATCCTGAGCCCTACCTGTGTCCTGTACGTTCTCTACACCTGAGTGGAGCGCACGTCACTCACAGCAGACATTACCTGCACAGGATTTACACATCAGTATCCTGAGCCCTACCTGTGTCCTGTACGTTCCCTACACCTGAGTGGAGCGCACGTCACTCACAGCAGACATTACCTGCACAGGATTTACACATCAGTATCCTGAGCCCTACCTGTGTCCTCTACGTTCCCTACACCTGAGTGGAGCGCACGTCACTCACAGCAGACATTACCTGCAGAGGATTTACACATCAGGATCCTGAGCCCTACCTGTGTCCTGTACGTTCCCTACACCTGAGTGGAGCGCACGTCACTCACAGCAGACATTACCTGCACAGGATTTACACATCAGTATCCTGAGCCCTACCTGTGTCCTGTACGTTCCCTACACCTGAGTGGAGCGCACGTCACTCACAGCAGACATTACCTGCACAGGGTTTACACATCAGTATCCTGAGCCCTACCTGTGTCCTGTACGTTCCCTACACCTGAGTGGAGCGCACGTCACTCACAGCAGACATTACCTGCACAGGATTTACACATCAGTATCCTGAGCCCTACCTGTGTCCTGTACGTTCCCTACACCTGAGTGGAGCGCACGTCACTCACAGCAGACATTACCTGCACAGGATTTACACATCAGTATCCTGAGCCCTACCTGTGTCCTGTACGTTCCCTACACCTGAGTGGAGCGCACGTCACTCACAGCAGACATTACCTGCACAGGATTTACACATCTGTATCCTGAGCCCTACCTGTGTCCTGTACGTTCCCTACGCCTGAGTGGAGCGCACGTCACTCACAGCAGACATTACCTGCACAGGATTTACACATCAGTATCCTGAGCCCTACCTGTGTCCTCTATGTTCCCTACACCTGAGTGGAGCGCACGTCACTCACAGCAGACATTACCTGCACAGGATTTACACATCAGTATCCTGAGCCCTACCTGTGTCCTGTACGTTCCCTACACCTGAGTGGAGCGCACGTCACTCACAGCAGACATTACCTGCACAGGATTTACACATCAGTATCCTGAGCCCTACCTGTGTCCTCTACGTTCCCTACACCTGAGTGGAGCGCACGTCACTCACAGCAGACATTACCTGCACAGGATTTACACATCAGTATCCTGAGCCCTACCTGTGTCCTGTACGTTCCCTACACCTGAGTGGAGCGCACGTCACTCACTGCAGACATTACCTGCACAGGATTTACACATCAGTATCCTGAGCCCTACCTGTGTCCTCTATGTTCCCTACACCTGAGTGGAGCGCACGTCACTCACAGCAGACATTACCTGCACAGGATTTACACATCAGTATCCTGAGCCCTACCTGTGTCCTCTATGTTCACTACACCTGAGTGGAGCGCACGTCACTCACAGCAGACATTACCTGCACAGGGTTTACACATCAGTATCCTGAGCCCTACCTGTGTCCTCTACGTTCCCTACACCTGAGTGGAGCGCACGTCACTCACAGCAGACATTACCTGCACAGGATTTACACATCGTATCCTGAGCCCTACCTGTGTCCTGTACGTTCCCTACACCTGAGTGGAGCGCACGTCACTCACAGCAGACATTACCTGCACAGGATTTACACATCAGTATCCTGAGCCCTACCTGTGTCCTTACGTTCCCTACACCTGAGTGGAGCGCACGTCACTCACAGCAGACATTACCTGCACAGGATTTACACATCAGTATCCTGAGCCCTACCTGTGTCCTCTATGTTCCCTACACCTAGTGGAGCGCACGTCACTCCAGCAGACATTACTGCACAGGTTTACACATCAGTATCCTGAGCCTACCTGTGTCTTAGTCCTACACCTGAGTGGAGCGCACGTCACTCACAGCAGACATTACCTGCACAGGATTTACACATCAGTATCCTGACCTACTGTGTCCTTAGTTCCCTACACCTGAGTGGAGCGCACGTCACTCACAGCAGACATTACCTGCACAGGATTTACACATCAGATCCTGAGCCCTACCTGTGTCCTCTAGTTCCTACACCTGAGTGGAGCGCACTCACTCACAGCAGACATTACCTGCACAGGATTTACACATCAGTATCCTGACCTACCTGTGTCCTCTAGTTCCTACACCTGATGGAGCGCACATCACTCACAGCAGACATTACCTGCACAGGTTTACACATCTATCCTGAGCCTACCTGTGTCCTGTACGTTCCCTACACCGAGTGGAGCGCACTCACTCACAGCAACATTACCTGCACAGGATTTACACATCAGTATCCTGACCCTACCTGTGTCCTTACGTTCCCTACCTGAGTGGAGCGCACTCACTCACAGCAGACATTACCGCACAGTTTACACATCGTATCCTGAGCCTACTGTGTCCTTACGTTCCTACACCTGAGTGGAGCGCAGTCACTCACAGCAGACATTACCTGCACAGATTTACACATCATATCTGAGCCCTACCTGTGTCCTGTACGTTCCCTACACCTGAGTGGAGCGCACTCACTCACGCAGACATTACTGCACAGGATTTACACATCAGTATCCTGAGCCTACTGTGTCCTCTATGTTCCCTACACCTGAGTGGAGCGCACTCACTCACAGCAGACATTACTGCACAGGATTACACATCATATCTGAGCCTACTGTGTCCTTGTTCCTACACTGAGTGAGCGCACGTCACTCACAGCAGACATTACCTGCACAGGATTTACACATCAGTATCCTGAGCCCTACTGTGTCTTAGTTCCCTACACCTGAGTGGAGCGCACGTCATCACAGCAACATTACTGCACAGGATTTACACATCAGATCCTGAGCCTACTGTGTCCTTACGTTCCCTCACCTGAGTGGAGCGCATCACTCACAGCAGACATTACCTGCACAGATTTACACATCATATCTGAGCCTACCTGTGTCTTACGTTCCCTACACCTGAGTGGAGCGCACTCACTCACAGCAGACATACTGCACAGGATTTACACATCATATCCTGAGCCCTACTGTGTCCTGTACTTTCCTACACCTGAGTGGAGCGCACTCACTCACAGCAGACATTACCTGCACAGGATTTACACATCAGTATCCTGAGCCTACCTGTGTCCTGTACGTTCCCTACACCTGAGTGGAGCGCACGTCACTCACAGCAGACATTACCTGCACAGGATTTACACATCAGTATCCTGAGCCTACTGTGTCCTGTACGTTCCTACACCTGAGTGGAGCGCAGGTCACTCACAGCAGACATTACCTGCACAGGATTTACACATCAGTATCCTGAGCCCTACCTGTGTCCTGTACTTCCTACACCTGAGTGGAGCGCACGTCACTCACAGCAGACATTACCTGCACAGGATTTACACATCAGTATCCTGAGCCTACTGTGTCCTCATGTTCCCTACACCTGAGTGGAGCGCACATCACTCACAGCGACATTACTGCACAGGATTTACACATCAATATCCTGAGCCCTACCTGTGTCCTGTGTTCCCTCACTAGTGGAGCGCACATCACTCACAGCAGACATTACCTGCAAGGATTTACACATCAGTATCTACCTACCTGTGCCTGTACGTTCCCTACACCTGATGGAGCGCACGTCACTACAGAGACATTACCTGCACAGGATTACACATCAGTATCTGAGCACTATCTGTGTCCTGTACGTTCCTACACCTGAGTGGAGCGCAGGTCACTCACAGCAGACATTACCTGCACAGATTTACACATCAGTATCTGAGCCTACTGTGTCCTGTACGTTCCTACACCTGAGTGGAGGCACGTCCTCACAGCAGACATTACCTGCACAGGATTTACACATCAGTATCTGAGCCTATCTGTGTCCTGTACATTCCCTACACCTGAGTGGAGCGCACGTCACTCACAGCAGACATTACTCACAGATTTACACATCAGTATCCTGAGCCTACCTGTGTCCTGTACATTCCTACACCTGAGTGGAGCGCACGTCACTCACAGCAGACATTACCTGCACAGGATTTACACATCAGTATCCTGAGCCCTACCTGTGTCCTCTACGTTCCCTACACCTGAGTGGAGCCACATCACTCACAGCAGACATTACCTGCACAGGATTTACACATCAGATCCTGAGCCCTACCTGTGTCCTGTACGTTCCTACACTGAGTGGAGCGCACGTCACTCACAGCAGACATTACCTGCACAGGATTTACACATCAGTATCCTGAGCCCTACCTGTGT
>JARQOD010000003.1:599295520-599331285 GCA_033576555.1 Oophaga sylvatica
CAGACATTACCGCACAGGATTTACACATCAGTATCCTGAGCCTCTCGTTCCTGTAATTCCCTACACCTGAGTGGAGCGCACGTCCTCACAGCAGACATACCTCACAGTTTACACAGTATCCTGAGCCCTCACCTGTGGCCAGTTCCTACTACACCGGAGGCACCCACAGACTTACCACACATTACATACCTGCCACATTCCTGTATTCCTACACCGATCCGACGTCACCACACCTATCCTGAAGATTCACCACGTCGCCTACCTCACATTAGCCCACTGCGAGCCATTCCTCAGTTCCACATCCTACAGTCACTCTCACATACCTACTGCGGTTCCTACATGTGACCCTACTACACGAGTTCGCACACCTAGGACCTACGTACCTCTGAGCTACACTCAACAGAATTACCAGTACCCACCTATTCGCCTACGCCTAATCCCTAGTGCCACGTTCCCACACCAGCATTTCCTGCACAGGTTTACACTCAGATCCTAGCCACCTGTCCAAGTATCACCTACCTGAGTGCGCACTCACTCACAGACTTACTGACGCATTTCACATCAGATCCTGACCATTCCTGACTTTACTCCCTACGCTCTACCTACATCAGAGATTACACACATTCCACTACCTGCACTTAACCATACCTGTGCGCCTGTACTCATCAACCTGAAGGACACTCATCCAGCACTTGTCCAGGTTACACATCAGATCCTGAGCCCTACTGTGTCCTAGTTCCGTTCCCTATCACCTGATGACCACATACCTACAGCAGCATTTACCTCACAGATTCACATCGTATCCTAGCCCTACCGTGTCCTGACTTCCTACCTGAGTGGAGCCACGTCACTCACAGCAGACATTACCTGCACAGGTTTACACATCAGTATCCTGAGCCCTACCTGTGTCCTCTACGTTCCCTACACCTGAGTGAGCGCACGTCACTCACAGCAGACATTACCTGCACAGTTTACCACATTTCCTGCCCTCTGGTCCTGTACTTCCACACCTGAGGACGCACGTCACTCCAGCACTTCCTGCACAGGATTTACACACGTATCCGAGAACTGTTCACGTCCTCACCTGATGGACGACGTCCTCACACAGACATTCCTCACAGGTTTACACATCTACCTGACCTACCTTGTCCTTACGTCCCTACACCTATGACGCACTCACTCACAGCAACATTACCTGCCAGGTTACACATCAGATCTGACCTACCGTGTCCTGACGTTCCTACACCTGAGGACGCACTCACTCAACGACATTACTCACAGTTACCACAGTTCCTGACCCTACCGGTCCTTGTTCCTACACCGAGTGCCACTACTCACAATTCCTGCAGCACTCATACGAGCTACCTTGTCCTTCTCTGTGGGCATCTACAGGCATACCTCAGTACATCATATCTACCCTACCTGTCTATCCCTAACCGATGAGCCACGTCACCACAATACCTGCACAGATTACAATCATACCTGAGCCTCCTTTCCTGATTCTAACGAGTGCGCACTCTACCGCATTACTGCACGTTACAGCGACCTACGTCGTACGTTCCCATACAATCCTGCACAGTTACACACAATCTGCCTACTTGTCCTTACTTCTACCTGGTGAGGCACTCACAGACATACACAGGTACAATCAGTACTGAGCCTACGTGTCTACTCCCTCACTGGGCGACTCACTCACAGAACATTACCTGACAGGATACACACATCACTACTGTTATTCCTGATGGCATCCTCACAAGATACCTGACGTTTACATCTACTGACCTCTGTCTTCGTCTCACAGTGGAGGCACTCCAGAATTACTGCGGTTACCATCGTATCCTAGCACCTGTTCTTATCTCACCTAGTGGCCACTCACTCAAGATTACGCAAGTATCTATCCTGAGCCTCGTGTCTTACTCTCCGGAGATGAGCCCTACTGTGTCCTTACGTTCCCTACACTGAGTGGAGCGCACGTCACTCACGCAGACATACCTGCACGGTTTACACATCAATCCGAGCCCTACTGTGTCCTGTACGTTCCCTACACCTGAGTGGAGCGCACTCTCACAGCACATTACCTGCGGATTACACATCTATCCTGGCCTACCGTGTCTGTCGTTCCTACACTGAGTGGCACCTCACAGAACATCTCACAGGTTTAACATCGTTCTGGCTACTGTGTCCTGTACTCCTACACCTGAGTGGGGCACATACAGCAGACTTACCTGCACAGGTTACACATCAGTATCTGAGCCACTGTGTCTTCGTTCCCTCACTGAGTGGAGCGCACTCACTCACAGCAGACATACCTGCACAGGATTTACACATCAGTATCCTGAGCCCTACCTGTGTCCTTACGTTCCCTACACCTGAGTGGAGCGCACTCACTCACAGCAGACATTACCTGCACAGGTTTACACATCAATCCTGAGCCCTACCTGTGTCCTGTACGTTCCTACACTGAGTGGAGCGCACTCACTCACAGCAGACATTACCTGCACGGATTTACACATCATATCCTGAGCCCTACCGTGTCCTGTACGTTCCTACACTGAGTGGAGCACGTCACTCCAGCAGACATTACCTGCACAGGATTTACACATCAGATCTGAGCCCTCTGTGTCCTGTACGTTCCTACACCTGAGTGGAGCGCACGTCACTCAAGCAGACATTACTGCACAGGATTTACACATCAGTATCTGAGCCCTACCTGTGTCCTTCGTTCCTACACTGAGTGGAGCGCACGTCACTCACAGCAGACATTACCTGCACAGGATTTACACATCGTATCCTGAGCCTACCTGTGTCCTTACGTTCCCTACACCTGAGTGGAGCGCACGTCACTCACAGCAGACATTACCTGCACAGGATTTACACATCAGTATCCTGAGCCCTACCTGTGTCCTTAGTTCCTACACCTGAGTGGAGCGCACTCACTACAGCAGACATTACTGCACAGGATTTACACATCAGTATCCTGAGCCTCCTGTGTCCTTACTTCCCTACACTGAGTGGGGCACTCACTACGCAGACATTACCTGCACAGATTTACAATCAGTATCCTGAGCCCTACTGTGTCCTGTATTCTACACTGAGTGGAGCGCAGTCACTCACAGCAGACATTACCTGCACAGGTTTAACATCAGTATCTGAGCCTACTGTGTCCTTGTTCCTACACTGAGTGAGCGCACGTCACACAGCAGACATTACTGCACAGGATTTACACATCAGTATCCTGAGCCCTACCTGTGTCTGTACTTCCTACACCTGAGTGGAGCGCACGTCACTCACAGCAGACATTACCTGCACAGGATTACAATCAGTATCTGAGCCTACCTGTGTCCTCTACGTTCCTACACTGAGTGGAGCGCACGTCACTCACAGCAGACATTACCTGCACAGGTTCACACAGGATCTGAGCCTACTGTGTCCTTACGTTCCTACACCTGAGTGGAGCGCAGTCGGACATTACCTGCACAGGTTTACACATCAGTATCCTGAGCCCTACCTGTGTCCTGTACGTTCCCTACACCTGAGTGGAGCGCACGTCACTCACAGCAGACATTACCTGCACAGGATTTACACATCAGTATCCTGAGCCCTACCTGTGTCCTGTACGTTCCCTACACCTGAGTGGAGCGCACGTCACTCACAGCAGACATTACCTGCACAGGATTTACACATCAATATCCTGAGCCCTACCTGTGTCCTCTATGTTCCCTACACCTGAGTGGAGCGCACGTCACTCACAGCAGACATTACCTGCACAGGATTTACACATCAGTATCCTGAGCCCTACCTGTGTCCTCTACGTTCCCTACACCTGAGTGGAGCGCACATCACTCACAGCAGACATTACCTGCACAGGATTTACACATCAGTATTCTGAGCCCTACCTGTGTCCTGTACGTTTCCTACACCTGAGTGGAGCGCACGTCACTCACAGCAGACATTACCTGCACAGGATTTACACATCAGTATCCTGAGCCCTACCTGTGTCCTGTACGTTCTCTACACCTGAGTGGAGCGCACATCACTCACAGCAGACATTACCTGCACAGGATTTACACATCAGTATCCTGAGCCCTACCTGTGTCCTCTATGTTCCCTACACCTGAGTGGAGCGCACGTCACTCACAGCAGACATTACCTGCACAGGATTTACACATCAGGATCCTGAGCCCTAACTGTGTCCTCTATGTTCCCTACACCTGAGTGGAGCGCACGTCACTCACAGCAGACATTACCTGCACAGGATTTACACATCAGTATCCTGATCCCTACCTGTGTCCTCTATGTTCCCTACACCTGAGTGGAGCGCACGTCACTCACAGCAGACATTACCTGCACAGGGTTTACACATCAGTATCCTGAGCCCTACCTGTGTCCTGTACGTTCCCTACACCTGAGTGGAGCGCACGTCACTCACAGCAGACATTACCTGCACAGGATTTACACATCAGTATCCTGAGCCCTACCTGTGTCCTCTACGTTCCCTACACCTGAGTGGAGCGCACGTCACTCACAGCAGACATTACCTGCACAGGGTTTACACATCAGTATCCTGAGCCCTACCTGTGTCCTCTACGTTCCCTACACCTGAGTGGAGCGCACGTCACTCACAGCAGACATTACCTGCACAGGATTTACACATCAGTATCCTGAGCCCTACCTGTGTCCTGTACGTTCCCTACACCTGAGTGGAGCGCACATCACTCACAGCAGACATTACCTGCACAGGATTTACACATCAGTATCCTGACCCCTACCTGTGTCCTCTATGTGTAGCCCTGGTACACAATACCAGGAGGATGAGTGGAGAGGTAACAGTTAAGGTCTCTTCATGACATCATGTACACTTCTGACACACCCAGCAGGGGTGTGGAAGGGAGTGATTTCTAGTCAGTCAGTTTCCTGTCCTTGGACAGAGTAGACGTGTCCAGTTTGAGCCTGTCAGCAGTTCAGAAAGTGGAGGCTGGTACAGGTGGTCTAATCCACCTTAGCCTAGTCAGAGCTGTGCCCCACTGGAAGAAAGACTGAGCTAACTATTAAGAGTCGAGCAAATCGAAGGGCAAAGTGGAAGGAAGATAATTGGAAAAGTGCTTTTGACTTGGAAAAGTCCTGCACATTGCTACCGGTCACTGGGGACCGAAGGATCACTATTAGCTACAAGCATAGTGAAGAGAAAACCAGAGATTTACCGGACCCTAGGTCGCGGCAAACAAGCCCCTTATAGTCAGTACGTAACTGGGGTCAGGGGGAGTGAAGACTTTGAGTCAGTGCACGACAAGATAAGAATTCAGCTCTCTCGCAGGAAGGCTTCACCACAAATCTGACTGGGCAGAACAGCTTTGGAAAGCTGGAATCATAGAGGGGACTACGCTTCAGGCTGGTCGTACTCATCTTCATTGGACAGTAAAGGAGGCCCCTAACTTGCTTAGCTGTTGCCTCAAAGCTCATCCTCCATCAACCCCATCAGCCTCCCTGGGACCTGCCTTATCATCTTGCAAGTAAAGGTATGGAAAGACGCTGACGGTGTGAGACTGAGTTATTATTGCATGCCTGCACAATCCCTACCTAACTACCGACCTGAGGGAAGAGTCCCACCTGTAGGGGACCCGACATCTAGCTGCTTCACCATCCCCTCAGAGATCTACAGCAGCGCTGGTACTAATTACCAGAAGACTACAGGTGGCGTCACGAACTGTATATAAATCTATCCCCTGTAAATATATCCCCAACATACGCCAGACCGCCAGGGCCACAGACCGAGCCACAGCTACCTGTGACAATCCCCATAGACTTCTACGGGCTCGGCTCTGAGTACCCCATTGCCCTGGTAACCCACAATTGTGGTGGCGGGTCGACACAAATATTTGGCGTCACGAACAGGAACGGTTCCTTGCATCATTGTGAGCCCTGTGTGCCTGTGGATTGTTTTTGTGAAAAAGGACTGTTTGCATTTTTGGCGCCAAAATCGCCATTTTTGTCGCCATATTCGCGCCCTAAGGCGCTGGAGAAGAAGGAGGGCGTACCTGAAAGAGCGCGCAAAGTCTTGGACACGCCCCCGGCTCTGACTCATCGGCAGGTCCTGCAACAGGAAGTGAACGCTCTGACATCAGAGCGCCCGCGACGAAGGTCCCATTCCACTGCGGTGCCTGTGAAATAGCAGCGTCTGAAACCGGTAGGCTCCGTTTAACCAAGGGGGCGCTAAGATGTCACAACAACCGGCTGACAGTGCGGCCCCAGCCGGAGTCCCCAATCCCGCACCGTCTGGTATTGTAGCGCAAGATGGGGGCGCAGGCCCTGCACCCAGTCCGGTAGTCCCGATCATGCCACTAACGCTCCCATATATGCCTGGGGCGAAATGGCTTCCCCAGTACAGCGGTGAGCCAGGCACATTAGCAGGCTTCAAGCGGAAGTTATGCAGCATCCTAGAAATGTACTCCATGCCTGAGAGACAAAAAGCTGCTGTGCTAATAGGGCAGCTAACTGGCGCTGCTGAGAGGGAAGTGGAGACTTGGGATACCGTTGATCAGGAGTCGGTACCTGCGATCTTCCTGAAGCTGCATGCCATATTTGAAGACCGCACAGAAACGGATCTCCGGATGGCCTTCTATCACTGTTCACAACAGCCAGGTGACAGCATCCGGGACTATGCTTGCCGACTACAGGGAGCCCTGAGAGCCCTCAAGCAAATTAACAATTTAAATGCTATCGACGAGAATAGAATGCTGAAAGAACAATTTATACAGGGATTGAGATCCCCAGAGGAACGCAGAACTGTAAATTGGTGGTCCTTAGATCATCCGGATGCTACCTTTGATGCCCTAAAGGACATGGCCATAAAAGGGCTGCGGCCCCTGGGCAAACCTGAGGTGGCCACCCAACATCATCAGGGTGAAGTCACTCTGGAACCGGCAGTAACCCCCTGTTCCCCGTTAGTGGCTGAAGCCAAAGCGCAGGTGACACCTCCTAGTGAATTGGACTGTCTGCGCTCAGAGGTGCGCCAGCTGACTAAAAATCTGGCTGCTGTAATGAGTGCCCTGCAGCTGCGGAAAGAGGAGGAAGGGAAGATCTTGTTAGCTGACTGCCCAGAAGACGTCCCGTGGATGCACCGGAGAAGAAAGAAGACGTCGCCCCCCCGGAGGAGGACAACGCCACCCCCAGGAGCAACCTCTGATCAACACCCTTCTCGTCGAGAGATCATCTGTTATCGCTGCAACCGGAAAGGTCATCTGTCTACACAGTGTCCTTTAAACGGGCAGAACCTGGGTCCAAGGGCCAACACCCAGGAGAATACCCGTCAGGCCCCCTAGACTGGAACCGCAGGTATGTGGGCGGGCGACCCTACCTGTCCATTATTCTAGATGGTATTGCTGTTCCAGCATTGTTAGACACTGGGTCCCAGGTGACCCTAATACCTGATGCTCTATATACCAAGTACTGGTCAATGGACAGTCTTAAACCTCCGAGCCTTGACTTTACTGTGTATGCTTCGAATGGTCTTCCTGTAGAAGTACTCGGAACAAAATGTGTAGATGTAAAGGTGGGCAGAGAGGAGTTGAAAGACCAAGGGCTTCTGGTAGTAAAGACTGTAAATGAGGAGAACGGTTTAAATATCATTTTGGGTACTAACATTATCGGTAATTGTTTGGGAGAAGTTGTGTTCTTGCTCCAACAGCTCGCTGAGATTGCCCGACCAAGGCAGAGAGGAGTAATCCAAAGAGAGATCCGGGCCCTGGTGTGTCAGCAGCAAGCGAAGCTTACCGACGGCGAAATTGGTAATGTACGGGTCACTGACTCAGATCCTATTGTGATACCCCCAATGAGTGAAATGATCATTTGGTGCAGGGCGGCCATAGGTCTGAGAGGACAGAATTACCAAGCTGTAGTAGAACCCCACCATTCAGAACATAGACCTACACTTATGACTGCTAGAGGAGTAGTAGAAGTGGTGAATGGAAGAGTACCGGTACGGCTTCTCAATTGGGGAGATGATGAGGTAAATTTACCCCGTTATGCAACCATTGCTAAACTTCATGCTGTTGATAATAATTCTATTCTCCCGGCTGAGTCCTTAGACTCCTGTCAAATAGAGGAGGACAATGACCCAGCAACTCAGGTGGCGGAATGGTGTCAGCAACTCCATGTTGGGACGGACACCACTCCCGCTCACCAGAAGCAAGGGGTATTACGGGTGGTGCAAGAGTATGCCCAAGTGTTTAGCAAAAATCCACTTGATTTTGGGACAATTAAGGGAGTACAACATCATATCCCTACTGGCAGTCATCCTCCCATCAAAGAGCGGTATAGGCCCATACCTCCAGCTCATTATCAGAGGGCTAAAGAAATGTTGAATGATATGAAGAAAGCTGGGGTGATAAGGGATAGTTGTAGCCCCTGGGCAGCCCCTCTAGTTCTGGTTAAAAAGAAAGATGGTAGTATGAGAATGTGTGTGGATTACAGGCAGGTGAACCGCATAACACACAAGGATGCATACCCGTTACCACGAATAGAGGAATCATTAGCTGCTCTGAAAACGGCTAACTACTTTTCTACCCTTGATCTGACTAGTGGTTACTGGCAAGTGGCTGTGGCTGAGGAGGATCGTGAGAAAACGGCTTTCACCACCCCAATGGGGCTCTGTGAGTTAGACAGAATGCCGTTTGGGCTCAGTAGTGCCCCAGGAACATTTCAGAGAGTGATGGAAAACTGTCTGGGACATCTCAATTTTGAAACCGTGCTGCTATACCTAGACGACGTTATCGTGTATTCCAAGACATATGAGGACCATCTGAAGCACCTGGCAGAAGTATTCGAGTCCCTGTCCAGGTACGGGATGAAATTAAAACCCTCAAAATGCCATCTACTCAAGCAGAAGGTACAATACTTGGGGCACATCGTCAGTTCGGAAGGAGTAGCGCCGGACCCAGAGAAAGTCACTGCCATCCAGAAGTGGCCGGAGCCGAAGAACCTTAAGGAAGTGCGACAGTTCCTGGGACTAACGGGTTACTACAGGAGATTCGTGAAAGATTACACGAAGAAGGCAGCTCCTTTACAGGACCTCCTAGTAGGACAATCCCTGAAGAGCAGAAACCCTCCCTTTAATTGGGGTAAAGAACAGGCTGAAGCATTCCAAAAGATGAAAGAGATCCTTACAGGTGATGAGATCTTAACCTATCCTGATTACAGCCAACCGTTCCTGTTGTACACCGACGCCAGTAATGAAGGGTTGGGAGCAGTTCTCAGTCAGAAGCAGAATGGCCAAGAAAAAGTCATCGCTTATGCTAGCAGAAAACTCAGGCCAACTGAAAGGAATCCGGAAAATTATAGCAGCTTCAAGCTGGAGTTTCTGGCGCTGGTCTGGGCCATCACTGAAAGATTTAAGCACTATCTGGCCTCCAATAAGTTCACGGCGTACACAGACAACAACCCGTTAACGCACCTGGAAACCGCCAAGCTGGGCGCCATGGAGCAGCGATGAATGGCTCGGTTGTCCAATTATCAGTTTACTATCAAGTACCGGGCAGGTCGAAAGAATGCTAATGCTGATGCGTTGTCCCGAATGCCGCATGACTCTGATACGGAAGAAGAATCGGACGACCTGGAAGAAATTGAGCTACCCGCGTTCCATCGAAATGGGGTAGTCCACGAGCATCGAGTTCACAGAAAGCAGTATGGTGCAACATTAAATCCTTTACCCCATCACAGCTGGAAAGAGACTCAGGACAGTGATCCAGTGGTCAGCCGCATCAAGGAGTTGTTAAAACAGGAAGGCTCCTCTTTGGAAAAGGATGCACCTATGTCAGCAAAGCTCCTGTGGAACGAGAAAAGCAGGTTGTTCCTATACCGTGAGAAGTTGTGCAGAAGATACGTCAAACCCAGAACACTTAAAGCGTTGTGAAAAGAACCCTGTCCTCAATCAAGGAGAAAGAAAGGAAGAGGTCATACACACAGATCTGGGAGATTTTCCTGCGGATTGGCCCCGACTGGGAGATGCTGTGATAATTCCAGTGTTGCAGTTTTATCAGCCACAAGAGGAAGTTCTACCTCCAGTTGTGCCTGTGGTGCCAGTTGAGCCCGCTCAGGAGTTACCCATCCCAGCAACACCTCAACCTGTGGAATCTCAAGATGGATCATCGGAAGCAGCGCCCCATACTATGGGATCTCCTGGTGAAGCTGACTCACACCGCCCAGCCATCAGTACGCTTGCCAGATCCATGGAAAGATTAAGGCAGTTCTATAGTTTGCCGTTACGCAGTGCAGACAGATCGCAACTTGATATACCTGAAACTACACCACGTAGATCAGAGAGAATCACAAAAGGGAAATTACCCATTAGATATCAGCAGTAGTTATAACGAATTTATGTGAACATTGTAAAAAGTCTATATATATAAATGTGTTTTTCCCTATTATGTCTTCGTTTAACAATGGACTCAGAGGCTGAGGACTGAGCCAGCCCAAAAACTGTATCCTGTAAATAGTTGCACTAAAGTGCCTTTTTAACGGTTTCACATGAAACCTTGACTTACCTCTGAACCAAAAACCCGTGTGGTGTGGCACTGAGTGAGGTCTGCATTTGGATGTCCTGCAGCCCACCAGGACCTACGTTGAAGGTTTGGTGCGGGTCCTTCACAAGAATACTGTATATTTATTGAATGCTATTTAATACTTGTATTTTTCTATAATGTTTGCAACGTTCAAGATATCCTCACCTCCCGGATGGGACGAATTAATGTTATTGTTAATATTTTCATGCATAAACAAAAATGTCTCTTTATATTTTACAGCCCGGGAGTGCTGTCGTTTACCATGGGGGAATGTGTAGCCCTGGTACACAATACCAGGAGGATGAGTGGAGAGGTAACAGTTAAGGTCTCTTCATGACATCACGTACACTTCTGACACACCCAGCAGGGGTGTGGAAGGGAGTGATTTCTAGTCAGTCAGTTTCCTGTCCTTGGACAGAGTAGACGTGTCCAGTTTGAGCCTGTCAGCAGTTCAGAAAGTGGAGGCTGGTACAGGTGGTCTAATCCACCTTAGCCTAGTCAGAGCTGTGCCCCACTGGAAGAAAGACTGAGATATCTATTAAGAGTCGAGCAAATCGAAGGGCAAAGTGGAAGGAAGATAATTGGAAAAGTGCTTTTGACTTGGAAAAGTCCTGCACATTGCTACCGGTCACTGGGGACCGAAGGATCACTATTAGCTACAAGCATAGTGAAGAGAAAACCAGAGATTTACCGGACCCTAGGTCGCGGCAAACAAGCCCCTTATAGTCAGTACGTAACTGGGGTCAGGGGGAGTGAAGACTTTGAGTCAGTGCACGACAAGATAAGAATTCAGCTCTCTCGCAGGAAGGCTTCACCACAAATCTGACTGGGCAGAACAGCTTTGGAAAGCTGGAATCATAGAGGGGACTACGCTTCAGGCTGGTCGTACTCATCTTCATTGGACAGTAAAGGAGGCCCTAACTTGCTTAGCTGTTGCCTCAAAGCTCATCCTCCATCAACCCCATCAGCCTCCCTGGGACCTGCCTTATCATCTTGCAAGTAAAGGTATGGAAAGACGCTGACGGTGTGAGACTGAGTTATTATTGCATGCCTGCACAATCCCTACCTAACTACCGACCTGAGGGAAGAGTCCCACCTGTAGGGGACCCGACATCTAGCTGCCTCACCATCCCCTCAGAGATCTACAGCAGCGCTGGTACTAATTACCAGAAGACTACAGGTGGCGTCACGAACTGTATATAAATCTATCCCCTGTAAATATATCCCCAACATACGCCAGACCGCCAGGGCCACAGACCGAGCCACAGCTACCTGTGACAATCCCCATAGACTTCTACGGGCTCGGCTCTGAGTACCCCATTGCCCTGGTAACCCACAATTGTGGTGGCGGGTCGACACATCTACGTCCCCTACACCTGAGTGGAGCGCACGTCACTCACAGCAGACATTACCTGCACAGGATTTACACATCAGTATCCTGAGCCCTACCTGTGTCCTCTACGTTCCCTACACCTGAGTGGAGCGCACGTTACTTACAGCAGACATTACCTGCACAGGATTTACACATCAGTATCCTGAGCCCTACCTGTGTCCTGTACGTTCCCTACACCTGAGTGGAGCCCACGTTACTCACAGCAGACATTACCTGCACAGGATTTACACATCAGGATCCTGAGCCCTACCTGTGTCCTGTACGTTCCCTACACCTGAGTGGAGCCCACGTTACTCACAGCAGACATTACCTGCACAGGATTTACACATCAGGATCCTGAGCCCTACCTGTGTCCTGTACGTTCCCTACACCTGAGTGGAGCCCACGTTACTCACAGTAGACATTACCTGCACAGGATTTACACATCAGTATCCTGAGCCCTACCTGTGTCCTGTACGTTCTCTACACCTGAGTGGAGCGCACGTCACTCACAGCAGACATTACCTGCACAGGATTTACACATCAGTATCCTGAGCCCTACCTGTGTCCTCTACGTTCCCTACACCTGAGTGGAGCCCACGTCACTCACAGCAGACATTACCTGCACAGGATTTACACTTCTGTATCCTGAGCCCTACCTGTGTCCTCTACGTTCCCTACACCTGAGTGGAGCGCACGTCACTCACTGCAGACATTACCTGCACAGGATTTACACATCAGTATCCTGAGCCCTACCTGTGTCCTCTACGTTCCCTACACCTGAGTGGAGCGCACGTCACTCACTGCAGACATTACCTGCACAGGATTTACACATCAGTATCCTGAGCACTATCTGTGTCCTGTACATTCCCTACACCTGAGTGGAGCGCACATCACTCACAGCAGACATTACCTGCACAGGATTTACACATCAGTATCCTGAGCCCTACCTGTGTCCTGTACGTTTCCTACACCTGAGTGGAGCGCACGTCACTCACAGCAGACATTACCTGCACAGGATTTACACATCAGTATCCTGAGCCCTACCTGTGTCCTGTACGTTCTCTACACCTGAGTAGAGCGCACGTCACTCACAGCAGACATTACCTGCACAGGATTTACACATCAGTATCCTGAGCCCTACCTGTGTCCTGTACGTTTCCTACACCTGAGTGGAGCGCACGTCACTCACAGCAGACATTACCTGCACAGGGTTTACACATCAGTATCCTGAGCCCTACCTGTGTCCTGTACGTTCCCTACACCTGAGTGGAGCGCACGTCACTCACAGCAGACATTACCTGCACAGGATTTACACATCAGTATCCTGAGCCCTACCTGTGTCCTGTACGTTCCCTACACCTGAGTGGAGCGCACGTCACTCACAGCAGACATTACCTGCACAGGATTTACACATCAGTATCCTGAGCCCTACCTGTGTCCTGTACGTTTCCTACACCTGAGTGGAGCGCACATCACTCACAGCAGACATTACCTGCACAGGGTTTACACATCTGTATCCTGAGCCCTACCTGTGTCCTCTACGTTCCCTACACCTGAGTGGAGCGCACATCACTCACAGCAGACATTACCTGCACAGGATTTACACATCAGTATCCTGAGCCCTACCTGTGTCCTGTACGTTCCCTACACCTGAGTGGAGCACACATCACTCACAGCAGACATTACCTGCACAGGATTTACACATCAGGATCCTGAGCCCTACCTGTGTCCTGTACGTTCTCTACACCTGAGTGGAGCGCACATCACTCACAGCAGACATTACCTGCACAGGATTTACACATCAGTATCCTGAGCCCTACCTGTGTCCTGTACGTTCCCTACACCTGAGTGGAGCGCACGTCACTCACAGCAGACATTACCTGCACAGGATTTACACATCAGTATCCTGAGCCCTACCTGTGTCCTCTACGTTCCCTACACCTGAGTGGAGCCCACGTCACTCACAGCAGACATTACCTGCACAGGATTTACACATCTGTATCCTGAGCCCTACCTGTGACCTATACGTTTCCTACACCTGAGTGGAGCGCACGTCACTCACAGCAGACATTACCTGCACAGGATTTACACATCAGGATCCTGAGCCCTACCTGTGTCCTGTACGTTCTCTACACCTGAGTGGAGCGCACGTCACTCACAGCAGACATTACCTGCACAGGATTTACACATCAGTATCCTGAGCCCTACCTGTGTCCTCTACGTTCCCTACACCTGAGTGGAGCGCACGTCACTCACTGCAGACATTACCTGCACAGGATTTACACATCAGTATCCTGAGCCCTACCTGTGTCCTGTACGTTTCCTACACCTGAGTGGAGCGCACATCACTCACAGCAGACATTACCTGCACAGGATTTACACATCAGTATCCTGAGCCCTACCTGTGTCCTTACGTTCCCTACACCTGAGTGGAGCGCACGTCACTCACAGCAGACATTACCTGCACAGGATTACACATCATATCCTACCCTACTGTGCTTCACGTTCCTACACCAGTGGACGAAACGCACACACACATTACCTGGCAGGAGACCTCACCCCTACCTGTGTCCTTAAGTTCCCAAACGAGGGAGGACTCCTCCAGCACTCCCCAGTTTAATAGGTTCCTGGCCTAGCTGGGTCCTTACTTCCTACACCAGTGGGGACGATCAGAAGAATTCCTGAGGATTTACCTCGTTCCTAGCCCTACCTTGCCTCGCGTTCTTCACTGAGTACGCATCCATACGGGAGACATTACCTGCGGATTAACACGGATCGAGCCCGGTTGTTTCTACCGGGACGAGTATACAGCAGAATACCTGACGGATTACACACCGGGCTGAGTTACCTGGCTAGTTTACACTGGGGGCAGTATCACAGCAGAATACCTGAGGATTTACTTGCTACGTTCCTACACTGAGGGAGCGCACGTCACTCACGCAGACATTACTGCACAGGATTTACACATCAGTACTGAGCTACTGTGTCCTGTACGTTCTACACCTGAGTGGAGCCACGTCACTCACAGCAGACATTACTGACAGGTTTAACATCAGTATCTGAGCCTACTGGTCTTACGTTCCCTACACCTGGTGGACGCACGTATCACAGCAGACATTACCTGCACAGGATTTACACATCAGTATCCTGAGCCTACCTGTGTCTGTACGTTCCACACGAGTGGAGCGCACGTCATCAAGCAGAATTACTGCACAGGATTTACACATCAGTATCCTGAGCCTACCTGTGTCCTTACGTTCCCTACACCTGAGTGGAGCGCACGTCACTCACAGCAGACATTACCTGCACAGGATTTACACATCAGTATCCTGAGCCCTACCTGTGTCCTGTACGTTCCCTACACCTGAGTGGAGCGCACATCACTCACAGCAGACATTACCTGCACAGGATTTACACATCAGTATCCTGAGCCCTACCTGTGTCTGTACGTTCCCTACACCTGAGTGGAGCGCACGTCACTCACAGCAGACATTACCTGCACAGGATTTACACATCAGTACCTGAGCCCTACCTGTGTCCTGTACGTTCCCTACACCTGAGTGGAGCGCACGTCACTCACAGCAGACATTACCTGCACAGGATTTACACATCAGTATCCTGAGCCCTACTGTGTCCTGTAGTTCCTACACCTGAGTGGAGCGCACGTCACTCACAGCAGAATTACCTGCACAGGATTTACACATCGATATCTGAGCCCTACTGTGTCCTTACGTTCCCTAACCTGAGTGGAGCGCACGTCACTCACAGCAGACATTACCTGCACAGGATTTACACATCAGTATCCTGAGCCCTACCTGTGTCCTGTACGTTCCCTACACCTGAGTGGAGCGCACGTCACTCACAGCAGACATTACCTGCACAGGATTTACACATCAGTATCCTGAGCCCTACCTGTGTCCTTACTGTTCCCTACACCTGAGTGGAGCGCACGTCACTCACAGCAGACATTACCTGCACAGGATTTACACATCACTATCACTTCCTACAACGCTGTACATTAGTGACATTACAAAAAAGCGATGACACAATACACAAGTCACAGTGAGACGTAGAAAAACCGCACAACACTATTCTTATATGACACTGTGTTCAGGGGCAGGGACCGGGCCGTCCACCCCATACTCAGTGTTTGTGCTGATACCAGAGGAGGTTTGGACTCGGCAGATATGGGGTCAGCAGAGAGATGGTGACTTTTCTCCTCCTCAGCACTCGGCCCCCCAGTATGTAATGTTGAGGGGTCTCCTCTTTGGCTGAGTTGCTGCGGATCCTTCCACTTCTCAGTAATATCAGTCACAGGTGATGGGGACGATGCAGGGGGAAGAAATGTCCTGGATGGACTTGTGACCTCTGTGGCTCCTATTACAGGACCGCGCTGGTATCAGGAGCTCTGCACCTCCGGCCGTTCTGTCACATGGTAGTAACGGCATGGTGGGGGGCCGGAGATTATAAAACGGGGTGAGGGACCAGAGGTTATACACTGGGGGGCTGGAGATTAGACACGGGGATCGAGGCGCCGGATGTTATATACCAGGGGACAGGAGATAATACACTGGGGGGGCTGGAGATTATACGCTGGGGGGACTGGAGGTTATACACACCGGGGGGGCTGGAGATTATACACTGGGGGGCTGGAGATTATACACTGGGGGGGCTGGAGGTTATACACACCGGGGGGGCTGGAGATTATACGCTGGGGGACTGGAGGTTATACACACCAGGGGGGCTGGAGATTATACACTGGGGGGCTGGAGATTATACACTGGGGGGGCTGAGATCATACACTGGGGGGCTGGGGATTATACACTGGGGGACTGGAAGTTATACACTGGGTGGGCTTGAGATTATACACTGGGGGGACTGGAGGTTACACACTGGGGGGGACTGGAGATCATACATGGGGGGCTCGAGATTATACACTGGGGGGCTGGAGGTTTTACACTGGGAGGGGGCGAGGGGCTGGAGATTATACACTGGGGGGACTGGAGATTATACACTGGGGGACTGGAGATCATACACTGGGTGGGCTGGAGATGATACACTGGGGGGACTGGGAATCATATACTGGGTGGGCTGGAGATTATACACTGGGGGGACTGAAGGTTATACACTGGGGAGGACTGGAGATTATACACTGGGTGGGCTGGAGATTATACACTGGGGGGACATGGAGGTTATACACTGGGGAGGACTGGAGATTATACACTGGGTGGGCTGGAGATTATACACTGGGGGACTGGAGGTTTTACACTGGGGAGGACTGGAGATTATACACTGGGTGGGCTGGAGATTATACACTGGGGGGACTGGAGGTTATACACTGGGGAGGACTGGAGATTATACACTGGGTGGGCTGGAGATTATACACTGGGGGACTGGAGGTTTTACACTGGGAGGGGGCGAGGGCTGGAGATTATACACTGTGAGTGAGAGGCTGAAAGTTATAAACTGGGGACGAGGGGATGAAAGTTATATACCGGGGGCTATGTATGGGGGATATACACTGGGAGGCGAGGGGCCGGATTTTATGCACCGGGGGGCGATAGGGCTGAATTGCAAACCTAAGTCCAGTGGTTAGTGCTCCCGGCTCCTCTCTCTATCACTGATTACGGGGTAGCATCGCTCGGCACTGTGTACTGGTCGTGGTCTCATACGCTGATTAATGCGCTTTTTGGTCTCTTCAGATGACATTTTCCATTGTAATCAGGATTTCTGAATCTTCGCACTCGGAGAACAAACTTTAATCGGAGCAACGTGTGAACTTGTAAACAGGAGTCGCGTGAAAACCCGAATCCCGGTGAAATGAAGCAGATTACGCTCCGGAGGCCGATGTCTGGATAGTCTCAGTGGCTGCAGCGGCCGTCGGAGGGGTCTCTGCTCATCGGAGGGGTCCCTGCTCATCGGAGGGGTCCCTGCTCATTCCCCGGCTCCGGCCGTGCTGGCTGCGCTCCGCTCATCTGCTCTCTGTTCTCGGGGGGATTTCATTGCATCTTGTTTCTATCACTAAATCTTCTTGTTTAGACATAAATTATGCAAAGAACAAAATGCAGAAGGAAAGGACGAGTCCGGCTCATAGTGGAGAGCGGTCGCCTCTGCTGCCTTCTCAACCCATTACTTCATTTATCTGCCTCTGGGAAAGCTGGGTCCCAATCAATTTGGCTGATATTGGGCCCAGCTTTGCCAGACTTCCCGGGCTTTGAAGGCAATCTCAGCAGGATTTCACCCCAAACTATTTATACGTCCATGTCGCTCTTCCACAGACGAGTCCAGCGTTACCTTCACAAGTCTGGTCCGTTCTTCTGTTAATGAGAAATCAGCGTTTGAATTGATATGTAAATGAGACTGAAGGGCTATGGTAGATCTGAAGCCTCCGTCACTCCAGATCTATTCCCCACCCAGTACCACATCCTTCTGCTTGACTGGCAGCCTCTATGCTGTGTGACGTCAGGCAACGGAGCCATCAGTCGAGCAGGAGGCGGCGCTGGGCAGGGAATAGAGCTGGTGTGACAGAGGCTTCAGATCTACCAAAGCCCTTCAGCGTCATTTACATAGCAATGGAAACACTGATTTATCAGTAATGGAGGAACAGACTGACCATGTAAAGGTATATAACCATATAGAAGCCATAATATCCAGGTCTGTTCACTTCTGTATAGGAATAAAGCAGAACTGCAATAATTAGGTATTTTGCTGATGAATTTCAAAATTGATCAATTTCTTCTCCATTTTCTGATGCAGAGCTCTAGATCCCTTCCAGACATAGTTACATGGTAAAATTAATTTTACCAGCACTTAGAGCCAGATTAAATACTATTATTACTAAGCTCAATGTATAAATAAATACAGTGAGCATCCCCTAGTGGTGGCTGATATATTTATATGACTCCCAAGTGTACTGTATGATCGAGTATGACTCCCACTAGTGGTATTAGATTAGAGAGCTCATAGTTATGTATAGATCTGTATGTAGTGAGCTCCACTAGTGTGACTGTATAGATCTGTATGTAGGACTCCACTAGTGTGATATATAGATCTGTATGTAGTGAGCTCCCACTAGTGGTAACTGTATAGATCTGTATGTAGTGAGCTCCCACTAGTGGTGACTGTATAGATCTGCATGCAGTGAGCTCCCTCTAGTGGTGACTGTATAAATCTGTATGTAGTGAACTCTTTTATTATAAAAATACAAAACTTACAATTAATAAAGAAACAAAAATCCAAACCCCAGCAAAACAACCGTCTGAGTCCAACATTACCCCCCCAGTCCAGGCAAAAGTCCAAGTCCAGCATAACTGCCCCCATTCAAAGCAACCCCCCCCCCCAAAACAAACTCTGTCTTCTTCTTCATCTTTCTCTCTGATGCTGCACCAGGGATTCCCGGCCGGTCTCCCATTCCTGTACTTGCCCGGCCTCAAGCTGCTTAGCGACTGCGATCTGAGAAAGGCAGGTCGACTTCAGCCTAGAATGGCAGCCAACTTCATCACACTTTTTGTTTCCTCCAGATCTCCTCCTCCCCAGGTTACGTCACCCAAGGAGAGAAGAAACATTTTATTATTACACACATACACACTTCACACCAAACCTGACAAAGAAAACTCTGCTCCATCGCCCAAAAAGAAACACAAAAGCCACCTGGCTTAAAACACATCTATCAAAACCACACAATTTTTTTCCTTTTATATATATATATATATATATTTTTTTTTTTAGTTACACAGCAAATACAACTATAACAAACCTACCACCAACCCCCCTCCCACCACCATAAACCCCCCACACAATACAAAAATAAACTTCACTGAGGAACTCATGACCTCTAGGAACATCTTACAATACAATACTATATAATATAATGCAACCTAACTCTCTATATTACAACACTTACCCAGAGCCAGGATTGGTGCCTGTAAGCCCTATATCAGTAATTCACTTCTGCAAAACAAAAATCTGATAGTGAAAAGCCCCCAGCCCGCCACCAGGAACCCGGAGATGACAGGCGTCTATCCTAACAATCCCTACTCTACCAGCCGTCCCTACCTGCCTAAACATCTGTCCCTATTTATCTACCTACCTTTCCCTGTCTCTCCCTGCCTGACCCTACTACCCTACCTAACTCACCGCGTGCCTACCTAACTGTCCCTCGGCTGTCCCTGTCCTGTCCCTAACTATCTACCTGTCCCTACTGAAGCTATCTACCTGTCCCTACCACTTACCTGCTTATCTAGGCCCTAGGGTACATTAAATGAGAACCCTCTCCAAAGAAGAGAGGCCCTCGCTGCACCCAGCCTGTCATACTCCAGAGAGCGCACCTTCACCAGGCCACCCAGAATGTTCCTAACAACCTCGTCCCGGGGGGGGGGGGGGGGAGGATTTTCTGCTGAGTTGACACTAAGAAAAAACACTACAACCCAGAGATTGGATACCAAAGAGGAGAAAAGGAGTCCCAACCGATGAATATAATAACATGTAGTAATCACCAGGACAATTATATTTGATATGAAAGTTTATTGAAGCAACGTAGTACAAGGTGTATCAAAATTACAATTTTATACTTTAAAAATAAATTTTTATAATAAAACTAACCAGTAACTTCTAACTTGACTTATTTTATTTTATTTTGGGTTATATACTATTCATTAGATAGCACACATATGTGCAATATTTTTTGTTTTATTATCCCACTTTTCTTGTGTGTTTGAGTTGACACTAAGCACCGTGCGTTCCACGTGTAAAACCTGACGACTAAACTGACTAGAAATAAAGTGCCCCGATCTCGGCCACCCAGGGATCCGAATGCCCCATACGCCCACTCAGCATAGGAAAGGTGTGCCAGCCGAGGCCAGCCTATGGAAGCACCTACCCTGTTGTAGACCCCTGCATTAAAAGGACACTGAAGGATGAAGTGCTCCATGCTTTCCAGCGTGTCGCAACACTCCTCACGGGGACAACCCCGATCTTCGGAGTTCCTACACTTCAGGTTGTCCCTTACATACAGTTTCCCATGGGAGCAGCACCAAGCCAAGTCCCAAAACTTCAAGGGGACCCGTGCAGAATTCAATAACCTCAGCCCGCCCTCCAGATCCCGACTTGGGCAATCTTTGAGCACCAGAGGCTTCTGGAAATGGGTCAACAGGACCCTCCTGTCAAGTAATTTCCTCGACATGGTCCTGATCTCCCACATTCCCAGACCCCACCGGCGGATCACCTTCAGAACCGGGGTAGCGTAAGCCGGGAGATGCCCATGCGGTGTGCGCAGGTCCTTCACTTGCCCTCCTGTCTCCCATTCCTGGAAGAAGGGCCGAAGCCATCCCCTGCAGGAGAATACCCACGGAGGAGCCCTCTCTGACCAGAGGTTGGCGATGTTAGTCTTGACAAAAGTGTTTACTATAAACACCACTGTGTTATGATATGGTAGCCGAGGAGGACAGTAACAAAAATAGCCAAGACAGCCAGCCACCCAGAGAGGTTGGTAACTAATGGATTCCAGACCCCTAAACTAACCGCACAACTAGAAGCAGCCGTGGGACATACCTACGATGACCTAGACGCCTCGACACAGCCGGAGAGTTAGCTAAGCCTAAAGATAGGGGATATTTAACTGCCTCGGAGTAGCGCCCCAAAGGAATAGGTAGCCCCCACACATATATTGCCTGTGAGACAAGATGAAATACAAACGCAGGCAGAAAATAGAGTAAGCAAACGCTGGGGCCCAAAACTGTCTAGATAAGACAGGACAGAAAAGAACACTTTCTGCAATCCAGCAAAACCTAGGAAAAATTCCAGCACTTCTGATTCCAAAAAAAATACTGAGACCACACGATCTCTCCCCACTATATCAGAACTCTGGTGTGAACAGGCAGCTACCCAGCAGCCACTGAAATAACAGGGACTGAACAAATAAACAGAGAAAAATGAGAAACAGAGACCAGCGCAGGCCCCAGCAGAGGGACCCAGCTGACCTCACTCAGAAGGGCAGAAAAACAAAAGAAAACAAAACCTCAGAAACAAGCAGAAAACAACTTATCTGAAAGTTGCAGGAGACAGCAGAAAACCAAGCTGACTTCCCAACTGGACCAGGAAGTAACAATTAATCACCACCGAGGATCATGGGAAAGTTACTCTCTTAAATCTCCCCAGTCATCACTCCCAGATTGCCAATCGTCCGCAGCTGGATCCTCGGCTGAAGGGCCTCTGTCAGTCAAGGCTGCTTCATTAATATCAACAGCCACCAGAGGGAGCACCAACTCAGAATCCAGCGCATTCACAACAGTACCCCCCCTTGAGGAGGGGTCACCGAACCCTCACCTGCGCCACCAAGCCGATCAGGGAGAGCCCGGTGAAAGGCGCGAACCAATCTCTCCGCATAAATGTCAGAAGCAAACACCCAAGAATTGTCCTCCTGACCATAACCTTTCCACTTAACCAAGTACTGGAGTCTCTGTCTAGCCAGACGAGAATCCAATATTTTCTCCACTTCATACTCCAGATTGTCCTCAACCAAAACAGGCTCAGGGGGCGCAGCCATAGGAACCACTGGCTCAACAAACCTTTTCAATAAAGATTTGAAGACGTTGTGAATCTTAAACGTCCCTGGAAGAGCCAAACAGAAAGAAACAGGATTAAGAATTTCCAAGATCTTATAAGGTGCAATGAACCTTGGCTTAAATTTTGGAGACGCAACCTTCATAGGGATATTTCTTAAGGACAACCAAACCATGTCACCCACTTTAAACCGAGGACCACCAGTCCTATGCCGGTTGGCAAACAGTTGGGCCTTCTCCTGAGAGAGAGACAACTTATCCACTACCTGATCCCAAATCTGCTGCATTCTCTCCACCATAGAGTCAACACCAGGACAGACAGAAGCCCTGAAGAAAATCGACGATGAAATCGGAAATTGCAGAAAAAAGGGGACATCAAAGTGGCAGAACTAGCCCTATTATTAAGAGTGAATTCAGCCAGGGGCAAAAAAGAGACCCAGTCATCTTAATCAGCAGACACAAAACATCTCAAATAAGTCTCCAAGGTCTGGTTTGTTCTCTCAGTCTGCCCATTGGTCTGAGGTTGAAACGAAGAGGAGAAAGATAGCTGAACTCCCAGTTTAGAACAAAAGGTCTTTCAAAATATGGAAACAAAATGGACTCCTCTGTCAGACACAATGTTCTCCGGAATACCGTGCAACCAAACCACCTGCTGAAAAAACAAGGGCACCAACTCGGAAGAGGATGGCAACTTCGGCAGTGGCACAAGATGGATCATCTTGCAAAATCTATCACAGATCACCCAGATAACGGTCATTCTCTGAGAGACAGGGAGGTCGGAAATAAAATCCATAGAGATATGGGTCCATGGCCTCCTGGGCACAGGCAATGGCATTAACAATCCACTAGAGCGACAGCAAGGTTTGGAACGAGAGCAAGTCCCACAGGGCTGCACAAAGTCCCTGACGTCACGAGACAAAGTAGGCCACCAAAAGGACCGACTCACCAAACCTCTGGTACCAAAAATACCGGGATGACCAGCCAACGCAGAGCAATGAGCTTCAGACATAACTTTTTCCCTCCATTGGTCTGGGACATACAATTTCCCCGCAGGTCAACGTTCAGGTTTATCCCCCTGAAATTGCTCCAGGGCCAGTCTCAAATCGGGTGAGATAGCAGAAAGAACGACACCCTCCTTCAGAATCGCCGTAGGCTCAGTCACATCAAGAGAATCCGCAAGGAAACTCCTAGAGAGGGCATCAGCCTTAACATTCCTAGTACCCGGAGAAAGGAGAAAATAAAGTTAAAACGCGTGAAAAACAAGGCCCACCTGGCCTGTCTAGGATTCAATCACTTGGCTGATTCAAGATAGATCAAGCTTTTGTGGTCAGTGAGGACCACAACTTGATGTTTGGCTCCCTCTAACCAATGTCTCCACTCTTCGAACGCCCACTTCATAGCCAATAATTCCTGATTCCCCACATCATAATTACGTTCAGCTGGGGAAAACTTTTGGAGAAGAAGGCACAAGGGTTAATCTTAGAGGTTACAGGATCCCTTTGGGACAAAACGGCTCCTGCCCCAATCTCAGAAGCATCAACCTCCACCAGAAATGGGAGAGAAACATCAGGTTGCCGCAGAACCGGAGCGGAAGTGAATCTCCGCTTAAGCTCCTGAAAAGCCGAAACTGCCTCTTGAGACCAATTTACCACATCAGAGCCCTTTTTGGTCAAATCAGTCAGTGGTTTCACAATACCAGAAAAATTACTTATAAATTTACGGTAAAAATTAGCAAAACCCAAAAATCTCTGAAGAGCCTTCAATAAAGTGGGCTGAACCCAATCACAAATCGCATGAACTTTGACTGGGTCCATTTCAATAACAGACGGCGACAAAATGAATCCCAAAAACGAAACCTTCTGTACGCCAAACAGACATTTTGATCCCTTGACATACAAAGCATTTTCTCTTAAAATACGGAATACCATCCGAACATGTTCCACATGAGAATCCCAGTCATTAGAAAAAATCAAAATATCGTCCAAATAGACGATCAGAAACTTATCCACCAAATCCAGGAAAATATCGTTCATGAAAGATTGGAAGACGAAAGGGGCATTAGTGAGCCCAAAAGGCATCACTAGGTACTCAAAATGCCCCTCAGGGGTATTAAACGCCGTCTTCCATTCATCCCCGTGCTTAATGCGAATAAGATTATACGCTCCTCTAAGGTCAAGCTTGGTAAACCAACTAGCACCTTTCACTCGGGAGAATAAATCGGAAATCAGGGGTAACAGATACTGATATTTAACAGTGATCTTATTCAGGAGGCGATAATCAATACACGGCCTCAATGAACCATCCTTTTTGGCCACAAAGAAAAAGCCGGCGCCCAAGGGTGAAGAGGATGGTCTAATATGACCCTTCTCCAATGACTCTTTGATATAAAATCGCATAGCATCATGCTCAGGTACAGACAAATTGAAGAGCCGACCCTTGGGAAATTTACAACCGGGCCCCAGCTCAATCGCGCAATCATACCTCCTATGAGGAGGCAAGGACGCAGACTTACTCTCACTAAACACATCAGAAAAATCAGCCAAATAGCCGGGGATCTCCTGAGGCTGAGGAGAGGTAGAAAACACAGGAGTGTCCCCATGAACACATTGACAACCCCAAATGACCACAGACACAGGCTTCCAATCCAAAACAGAATTATGGGTCTGCAACCAAGGAAAACCCAGTACAATAATGTCATGCAAATTATGCAACACTAAAAATTTACAATTCTCTTGGTGGTCCGGGGTTACCCGCATTATCACCTGGGTCCAAAACTGGGGTTTATTCTCCGCCAAAGGAGTTGAATCAATGCCCAGCAAAGGAATAGGTGTCCGCAGGGGTATCATGGGAAACCCACAACGTTTGCCAAATCAAAATCCATCAGGTTCAGGGCTGCTCCTGAATCCACAAAAGCCTGAGCAGAAAATGCGGACAAGGAGCAGATCAAGGTAACAGTCAAGAGAAATTTAGACTGTACATTGCCCAAAACAACTGAGCGCAAAAAACGTCATCCCCGCTTAGGGCAGACGAAAATAGTATGAGAAGCGTCTCCACAATAGAAGCACAACTTATTACGCTTCCAAAACTCTCGACGCTGAGCCCCAGAAACAACCGTATCACACTGCATGGGCTCAGTGGCCTGTTCGAAAGGCAACACCACCTCTCGCATAGTTTTACATTCACGCAAACGTCGGTCAATTTGAATAGCTAATGACATAGAATCGTTGAGCCCCGAGGGGACAGGAAATCCCACCGTAACATCTTATACCTTATACGGTCTCTGCCAGCCCTTTCCGAAAAAGAGCCGCGAGTGCATCATCGTTCCATTTAGTAAGGACTGCCCATTTTCAGAATTTCTGACAATATAACTTTGCTGTTTCCTGACCCTGGTTCAATGCCGATAAGGTTTTCTGTTATGAATGTGCTAGAGATGGTTTCTGAGCAGAGGCTCCTTCTGGTGGTTACAGACAGTACTGAACCTTTCAGCGAGGAGTGGCAATCTGGAATCACAGACTGGTCTGATATAAGGGAGGTTCCCTCCCATGATGGTTGCCGGTGATCAATTGTTCTTGTCTCAATTGTGGTTCCTGGTTCATTTGGAAGTTTGCTGGAGTCTTGCTGCATCTCCTGCTTTCAGATAAGATATTTTTTGCTTTTCTTTTTGTGCTTGCTTTTTGCATTGTTTTCTGCACTCCAGGGGCCTGAGCTCCTCACAGTTTTTCTGCAGCCACTGTTATTTGCTCATTTGCTTTTTCCTGTTTTTTCAGCGGCTGCGGCTTGGTTCTTGTTCACACTGAGATCTGATTTAGTGGGAGGCGAGATCGTGTGATCTCAGTATTTTTGTAATCAGAATTGTTGGATTTTTGTAGGGTTTTTTGGGTTGCAGAACGTAATCTCTCCTGTCCTATCCTATTTAGTCACCTTGTGGCCCCAGCGTTTGCTCAGTCTATTTTCTGCCTATGTTTGTATTTTCATCTTGTCTAACCGCCATTATATGTTTGGGGGCTTCCTATTTTCTTTGGGGATCTGCTCCAGGGCAGATAGCTTTCATCTTTCTGCCTTTAGGTGTAGTTATCTCTCAGGCTGTGACGAGGCGTCTAGGATCAACGTAGGAACGCTCCACGGCTACCTCTAGTTGTGTCGTTAGTTTAGGAATCTGCAACCCATTAGTTACCAACATCTCAGGTGTTCGGCTGCCCTGGTGTTGTTCCTGTCCTCCTCAGCTACCGAAACATAACAGTTTTCTCAGCTTGATCAATCACATTAGGTTCATCATACAATAAGCCCAGAGCCTGAAAAAACGTATCAACATTAGCCAAAACAGAATACCCAGGTGTCAGAGAAAACGCCCAATCCTGAGGGTCGCCGCGCAACAGGGAGATGACAATTTTAACCTGCTGCACCAAGTTCCCTGAGGAATTAGGTTTCAAGGCAAAAAACAATTTACAATTATTCTTAAAGTTCAAGAATTTAGACCGATCCCCAAAAAATAAATCAGGAATAGAGATCTTAGGTTCTACAGCAGACAACCGAGTGAGATAGGTAGAAATACTTCGAACTTCAGGAGCAAGCTGCTCAATATGATCGGACAAATGCTTAATTTCCATTCAAGAAAAAGTCCTCCTACGGCCCCCAGAGAAAAAGAGGAAAAAATATCTAAAAAATTCTGACAACCCTTTTTTTTATTATTCTTTCCTTCTTTTGAGTACCCTAGAATAACAGTTAGGCCCGTGATTCTGTTATGATATGGTAGCCGAGGAGGACAGTAACAAAAATAGCCAAAGCAGTCAGTCACCCAGAGAGGTTGGTAACTAATGGATTGCAGACCCCTAAACTACCCGCACAACTAGAAGCAGCTGTGGGACGCACCTACGTTGACCTAGATGCCTTGACACAGCCGGAGAGTTAGCTAAGTCTAAAGATAGAAAGGGGAAGCTAACTGCCCCGGAGAAGCGCCCCAAAGAAATAGGTAGCCCCCACACATATATTGGCGGTGAGACAAGTTGAAATACAAATGCAGCCAGAAAATAGAGTAAGCAAACGCTGGGGCTCAAAACTGTCTAGATAGGACAGGACAGAAAAGAACACTTTCTGCAATCCAGCAACACCCTAGGAAAAATTCCAACACTTCTGATTCCAAAAAAATTACTGAGACCACACGATCTCTCCCCGCTATATCAGAACTCTGGTGTGAACAGACAGCTACCTAGCAGCCACTGAAATAACAGGGACTGAACAAATAAACAGAGATAAATGAGAAACAGAGACCAGCACAGGCCCCAGCAGGGGGACCCGGCTGACCTCACTCGGAAGGGCAGAAAAACAAAAGAAAACAAAACCACAGAAACAAGCAGAAAATAACTTGAAACAACTGAAAGTTGCAGGAGACAGCAGAAAACCAAGCTGACTTCCCAACTGGACCAGGAAGTAACAACTAATCACCGGCGAGGATCATGGGAAAGTTACTCCCTAAAATCTCCCTAGTCATCACTCCCAGATTGCCAATCGTCCGCAGCTGGATCCTCGGCTGAAGGGCCTCTGTCAGTCAAGGCGGCTTAATTAATATCAACAGCCACCAGAGGGAGCCCCAACTCAGAATCCAGCGCATTCACAACACCACTGGGTTGACCATACCCAACCCTCCTAGTCTCCTTGTGCGATATGTGACCTCTCACTTGACTAGGTTCAGCCTATTTCCCCATAACATCTGGAAAAACAGGCTGTAGACCCGTGTCCAGAGCGGCTCTGGCAACATGCAGACACTGCCCAAGTATATTAACAAAGGTAGCAAAAAACCCTTAACCAGACTAACCCTTTCCCTCAGGGTCAAACACCAACACTTCCATTGGTCCACCTTCTGGGCGGCGATCTTAAGTCTGTCCTCTCAATTTTGCTGGGGGTAGTCGCCCGGGCCAATTTGAAGCCTAGGATTTTTGCCGATGCCTGTGTCGTGACCCGCACCACAATTGTGGGTTACCAGGGCAATGGGGTACTCAGAGCCGAGCCCATGGAAGTCTATGGGGTTGTCACAGGTAGCGGTGGCTCGGTCTGTGGCCCTGGCGGTCAGGCGTATGTTGGGGGGGGTTATTTACAGGGGACTGGTATATAACAGTTCGTGACGCCACCTGTAGTTTTCTGATCACTAAGACCAGCGCTGCTGTAGATCTCTGAGGGGATGGTGTGGCAGCTAGATGTCGGGTCCCCTACAGGTGGGACTCTTCCCTCAGGGTCTATAGTGATGATGATGTCGTGAAGGTATGCAGTTAAATGACACAGTCTCACACATTAAAGCTTCTTTCCATACCTTTTACTTTCCAAGATGATAAGGCAGGTCCCGGGAAGCTGTTGGGGTGGATGGAGGATGCGTTTCAAGGTAACGGCTGAGCAGGTTAGAGGCCTCCTTAACTTTCAATGTAATGAGTCCAACTTGCATGAAGCTAAGTTCACTCTAAAACTCCAGCTAATTCTGTAGCTGTACTGCCCGGTCAGTATAGTGGTCGGAGCCTCCTCAGGGTGGAATTAAGACCTTGCTTTTGTCCTGCAGAACTCAAAAGCCTTATTCTCCTGACTCCTGTTACGTACCGACGCTAAGGGCTTGTTCCTGAGACTTGATGTCCAGCGAACCTCTGGTTGTTCTATCACTACGCTTGAAGCGGTAGCAACACTTCGGTCCCCAGTGACCGGTGAATAGTGCAGACAATCCAATGTCCAAGGCACTTCTATAATTCCTTTCCACTGCGCCCTTCGCCCTGCTCGCGCTCTTAACATAAGCACTCTCATCCAAATAGTCACAGTCCTTTCTTCTGACCTTTCTTAGAGCTCGCTGACAGATTCCCAGTTTTCTCCCAGTTCAGGAACACATCATCTGAACTTCACTGTCCTTAGGACAGGCGACTGAAGTACTGCTGCAAAACTCTTCCTCCCTCCAAGTCCAGACTAGACAGACTTCCTGATGGGATGACTCACTCCTGAGCCACCCGAGCTAGACTACTTTTAGCTGCTGCCTGACACTACCTTATATACTCTGTGGGTGTGTCTAGGTGTGATGAGTGAGTGAATGCATATCAAGCATTAAACCATTACCTGTCCACGCATCCTCCTGGAACAATGTGTACCCTACATACCAGGGCTACACATCCCCCCTTGGTAAAATACAGCACTCCCGGGCTGTGAAATAGACAAAGAAAGAATTTTTGTTTTGCATTAAACATTTAACATCAAACTCTTCCCAGCAGGGAGGTGAGAAATTCTTAAACGTTGCATTGTATACAATGGTCATTAGTAAAATACAAAAGTAGTAAGACATTTTCATATAAATACACATAGTATTCTTGTGAAGGACCCGCACCAAACCTTCAACGTGGGTCCTGGGTGGGCTGCAGGACATCTGGCTGCAGACCTCTCTCAGTGCCACACCACACGGGTTTTACGTTCAGAGGTAGACGTTGTGCTGTGGTTTTATTGTAAAACCAAGATAGGGCACAAAGTGCAACTATATACAATAAAGTTTTTAGGCTAAAAGTGTCCATGGCCAGCAGTTCTTTATGAGGAAAAACACATCTCAATTTCACATTTTTCACAATAACGACATATCAACTTCTTTGTTAAAGTGCAAAAGCTTCATCAATATTTTACTTTTCAACATTCTTCATACAGTACCCAGCCGGGTATTCTACTGTAAATTACTTTAAATACATAGGCTTTACATACACAAATCAAAGAGGCAAACGACTTTTTTTTTTTTTATAAATTATATACATTACGAATACGGTGAACCCTTTTCCAGGCCCTACCAATCTTCATTTTCATTTATTTCTATTACATTTTCCACACCGGGTGCAGAAACAACACGATGCTCCTTTGGATGCATAACGAATAGGTCATGTGCTGCGATCAGGGTCTGAGTTGCAACAGTCCTAGTATAAACCACTAGGGGCGCAACGGGTGTCTCTTTATTACCAGACGCTGACGGCGTCGCTGCTGGTGCCGCTAAGTCCGGCGGTGCTATTGATGATCTGAACGGGGTCGCAGGTTGCGATCTAATGTGAGGTACCGGCAGAGAAGAATATTCAGGGGGCGATGCAGGGGCACGGCCTGATGCAGCGGGGGCACGGGACTGTGACCTGCTGGCAATGGTGACGTTACCAGCTTCGGGGACGGGGTCACGGACGATTTCCACATTAAGGGCATACCACCCCTTCAGGCCCCAGTGCCTTGTGTAAGTGACTATGTCCCCGTTATACAGGTCCCTTCCGGGATGGCCTTGCGGTAGGTGGGATTCCACGTCCCTACGGCTGACAAAGATCCCCGGGTAGAGGCCCGGTTCACGGATGAAGCCCCAGCCCTTGCGGAGCTGGAACTCCGTAACACTCCCCTGTCGCCGCGGTTCCCGTAAGGTACCTTTGTCGCGACGGACAGTCTCCTTGTCGGCAATCAGCTCCTCATGCTGCTGCTGTCTGTTGCGCTTGATCTCCCGTTCCTCCTCCTGTCGTTGTTGCCACTCGCTTTCCCACACTCCGGCGTACGCGGCGTCATCAAGACGCTCCATCGCGTCCCAGTTAATTTCAGGTAACGACGGGCAAGATCCCTCCGGTGTCCCTACCGGGGAACAATCATCTGCTGCGGCCTCCTGGCCGGGCGGGCGTTCCGGTACTGGCTGGACCTCCTCAACCTCCTTCGCCTCCACCGCTCCATCGGTGGGATCAGGGTCGGTCCTTTTGGGGGTAGCCTCCGGTTGCTCCTTAGCCTTGGGCAGCAGAAGTTTGGGCAATTCAAATGGCAGAGTGTCGTCGAAGGGAGAGAACACCGCGTCCCACAGCCGCCGCTGTATCTGGGTACGCCGGCGTCTCTCAATCTCCTCCATGCCAGGTTGTTGCAGGATCATTTTCTTTAACCTAGCGTTTTCTTCTCCAACCTCCAGCAAGGTTTGCTGCAGGTGCCGTACCACAGATGGCTCCGGTTCCAGTGGCAGCTTGGCTGGGGAACGGGGCCTGCCTTCCACCGCCTCCCTGCTCGGCTGCACACGTCCTGCCTCCATCATGTTCCAAAACATCTCCTGGTTACTTTTAGGAACACACTGGTTCTCTCCGTGGAGGCGGGCTTTGCGTCTCCTCCTCCTTGGATTGGGGATGAAGAGGAGGCGTATTTCTTTTGCAGTAGGGCAGGACCGTATATTGTAATAGCACTTTGAGAGGGCAGGCATTTTCTTCGCGCCTTAGGGGGGCACACGCCCACGAATCCACGCCCACCTTCTTCTCCAGCGCCTCAGGGCGCGAATATGGCGACAAAGATGGCGATATTTGGCGCCAAAAGTGCAAACAGTCCTTTTCACAAAACAGTTCACAGGCACACAGGGCTCGCAATTTTGCGAGTTTCTCATCCTGTTCGTGACGCCAAGTTGTCGCGACCCGCACCACAATTGTGGGTTACCATGGCAATGGGTACTCAGAGCCAAACCCATGGAAGTCTATGGGGTTGTCACAGGTAGCGGTGGCTCGGTCTGTGGCCCTGGCGGTCAGGCGTATGTTGGGGGGGTTATTTACAGGGGACTGGTATATAACAGTTCGTGACGCCACCTGTAGTTTTCTGATCACTAAGACCAGCGCTGCTGTAGATCTCTGAGGGGATGGTGTGGCAGCTAGATGTCGGGTCCCCTACAGGTGGGACTCTTCCCTCAGGGTCTATAGTGATGATGATGTCGTGAAGGTATGCAGTTAAATGACACAGTCTCACACATTAAAGCTTCTTTCCATACCTTTTACTTTCCAAGATGATAAGGCAGGTCCCGGGAAGCTGTTGGGGTGGATGGAGGATGCGTTTCAAGGTAACGGCTGAGCAGGTTAGAGGCCTCCTTAACTTTCAATGTAATGAGTCCAACTTGCATGAAGCTAAGTTCACTCTAAAACTCCAGCTAATTCTGTAGCTGTACTGCCCGGTCAGTATAGTGGTCGGAGCCTCCTCAGGGTGGAATTAAGACCTTGCTTTTGTCCTGCAGAACTCAAAAGCCTTATTCTCCTGACTCCTGTTACGTACCGACGCTAAGGGCTTGTTCCTGAGACTTGAAGTCCAGCGAACCTCTGGTTGTTCTATCACTACGCTTGAAGCGGTAGCAACACTTCGGTCCCCAGTGACCGGTGAATAGTGCAGACAATCCAATGTCCAAGGCACTTCTATAATTTCTTTCCACTGCGCCCTTCGCCCTGCTCGCGCTCTTAACATAAGCACTCTCATCCAAATAGTCACAGTCCTTTCTTCTGACCTTTCTTAGAGCTCGCTGACAGATTCCCAGTTTTCTCCCAGTTCAGGAACACATCATCTGAACTTCACTGTCCTTAGGACAGGCGACTGAAGTACTGCTGCAAAACTCTTCCTCCCTCCAAGTCCAGACTAGACAGACTTCCTGATGGGATGACTCACTCCTGAGCCACCCGAGCTAGACTACTTTTAGCTGCTGCCTGACACTACCTTATATACTCTGTGGGTGTGTCTAAGTGTGATGAGTGAGTGAATGCATATCAAGCATTAAACCATTACCTGTCCACGCATCCTCCTGGAACAATGTGTACCCTACATACCAGGGCTACACACCTGGGGCTCTGGAAGAGTGTCCGGAACACCAAAACTAGGGTCTACCCCTCGCAGCCAGAGACTCTCACACTTTTCCTGATTAATCCTGGACCCAGAAGCCTCCGAGTAGTGACCAACCTCAGACATGACCTACTCTGCCTCCTCACCCGAGTACACGAAAAGGGAGACGTCATCGGTATTCGCTACCACCCTCAGAGTGGCTTCTGGGGCGCCTGGTCCATCCTGACTCTCGCCAATGGCCCGCGCTCAATTTTCCTTAAAAGGGGATCTATCGCGAACATGTATAACAGCGGGCTCAACGGACAGCCCTGGTGGACCCCAGACCCAACCTCAAAAGGGCAGCCACACCAACCATTCTCGAGCGGGAAAGTCTCTGCCACTGCATACAGGATCTTTAGCCAATTTACAAACCCCCCAGGCAGACCGTACCTCAGAAGGACGGACTAGAGGTAATCGTGGTTAACCCGATCAAAAGCCTTCGCCTGATCTAAAGACAGCAAATACCCCTTCCAGTGACCCGGCCTACTCTGCTCCACTGCCTCTCGGACACCGAGTACTGCACTAAAAGTGCTGCGGCCTGGAACAGAGCAATGCTGGGCCCCCGAAAGGAGCCTGGGTGCAAACTTCACCAGCCGTTTGAACAGCACCTTTGCCAGATCCTTCCGGTCCATATTGAGAAGCACTATGGAATGCCAATTCTCAATATGGAACGAGTCCTTACCCTTTGACAAGATAATCAGGGCCGACTGCCTCATTGACCGAGAAAGAGAGCCCGAGGAGAGACACTCGTTAAACACCTCAGTCAAGAGGAGTCCCTAAAGGTTTTATAAAACTCGGATGTTAAGCCATCCGGACCTGGCGATTTCTTAGGCCGAAGCCCATCAATGGCCAATCGCACTTCCTCTTCCCTGATTGCCTCTGTCAAAATGTGAAGCGAGGGGTCATCCCCTGGCTCAGGGATGGCTTCCATCTTCCCCAAGAGGTGTGAGTAGAAAGATCTGATCACCTCCAGGATCCCTGATTTGGATCTGTTCAGGGAACCCATATCGTCGACCAAACTTGTCACCACCTTACAACTCACTGACATCTTACGGGTCTGTAGGGGTCGGGCAAGCGGTACCTCCCGAAATCCCTCTCAAAAACCAAAGATGTGTGACTATCGTACTGACACCTCATGAGTAAGGACTTCACTCTGGAGATCTCCTCACGGTCACCTCCAGCCGAGACGAGATGTTCGAGTTTCCTCCTCAGTTCCTGATACAGGCGGTACCTGCTCAGGCTCCTGTGGCTCGAGAGCTGGAGGAAGAAACTCGCAACCCGTTCCTTGAACATCTCCCACCGCTCTGACTTATCGCTACAGAGATCCAAAAGAGGTACCTGGCTCTGAAGAAAGTCCTCAAAGGATTGTCTTATCTCTGCTTCTTCAAAGAGGGACGAATTCAGCTTCCATAGTCCCTTTCCCATCCGAGGGGTTTCTGAAACATTCAGAGAAAAAGAAATCAGATAGTGATCGGAGAACTCCACCTCAACAACGGACACTGCTGAAGAGATGGCTTCCTCCTTCAAAAAAAACCTGTCTATCCTACACCTGCAGCTACCTCTATGAAAGGTGAAACCCTCGTGACCTGGGGTGTGCCGGATGTAGACATCCACCAGGCGAGCGTCACTCGCTATGCTATTAAGAGTATTACTATCATAAGCCAGCCAGTCAATGGAGCCTCCCCTATCACAAAGCCTTGTGACAGTATTAAAGTCACCTCCAAAGACCACCTGCCGGCTCGTAAAAAGATAGGGCTTAATCTTCAGGAAGAGACATTTACGGTCCCACTTTGACTGTGGACCATAGATGTTAATGAGCCGAAGCTCCTGTTCCCTCATGAAGACATCTAAGACCAGGCACCTCCACATTTCTACATCGATAACTCTCCGGAATTCCACCGATGCAGTCTTAAAAAGGACTGCCACCCCGCTACACGGCTCGGCCGCAAGAGACCAGTACGAGGACCCGCACCTCCACTCACTCTCCGCCTTGCGTATGGCCCCCATATCCGTAAGTCTGGTCTCCTGCAAAAACAAAATTTCAGCCTCAAATCGGGTGAGAAAATCAAAGGCTGCAAATCTAGCCGCATCAGACTTTATACTAGCGACATTAATGGTCGCCAGAGTCAACGGGGTGCCTTTTTCTTCCCTCCACCCTTTTTTCAAGCCCGCTCATCTCCGGACGATGATGCCCCCCCCTCTTCTTTTCAGAGACAGAGGTATCCATCCCCCCACCTCTTTCTCATCTCCGGATCCAGGGTCAGCCCCACCTCCCGAGGAAGACACACCCTCTGGAGAATGGACTCCACCCCCTCCCAAAGACCTTCCCGATGTTACCTCAGGAACCTCACCCCCGACCCCCGTCTCAGCAGGGTCGTCAAGGGCTTGGAACCGGTTGGAGAGGGGGATCAGAGGGGAGTAGGTGGGACCTTCCTTAGGCACCTTGGTCAGGGAAGAAGATTTTCCACCATTTTTCTTCTTTTTTTACTTTTGACACTCTTGGTACCCTTGTCACCAATTTCTTTTGGCTGTTCCCCTCAATCCTCATCAAAACTTTCATCTGTTTCATTTGTGAGGCATCTGAGAGATCAGCAACTTCCTCATTCTCCATCCGTCTGATCTCCTCATTCACCGCTTCCTCACCCGGGG
>JARQOD010000003.1:599331385-599382447 GCA_033576555.1 Oophaga sylvatica
CACTGTGTACATACATTACATTACTGATCCTGAGTTACATCCTGTATTATACCCCAGAGCTGCACTCACTATTCTGCTGGTGCAGTCACTGTGTACATACATTACAGATCCTGAGTTACATCCTGTATTATCTCCAGAGCTGCACTCACTATTCTGCTGGTGCAGTCACTGTGTACATACATTACATTACTGATCCTGAGTTACACCTGTATTATACTCCAGAGCTGCACTCACTATTCTGCTGGTGCAGTCACTGTGTACATACATTACATTACTGATCCTGAGTTACATCCTGTATAATACCCAGAGCTGCACTCACTATTCTGCTGGTGCAGTCACTGTGTACATACATTCATTACTGATCCTGAGTTACATCCTGTATTTATACCCAGAGCTGCACTCACTATTCTGCTGGTGCAGTCACTGTGTACATACATTAGCTGATCCTGAGTTACATCCTGTATTATACCCAGAGCTGCCTCACTATTCTGTTGGTGCAGTCACTGTGTAATACATTCCATTACTGATCCTGAGTTACAGCCTGTATTATACTCCAGAGCTGCACTCACTATTCTGCTGGTGCAGTCACTGTGTCAACATTACATTACTGATCCTGAGTTACATCCTGTATTATACCCAGAGCTGCACTCACTATTCTGCTGGTGCAGTCACTGTGTACATACATTACATTACTGATCCTGAGTTACATCCTGTATTATACTCCAGAGCTGCACTCACTATTCTGCTGGTGCAGTCACTGTGTACATACATTACATTACTGATCCTGAGTTACCCTGTATTATACTCCAGAGCTGCACTCACTATTCTGCTGGCGCAGTCACTGTGTATATACATTACATTACTGATCCTGAGTTACATCCTGTATTATACTCCAGAGCTGCACTCACTATTCTGCTGGTGGAGAGCCAGAGCTGCTGTTTCTATTGTTTGGTAGAATTAGGGTTGTGGCACTTGAGCCGTCGTCCCCTTGTGGCCTTATCGATCAGACACACCTGAAATGTCTCTCCAGAATATGTAAGGATAAACTGCGGCTTTCTTCTTTATTTTGAGTTGGAGGGGTAAATGGTTTTGGTTGTGAGAATGTGAAGAGTTAATGGAGACATTTTTTAAGGCATTTTATTAATTTATCATCACTCGATCGAACAAAAGAACGAAGCGCGGCGGAGCACAATGACAGCGCAGGTGATCTCCGAGCCGAGCGCTTGTCTGGAATAATTAGAACATTTATAAAAAAGGTAACGGAGAATTCTCCCACAGAGATCGAAGGAAAGTTCTGAGGCAAAGAGACCTCAACAAAGCAAACAGCCCCCGTCAGCCGCACGCGTCCAGCTGGCAATAAAAGGCGGCAGAGAGGAGTTGTGAAAGTTTAATTATCTTATTACTAAAGCAAAACCGCAGGGACCCGAGCATCTTGTCATCCATGTGACAGCCCCCAAAACCTGTGATGCGGCAGCACCTGCCCCCGCTGCCGGGGCAGAAGTGGAAGGTGGAGGTGCACATTCATACAGGGGGATTTTGAAATTATCCTACTGAAAGTGGCCGACTCGGGAGTTGTCACGTGACTTCTGTCTCCACAAGGAAACTTTAGCGCCTATTAGGGTGACTCCAGCAGCGTCCACTCCTCGTGAATCTCCCCCACATTTCTGAATGGCCTTTTCTTAACAATCCTTTCCAGGCTGCGGTTATCCCGGTTGCTTGTGCACCTTTTTCTACCACACTTTTTCCTTCCACTCCACTTTCCATTAATCTGCTTGAATACAGCACTGTGTGAACAGCCGGCTTCTTTACCAATGATCTTTTGTGGCTTCCCCTCCTTGTGGAGTGTCAGTGACGCCTTCTGGACATCTGTCAAGTTCGTAGTCTTCCCCATGATTGTGGAGCTACTGAAACCGACTAAGGACCTTTATAAACACTTAGGAGCCTTTACAGGTGATTGTTAATTATTCTAATGTACTGAGATAATGACTTTTGGGTTTTCATTGGTTGTTAAGCCATAACCATCAACATTAACAGAAATAAACATGTGAAATAGATCACACTGTGTGTAATGACTCTATAGAATAGATCACTGTGTGTAGTGACTCTATAGAATAGATCACTCTGTGTGTATTGTCTCTATAGAATAGATCACTGTGTGTGTAATGTCTCTATAGAATAGATCACTCTGTGTGTAATGACTATAGAATAGATCACTCTGTGTGTAATGTCTCTATAGAATAGATCACTCTCTGTAGTAAATGGTACTATAGAATAGATCACTCTGTGTGTAATGACTGTATAGAATAGATCACTCTGTGTGTAATGACTGTATAGAATAGATCACTCTGTGTGTAATGACTCTATAGAATAGATCACTCTGTGTGTAATGGCTCTATAGAATAGATCACTCTGTGTGTAATGACTCTATAGAATAGATCACTCTGTGTGTAATGTCTCTATAGAATAGATCACGGTGGTAATGACTCTATAGAAAAGATCACTGTGTGTAATGACTCTATAGAATAGATCACTCTGTGTGTAATGACTCTATAGAATAGATCACTTGTGTATAATGACTATAGAATAGATCACTCTGTGTGTAATGACTATAGAATAGATCACTCTGTGTGTAATGACTCTATAGAATAGATCACTCTGTGTGTAATGTCTCTATAGAATAGATCACTCTGTGTGTAATGACTGTATAGAATAGATCACTCTGTGTGTAATGCCTCTATAGAATAGATCACTCTGTGTAATGTCTCTATAGAATAGATCACTCTGTGTGTAATGTCTCTATAGAATAGATCACTCTGTGTGTAATGACTATAGAATAGATCACTCTGTGTGTAATGACTATAGAATAGATCACTCTGTGTGTGATGACTCTATAGAATAGATCACTCTGTGTGTAATGACTATAGAATAGATCACTCTGTGTGTAATGACTCTATAGATTAGATCACTCTGTGTAATGACTCTATAGAATAGATCACTCTCTGTGTAATGACTCTAGAATAGATCACTCTGTGTGTAATGACTCTATAGAATAGATCACTCTGTGTGTAATGACTCTATAGAATAGATCACTCTGTGTGTAATGTCTCTATAGATTAGATCACTCTGTGTAATGACTCTATAGAATAGATCACTCTGTGTGTAATGACTATAGAATAGATCACTCTGTGTGTAATGTCTCTATAGAATAGATCACTCTGTATGTAATGACTCTATAGAATAGATCACTCTGTGTGTAATGACTATAGAATAGATCACTCTGTGTGTGATGACTCTATAGAATAGATCACTCTGTGTGTAATGACTCTATAGAATAGATCACTCTGTGTGTAATGTCTCTATAGAATAGATCACTCTGTGTAATGACTTATAGAATAGATCACTCTCTGTGTAATGACTCTAGAATAGATCACTCTGTGTGTAATGTCTCTATAGAATAGATCACTCTGTGTGTAATGTCTCTATAGAATAGATCACTGTGCGTAATGTCTCTATAGAATAGATCACTCTGTGTGTAAAGAGACTATAGAATAGATCACTCTGTGTAATGTCTCTATAGAATAGATCACTCTGTGTGTAAAGAACTATAGAATAGATCACTCTGTGTAATGTACTCCATAGAATAGATCACTGTGTGTAATGACTCTATAGAATAGATCACTCTGTGTGTAATAGACCTATAGAATAGATCACTCTGTGTGTAAAGAACTATAGAATAGATCACTCTGTGTTAATGTCTCTATAGAATAGATCACTGTGTGTAATGACTCTATAGAATAGATCACTGTGTGTAATGACTCTATAGAATAGATCACTCTGTGTGTAATGACTCTATAGAATAGATCACTCTGTGTGTAATGACTCTAGAATAGATCACTCTCTGTGTAATGACTCTAATAGATTAGTCTGTGTGTAATGACGCTATAGAATAGATCACTCTGTGTGTAATGTCTCTATAGAATAGATCACTGTGTGTAATGACTCTATAGAATAGATCACTCTGTGTGTAATGACTCTAGAGAATAGATCACTCTCTGTGTAATGACTCTAGAATAGATTAGTCTGTGTGTAATGACGCTATAGAATAGATCACTCTGTGTGTAATGACTCTATAGAATAGATCACTCTGTGTGTAATGTCTCTATAGAATAGATCACTCTGTGTGTAATGTCTCTATAGAATAGATCACTCTGTGTGTAATGACTATAGAATAGATCACTCTGTGTAATGACTCTATACAATAGATCACTCTGTGTAATGACTCTATACAATAGATCACTCTGTGTGTAATGTCTCTATAGAATAGATCACTCTGTGTGTAAGGTTCTTTGTATATATTCCAGAAACTCAGTTTGTTCGTCAGCCATTTTACTTTCTGTCTTGCTGCAGCTATCTTGCCCTCAGTCAAAATGGAGTTTCCAGCTTGCATGTTCCCGCCCTGATTCTCTCCTTTGCTTCTTAAGCAGCCACAGCTGAGCAATCAGTGCTTCAGAATCTAGCCTCCAGTGAACCTGTGACTTGACTCCTGTAAGCCTTGGACCTTGTACTCCAGCTATTCCTACTGAGGAACTCTGAAGCACTTGTGGACTCTGAACCCTGCTCTTTGAAAGACCCACGTTTGCATGGACTTACGGTAACAGAGAAGAAGATCCTGAATCTGTATTGGAGAGTGATTGCTGAGCTTGGATTACTCTGGCCTGCTGTGTCTCCTGTTTCTGTGTCTGCAAACTGTGTGACTATTTCTGCCAACTTGTATGAAGTAATACAGGACTTTCTATATCAAACCTGTGACTCCTGTGTTTTCATCGCACCCAAGCACAAGACGCTATATGAACTGTACTACATACATTACACTGTGTGTAATGATCTATAGAATAGTAGTCTGTTTGTAATGACTCTATAGAATAGATCACTCTGTGTGTAATGTCTCTATAGAATAGATCACTCTGTGTGTAATGACTCTATAGAATAGATCACTCTGTAATGACTCTATAGAATAGATCACTCTGTGTGTAATGACTCTATAGAATAGATCACTCTGTATGTCTCTATAGAATAGATCACTCTGTGTGTAAATGACTCTATAGAAATAGATCACTCTGTGTGTAATGATCTCTATAGAATAGATCACTCTGTAATGACTCTATAGAATAGATCACTCTGTGTGTAATGACTCTATAGAATAGATCACTCTGTGTGTAATGACTCTATAGAATAGATCACTCTGTGTGTAATGACTCTATAGAATAGATCACTCTGTGTGTAATGTCTCTATAGAATAGATCACTCTGTTGTAATGCTCTATAGAATAGATCACTCTGTGTGTAATGACTCTATAGAATAGATCACTCTGTGTGTAATGACTCTATAGAATAGATCACTCTGTGTGTAATGTCTCTATAGAATAGATCACTCTGTGTGTAATGACTCTATAGAATAGATCACTCTGTGTGTAATGACTCTATAGAATAGATCACTCTGTGTGTAATGTCTCTATAGAATAGATCACTCTGTGTGTAATGTCTCTATAGAATAGATCACTCTGTGTGTAATGACTCTATAGAATAGATCACTCTGTGTGTAATGACTCTATAGAATAGATCACTCTGTGTGTAATGACTCTATAGAATAGATCACTCTGTGTAATGACTCTATAGAATAGATCACTCTGTGTGTAATGACTCTATAGAATAGATCACTCTGTGTGTAATGACTCTATAGAATAGATCACTCTGTGTGTAATGACTCTATAGAATAGATCACTCTGTGTGTAATGTCTCTATAGAATAGATCACTCTGTGTATGACTCTATAGAATAGATCACTCTGTGTGTAATGACTCTTAGAATAGATCACTCTGTGTGTAATGACTCTATAGAATAGATCACTCTGTGTGTAATGTCTCTATAGAATAGATCACTCTGTGTGTAATGACTCTATAGAATAGATCACTCTGTGTGTAATGACTATAGAATAGATCACTCTGTGTGTAATGTCTCTATAGAATAGATCACTCTGTGTTAGTGACTCTATAGAATAGATCACTCTGTGTGTAATGACTCTATAGAATAGATCACTCTGTGTAGTGACTCTATAGAATAGATCACTCTGTTGTTAATGATCTCTATAGAATAGATCACTCTGTGTAAGTGACTCTATAGAATAGATCACTCTGTGTGTAATGTCTCTATAGAATAGATCACTCTGTGTAGTGACTCTATAGAATAGATCACTCTGTGTGTAATGACTCTATAGAATAGATCACTCTGTGTAGTGACTCTATAGAATAGATCACTCTGTGTGTAATGTCTCTATAGAATAGATCACTCTGTGTAGTGACTATAGAATAGATCACTCTGTGTGTAATGACTCTATAGAATAGATCACTCTGTGTGTAATGATCTAGAATAGATCACTCTGTGTGTAATGTCTCTATAGAATAGATCACTCTGTGTGTAATGACTCTTTAGAAATAGATCACTCTGTGTGTAATGACTCTATAGAATAGATCACTTTGTGTGTAATGTCTCTATAGAATAGATCACTCTGTGTAGTGACTATAGAATAGATCACTCTGTTTGTAATGACTTATAGAATAGATCACTCTGTGTGTAATGACTCTATAGAATAGATCACTCTGTGTGTAATGATCTCTATAGAATAGATCATTCTGTGTGTAATGACTCTATAGAATAGATCACTCTGTGTGTAATGTCTCTATAGAATAGATCACTCTGTGTGTAATGTCTCTATAGAATAGATCACTCTGTGTGTAATGATCTCTATAGAATAGATCACTCTGTGTGTAATGACTCTATAGAATAGATCACTCTGTGTGTAATGACTCTATAGAATAGATCACTCTGTGTGTAATGACTCTATAGAATAGATCACTCTGTGTGTAATGACTCTATAGAATAGATCACTCTGTGTGTAATGACTCTATAAATTATGATCACTCTGTGTGTAATGTCTCTATAGAATAGATCACTCTGTGTGTAATGTCTCTATAGAATAGATCACTCTGTGTGTAATGACTCTATAGAATAGATCACTGTGTAATGACTATAGAATAGATCACTCTGTGTGTAATGACTCTATAGAATAGATCACTCTGTGTGTAATGTCTCTATAGAATAGATCACTCTGTGTGTAATGACTCTATAGAATAGATCACTTGTGTGTAATGACTCTATAGAATAGATCACTCTGTGTGTAATGACTCTATAGAATAGATCACTCTGTGTGTAATGTCTCTATATAATATATGAGTTTCACTTTTTGTATTGAAGAACTGAAATAAATTCACTTTTTGATGACATTCTAATTTTGTGAGAAGCTCCTGTACATTGTGAATTTCAGCAGTGGAACCAGGATCTGTCAAAAAGTCATAAGTGTTGCAGATTGAACAACGTCTTTTAGGATACTCTTTAGCTGTCAGTGAATGAGAACGCTTCTTGACTTTCAGCTGCTGCAAACCCTGTTCATATTTTTTTGCTTTCATGTAAGAATTGGATACAGTTGTTTGTGAATAATCAGCTACAATGTATCAGTCTGGAGTCCAGGATGTTTAGCATTTCTGCTCTGGATACATTGTATCTACTCCTCAGCTGTGAAGAAGAAAGAGAAGAGTCACACGGCCTTTGGAAGAGTATCACAATTCTCGGACTGGCCGGCAGCCTTCCCGACCTGTGCGTGACAGCTGCATAGAAATCGCTGACCTATAAATCTGTATTTGCACTTTTTATCCTGTTGAACTGCACTATGGATTATCATATGGGCCTATTTTGATGTATTTGAAACATCGGACATCTGTGTGAGGCCATACGAAGCAAATATGACCCGGTAATAAAGGTTTCCATCAGAAAATTAAGCCTCCCTCCTCTCTTTGCTACTTTCTACCTATACTGATACATTAGGAATAAAAATGAGGTAAATGTGGATTTATTCTGAATAACTGAAAATCCGGGCGTATTATATGAAATGTGGTTTTATTGAACGCGTTTCAGACTTCTCTTCATCAAGAAATACCAGAAATGTCAATACATTGTATCAGTCTGGAGTCCTGGCAGCTTCAGAGGATTTTCTAGACTGGATAAAATGTTTGCAAACTCTCAACTGTAGGAATATTAGCTCTGGCCCGATCTCTGGATAATCAGCAGTGTTGTCATTCCATCACAGCAATCAGAGATCTTAAAAACAATAGTGAATTCAAACATAAATTATGTAAAAAAAAATGCAGAACTTTTCATTGAGTAATTGCAAATCCTTAATTTATAGAATACTGCGCCGATCCTTTATAGCCAAAAATGCTCCAGTCACTAAGGGGTTAACATGATACAAATGTGCTCCTGTAGTGTCACCACTATGGCTGAAGGGATGAGACCTTCAGACGCGGCTTCTCCTCTCACGGTCACTTGAGGATTCTTCATCTGACCCCCGAATTCGATGCTCGGTGGTCACAGAACTTGCAGTTTCTCAAAGATGAAGAAATATACACAATCTACAGGGAAGAAACCACAGTACGAAACCCGGCAATTAAGAGGTTAATTTCTATATACTTATCCTGTTGCCACTAAATGATCCCTTCCCGTTCTCCGGTCCCCACCAGAGCAGCGAGTCCTCAGCAGAATATAATTAGCGGCTGGCAGCCGGTAATTAAGCCTCCATTACTGTATAGTTATAAAACTGGAAACCGGACGTGTGGTGACAGATGACCGTCACTATTCTCTGTGTTAGGGCTCATACCCATTTGTGAGAAAAAAAACGGTCCGTAATTTGGACAGAAAAAAACGGACAAGTGTCAGTGTGACATCCGTATGACATGTGTATGCAATGCGTTTTTTTTCTTTGCAACTATTTTTCTGCAGTCATTTACAGGACCATTTACAGTGTTCTATGCCACAGAAAGGTAAGGTATCTGTGAAAAATGGAAGGCATATGGATGGTTCGTATGCCATGTGATTTTTTTTCTCACACCCATTGACTTGTATTGACGAGTCTCGTCAGAGATACGCATCAATGCACAGAATGCTGAGATTTTTTTCTCAGTCCGATTTCAGCTGAGAAAAAAAATCGCAGATGAGATGTAAGGCTGGTTTCACATTTGCGTTGGGCAGAGCTGCGGAGGGCTGCGTACTTCCTCAGTTAAGCCCCGCCCACTGCCGCACCTCTTCTGTTCAGCTCCACCTATGTCTGCATGCGTCCTGCGTACCTACCTTTAACATTGGGTACGCAGGTCATGTGGATGAGTCCGCATGCGTCGTTTTGACGCTGCGCTGACCGCAACAAAATGCAACATGTCGCTTGTTTGGACCTGTCTTTATGGATTACTGATTTTTTGTTTTTCATGTTGTACACAGGTTTGTACATGGATATTGCACAGCTTTCTTCTCCTCCTTTTAGCTATAAGGCTGGGTGTGGACGGCTTTATTTTCGGTCCCGTGCCCTGTGCGATCTACGGACAATACATGGATCCAATTATGCCAGTCTTACCGCCGGTCCGAATGGCAGGATCACAGCCAGCACATGTCTGGACCGAGATCACAGCTGGCACATGTTTGGTCCAAGATCACAGCCGGCACATGTCTGGTCTGAGATGACAGCAGGCACATGTCTGGTCCAAGATCACAGCTGGCACATGATTGGTCCAACATCACAGCCGGCACATGTCTGGTCTGAGATCACAGCCGGCACATGTCTGATGCGAGATCACAGCCGGCACATGTCTGGTCTGAGATCACAGCTGGCACATGTCTGGTCCAAGATCACAGCTGGCACATGTTTGGTCCAAGATCACAGCTGGCACATGATTGGTCCAAGATCACAGCCGGAACATGTCTGGTCTGAGATCACAGCCGGCACATGTCTGGTGCGAGATCACAGTAGGCACATGATTGGTCCAAGATCACAGCCGGCACATGTCTGGTCTGAGATGACAGCAGGCACATGTTGGTCCAAGATCACAGCTGGCACATGATTGGTCCAAGATCACAGCCGGCACATGTCTGGTCTGAGATCACAGCCGGCACATGTCTGATGCGAGATCACAGCCGGCACATGTCTGGTCTGAGATCACAGCTGGCACATGTCTGGTCCAAGATCACAGCTGGCACATGTTTGGTCCAAGATCACAGCTGGCACATGATTGGTCCAAGATCACAGCCGGAACATGTCTGGTCTGAGATCACAGCCGGCACATGTCTGGTGCAAGATCACAGCCGGCACATGATTGGTCCAAGATCACAGCCGGCACATGTCTGGTCTGAGATCACAGCCGGCACATGTCTGGTGCGAGATCACAGCAGGCACATGTCTGGTCCGAGATCACAGCCGGCACATGTCTGGTGCGAGATCACAGCAGGCAAATGTCTGGTCCAAGATCAAAGCTGGCACATGTTTGGTCCAAGATCACAGCCGGCACATGTCTGGTCTGAGATCACAGCCGGCACATGTCTGGTCTGAGATCACAGCTGGCACATGTCTGGTCCAAGATCACAGCTGGCACAGGTTTGGTCCAAGATCACAGCCGGCACATGTCTGGTGCGAGATCACAGCTGGTCCAAGATCACAGCCGGCACATGTCTGGTCTGAGATCACAGCTGGCACATGTCTGGTCCAAGATCACAGCTGGCACATGTTTGGTCCAAGATCACAGCCGGCACATGTCTGGTCTGAGATGACAGCAGGCACATGTCTGGTCAAGATCACAGCTGGCACATGATTGGTCCAAGATCACAGCCGGCACATGTCTGGTCTGAGATCACAGCCGGCACATGTCTGATGTGAGATCACAGCCGGCACATGTCTGGTCTGAGATCACAGCTGGCACATGTTTGGTCCAAGATCACAGCTGGCACATGATTGGTCCAAGATCACAGCCGGCACATGTCTGGTCTGAGATCACAGCCGGCACATGTCTGGTGCAAGATCACAGCGGCACATGATTGGTCCAAGATCACAGCCGGCACATGTTGGTCTGAGATCACAGCCGGCACATGTCTGGTGCGAGATCAAAGCAGGCACATGTTGGTCTGAGATCACAGCTGGCAAATGTCTGGTCGAGATCACAGCTGGCACATTTTGGTCCAAGATCACAGCTGCACATGTTTGGTCCAAGATCACAGCCGGCACATGTCTGGTCTGAGATCATAGCCGGCACATGTCTGGTCTGAGATCACAGCTGGCACATGTCTGGTCCAAGATCACAGCTGGCACATTTGGTCCAAGATCACAGCCGGCACATGTCTGGTCTGAGATCACAGCCGGCACATGTCTGGTGCGAGATCACAGCTGGCACATGTTGGTCCCAGATCACAGCCGGCACATGTCTGGTCGAGATCACAGCTGGCACATGTCTGGTCCAAGATCAAGCCGGCACTTCTGGTCTGAGATCACAGCTGGCACATGTCTGGTCCAAGATCACAGCTGGCACATGTCTGGTCCGAGATAACAGCCGGCACATGTCTGGTGCGAGATCACAGCCGGCACATGTCTGGTGTGAGATCACAGCTGGCACATGTGGATCGTCCGCCAGGGCAGTGGCGATACTCGTACGGCCAGTTCTTAAAGGGGCAGTGTCACGGCAGCAGTGACCGGTCCGTGGCACTGGGCGTCCAATAAAGGGATGATGATGAAAAGGGGAAAAATAAAGAGTTTGTAATAAAGTTTCGGGACGCCACCTGTGGTATCGCAATAAAGATGTTAACCATGCTGCAGATTCAGTCCACTGGACAGTTATGATGCAGCAGAGTTGGTTCAGGCCTCCACAGACAGGGCTATGTCCCAGGGCAGTTAGGATATTAAAGGTGATGTTGGTGGTGAGTGTAGTGCTGGGCAGGTGACGCAGGAATAATTCAGAGGACACAGCAGGGTGCAGTTTCCAATGCTTTACTCACAGTTCTCTTATGCGCAGATGCCCGCTTGGTGCCGTGTCCTCCAGGTGATGGGTCTGGCAAACTCCCAGGTAGATCAGGATACACCTTTCCAGGACTCCCTTCAGTATGTTCCTTTCCTGGCCATCTCACTGTGCTGACTTTCCACCCTTATTGTCCAACACCTCACAGTCAGTGTCCCGAGCCAGCAGCCGTGGAACCTGTCGGGCGATGTCCTCTCTGTGTCCCCTTGCTCCTATATGGCTGCCTTTTCAGTGAAAATAACTGCGGCTGTGGCGGAAGCACCTACAGGTGCCACTGCCTCCAACTTGCTAGCTGAATCTTGAACTTCTTCCACTAGGCTTGGGGGCTGGTACCCCTACTGCGACCTGGTCCCTCCACTACTGGATCAGGCCCCACGGATGGACTACTCACTATCCATGCTCCTAGGACCTCTTCTGTCCTTCCAAAAGCTTCTTTCTGCCTCGTGCTTAATTCTATCTTTCTGCGTCTGGGGACAAGCTCTTACAGTTTCAGCTCCCCTCACACTCTGACTCTACAGTCTCGTTCCCGCTCACTAAGCTCCACTCCCTTCTACTTTCTCCACCCACTCTCCCAACGCCCTTTACCACCCAGCCTGGGATGAGACCATCCTCCCATTGGGTACATCCAGGTGCCCTGCTGCAATAGTCTGTTTTGGGTGCAGGTGTTAGAGTCAGCACAGCTGGCACATGTCGGGTCTGATATCACATCCGGCACATGTCTGGTCTGAGATCACAGCCGGCACATGTCTGATGCAAGATCACACCCATCACATGTCTGGTCTGAGATCACATCTGGCACATGTCTGGTCTGAGATCACATCCAGCACGTCTGGTCCAAGATCACAGCCAACACATGTCTGATGTGAGATCACAGCCAGCACATGTCTGGTGCGAGATCACAGCCGGCACATATCTGGTGCGAGATCACAGCCGGCACATGTCTGGTGCGAGATCACAGCCGGCACATGTCTGGTGTGAGATCACAGCCAGCACATTTCTGGTGCTAGATGACAGCCGGCACATGTCTGGTCTGAGATGACAGCCGGCACGTCTGGTCTGAGAAAACAAGCAGCACATGTCTGGTGCGAGGTCACAGCCGGCCACATGTCTGGTCTGAGATCACATCTGGCACATGTCTGCTCCGAGATCATAGCCGGCACATGTCTGGTCTGAGATGACAGCCGGAACATGTCTGGTCTTAGATGACAGCCGGAACATGTCTGGTCCAAGATCACAGCCGGCACATGTCTGGTCTGAGATGACAGCCGGGAAAACATGTCGGGTCTGAGATGACAGCCGGAACATGTCTGGTCCGAGATCACATCCGGCACATGTCTGGTCCGAGATCACAGCCGGCACATGTCTGGTCTGAGATGACAGCCGGAACATGTCGGGTCTGAGATGACATCGGAACATGTCGGGTCTGATATCACATCCGGCACATGTCTGGTCTGAGATCACAGCCGGCACATGTCTGATGCAAGATCACACCCATCACATGTCTGGTGTGAGATCACATCTGGCACATGTCTGGTCTGAGATCACATCCAGCACGTCTGGTCCGAGATCACAGCCAGCACATGTCTGGTGCGAGATCACAGCCGGCACATAAGCCGGCACATATCTGGTGCGAGATCACAGCCGGCACATGTCTGGTGCGAGATCACAGCCGGCACATGTCTGGTGTGAGATCACAGCCAGCACATTTCTGGTGCTAGATCACAGCCGGCACATGTCTGGTCTGAGATGACAGAAGGCACATGTCTGGTCTGAGAAAACAGCCAGCACATGTCTGGTGCGAGGTCACAGCCAGCACATGTCTGGTCTGAGATAACAGCCAGCACATGTCTGGTGCGAGGTCACAGCCGGCACATGTCTGGTCTGAGATGACAGCCGGCACATGTCTGTCCGAGATCACATCTGGCACATGTCTGCTCCAAGATCACAGCCGGCACATGTCTGGTCCGAGATCACATCCGGCACATGTCAGGTCCGAGATCACAGCCGGCACATGTCTGGTCTGAGATGACAGCCAGAACATGTCTGGTCTGATATGACAGCTGGAACATGTCTGGTCCGAGATCACATCCGGCACATGTCTGGTCCAAGATCACATCCGGCACATGTCTGGTCCAAGATCACATCTGGCACATGTCTGGTCCGAGATGACAGCCGGCACATGTCTGGTCTGAGATGACAGCCGGAACATGTCTGGTCTGAGACAACAGCCGGAACATGTCTGGTCCGAGATCACAGCCGGCACATGTCTGGTCCGAGATCACAGCCGGCACATGTCTGGTCTGAGATCACAGTCGGCACATGTCTGGTCCGAGATCACAGCCGGCACATGTCTGGTCCGAGATCACATCTGGCACATGTCTGGTCCGAGATCACAGCCGGCACATGTCTGGCCCGAGATCACAGCCGGCACATGTCTGGTCCGAGATCACAGCTGGCACATGTTTGGTCCGAGATCACAGCCGGCACATGTCTGGTCCGAGATCACAGCCGGCACATGTCTGGTCTGAGATGACAGCTGGAACATGTCTGGTCTGAGATGACAGCCGGAACATGTCTGGTCCGAGATCACATCTGGCACATGTCTGGTCCGAGATCACAGCCGGCACATGTCTGGTCCGAAAATCACAGCCGGCACATGTCTGGTCCGAGATCACAGCTGGCACATGTTTGGTCCGAGATCACAGCCGGCACATGTCTGGTCGAGATCACAGCCGGCACATGTCTGGTCTGAGATGACAGCTGGCACATGTCTGGTCCAATTTACAGATGAGACTAATGCATGTACATAGGAGTCAGCTCCTGCGGATCAGCACACGGACACTGTCTTTCTTCACCACAATTTGCGAACGTGCCTGGCCTGTGATTTAATAAGACTGTCTAAGGCCATGTTCACACCTTCAGTATTTGGTCAGTATTTTACATCAGTATTTGTAGCCAAAACCAGGAGTGGAACAATCAGAGGAAAAGTCTAATAGAAACACGCCACCACTTCTATAGTTATTACCACTCCTGGTTTTGGCTAGAAATACTGATGTAAAACATTAATTGTGTGAGTGTAAGGGGGTGATAGAGTATTTTGTTTTGCCCCACATCAAGAGAATGCCAAGAGTGTGCAAAGCAGTAATCAAAGCAAAAGGTGGTTACTTTGAAGAACCTAGAACATAAGACATATTTTCAGTTGTTTCACACTTTTTTGTTAAGTGTAATGTATAATTCCACATGTGTTAATTCATAGATTTGATGCCTTCAGTGTGAATGTACAATTTTCATAGTCATGAAAATACAGAAAAACCATTGAATGAGAAGGTGTGTCCAAACTTTTGGTCTGTACTTGTGTTCCTTTGCATAATAATGTGTTTTGCTGTTTTGGACACATGCCATGTATAGCTTAGGGTTAAGTGCATCCTGTTGGGGCATTAGAGGAGGGCACTTTAGTAATATATGTGGTGCCCCTGAGGGTTCAGTCGCCACAGAGGTACTGCATATCAGCCAGAGATGTGGTATCCCACCTTTCAGGTAAGATGGAGGCACCACACCTGGCTCTGATAACACTGCATCCATCACATACACTAGCTGAGTTCCACTAGCATTTCTGCAGCTAGGAAAGGGTGTTAGATGGTGGGTGGAGCTTGTGGGTCAGAGCAGGAGTTAGAGGGAAGTGAGAGGGAGTCTTCCCTTCTCCCTTCGGGGAGGAAGAAGACAGACGTGTAAAACAGCTCTCCCGTAGGGGAGGGGGGAAAGAGATACAACCGTGCAGCAGGCTCCATGTCCTGAGGAGCTGCTCACATAGAGAAAGAAAGAAAGAAGGTTCCCTGGAAGGGAAAAGGGATTTCTCAGAGACAAGGCTGTGCAGAAGGCTATCCGTGGGGCTCGTTCCAGTCTGACGGACGTCAGCTGGGAGAATCCAGGTCACAGAAAGGACTCGGCCCCTAGTCTAGTGGAGAACTTTAGGACTCAGCTACCAAGCCGACAGCTGTGACAACTTTAAGGGTCACAGCCACAACCACAATCATCTTCTCCGGGAAGGAAAGCTATATAGAATCAAGGAAACGCCTGGGTCACGTTGTCCAACAGGATTCGCAGCTACTGGACTGGGACACTGCTTTGTGAGGTGCTGGGAAGGAAGAAGGAGTGAGAATCAGCACAGTGAGATGGCCAGGGAAGGCATATACTGACAGGGAGCTTTGGACTGGTGTTCTCCATCTACCTGGGAGTCGGCTGGACTCCATACATGGAGGACGTGGCACCAAGTGGGCACCTGTACTGCATGCACCTGAACCGTGAGTAAAGCCTTGGAAACTGCATCTGACTGTTTCCTCAAGTTCTTCATGCGGCACTCTGTTACATCTCTCAGCACCATCATCACTCTTTCTACAACATCTCTCTCTGCCTTGAGACAACAAGCTCTGCCTGTGAGAGAGCTATTCCAACTCTGCTGCATCACCATCAGTCTCAGAGGATCTGCACTGCAGCGCTGGTCAACTCAGACCAGATACCACAGGTGGCGTCCAAACACTTCAAAACAAACTCTATCATCCCTGTAAATAATCCCCTTTTCATTGGATGCCCATGGCTACGGACCGGGTCACTGCTGCCATGACACATCCCTTTAAGACACCGGCCCGGTACCGAGTATCCCACAGCCCTGGCGGGCGCTCCATATATATATATGGCTAAGTGTAGTACTGTTACAGGCCACTAGGTGGGAGCATACTAGTGGGCCTTGTTAGGAGTTTTCTAGATAGTTCTCCTAGGGTTAAGTGTAGGAGGGGCTGCCGGATAGTAGGGTAAGGTCTTTAGGAAGTTAGCTCAGATGGGGCCAGCGTGCCCAAGTGTCCACAAGGGCTTAGGCCTGGACAACTGGCAGCCACGCAACATTCCAAGTATAGCAACCCATGTTATCCACGCCGCTGCATAGTCTCGCAGTGGGCCTAGACAGAAGAGTAAAAGATGTGGCGTCTTACCGCCTGGGCCAATGCTTGTAGTGCTGAAGTTGGCTGGACCAAGGAACTGAGGCGAGCTGGAGCTTTGATGAGTTCAGTGCAGGCGGGCCGTATGCTTCACCGTGGGCCACCAAACCTAGTGATTGATGAATTCAGTTCTGAGGTGAAGCAGGCTGGAGGAGATGTCATTATGGCGAGGTCAGGCCTGGAAGGAACTTGCTAGCAGTCTAGGACAGTCTGGTCCGGGCGTGTACTGCACAGAAGTTACAGAAAAGCAGGGAGAGATAAGGAAACAAATGTAATACCTGTTGTGCCAACTGTGAATGTAACGTGTGAAGAGTTCAGTAAAAAAAGTGTTCAAGTTATTCTGGACTGTGTCTCGATTACTGGGGGTGCCTGGAAGAGGGACTGTCGGTGCCTGGGAAGCGCCCAGGAGGAGTGGAATCTGGAGATGCAGGTACGCCAGAGGGAAGAACACCATTTCATGTAGGATAAGGGCTGGACATGGATGTTACGGTAATCCAGGTCACGACTACAGTCCGGGCCCGCCCTTACATGAATGTGGCCGAAACCTAATAATGTAAAGAGAACTGTCGATGTCCAATTTCCTGACCACTGATGGGCAGTCACGGTTGTCAGAGGCCTGTACACTGCCTCCCTAGAAGCTGCTCAGCTGAGCGTCCTGTAGATCTGATATCACCGCCGATCTGGTCCTGATGCTCCATTTGTAAAGTTTTTTTTTTCAGACGCTAACATTTTATTTTCCAATCAATACATTTTTTTGTAACTATTTTTTTTCGTTTTGAGATGCAACATAATAATTCCCTGTAAAATGGAATTGCTCTTAAAATTACGTCGCCCATTAATGTCTTTAGGCCGGCGTCACACTGGCGACAGAATCGATGACTGCAATACGATGAAATATCGATTGCAGTCTGCCCTATGTTAATCTATGGAGCAGCTCCCAGTATCCGATTTTTTAATCGCCCGTGTGCAATCGCAGCATGCTTCGATTGTCACCGATTGTGGGTCGACTATCGCCAATGCAAGTCTATGGGAGCGATGAAAAATCGGATTACAAACGGACCCATGTGTGACTTCCGATTAAATCGCACCACTATCCCAGGTGCCAGGAAATTGCATCAGGATAATTGCCAGGAAGGGCTCACATGCTAATTAGGCTACGAAAATTCAAACCCAAACAGGAAACGCGCCTCCACGGAGTCCAGAACCATGGCCAGTCACATCAATGTTGAGATGTTGATCGTTCTGGTCCGGGAGAGACCAGAACTTTGGGACCAGCGGGATCCCAATTATTCCAACCGGTCGCGGAAGGACGCGGCTTGGCGGAGAATATGTTCCCAGATGTTTCCTGATTTTGGCGACAGGTCTAGGGAGGACCAAGAACGCATCTAGTAAGTAACGTATTGAAAACGCTTACAATACTGTATGACTACTCAGTATCTACCACCAACAATGTGTTATAATGTCCCTCTACCCTTATATGTGAAACAGAAATGTGGCCAAAACAACAGTTATGACTGTTGAACCCCCAGTGCTATGTCAGTACTCCAAGCACATTCTAATATTTTGCTCCAACTGCAATGGTCGCCTACTTAACCTTAAAAATGTTTGCCTACGCAATAAATGCATAGGTGAAGTACTTAATATGTGTCCCTTTTGGTAATCCCATCGCTGTGTCCAAAATAAATGCTCATTATTGTGACACATATGTCATCGAGCTTTGTATGTATGAACCCTTGTAATATTAACTTGTTATATTACCTACATACAATTTGTAGTGGTGTTCTGTACCCCTAAAGCCAAAAAATGATCATATTGCTGGTGTACGTTACTTCTGTTTTTAGTACATTACAAGGGCAGATAAGTATAATTTTTGCTTCTATCCGTTACTTTTTCAGTGTCAGATGTTACAAGGCGTTGGCGCAGCTGTAGAGACTGCTACAGGCGAGAGAGACAGCTGAGGGGGCGCAGTGGGCAGCAGCAAGCAGTAAACGAAAATATGTCTATTATGATAGACTGAATTTTCTGGCTCCAGCTATGGATTTGCGACCGTAAGTTAATGTCTGTACAAAGTGTATTGCTATATTTTCGTATAATTTTTAATAACATTTTTTTCTTCTCTAGCACCGAGTCAAACCTTACAGAGAGAGAGCCAGCTTCTGACTCAGAAGCAGTGATCGACCCCGTGGGGGATGTTGAGGAGGCTGGGTCGTCATCAGCAGCATGTGCAGCATCACCACCACCACCACCACCACTGGAGTCAGAGAGCTTGCCTCTAGAGTCCCAAGACCCTCCCCTCAGCAGCAGCCCTGGTAGGCCCCAGGATGTGGCTTCGCCTCCTGCTGTAGTGTCACGGCGACCCAGGCGTAGAAGAGAAGGAGTTGGTTCTGGCACAAGGAGGCAGGTGGACAGAGGAGTTCTTGACTACTTGTCCACTGTTGCCCATGATGATGGGGAGGAGGCATTTGGACGCAGTCTGGCTCGGTACCTCAGGGCCATTCCCCGTCAGCACAGACTGCGGATCAGAGCTGGGGTACAAATTGTGCTGGATGCAGGAACCCCACCAAATGATCCCAACAACTTCCTAGATTTACTGGAAAGGTGGCAACGTACCAGTGAAAATCTCCTTCGTTTGATGGGAACCCAGCAAGGGGAGTCTGCATCAGCCTCTGATCAGCCTCCTCCTCATCATCATGCTCCTCCTCCACCTCCTCCTTGTGGACCACAGAGACCAACTCCTCCTCCTCTAACTGAGTCCTACCAAAGTGTCACACAACATGTACCACACATGGGACACAGTGGCCATTCTCAATATGCCCACTCGACCATACCCAATGTTCAATGCTGGCCACAACATGGGTATGGTCGACATGGGCATTTTGGGGGCTACAGTGTAAGTGGGCAGTCATATTATGACTACCCACAACAGTTCCCAACCTTCCCTTACCCAAACCCCCATACAGAGCAAGCAACAAGCAGCCAGCAAAGTGCACACTCAGCCACCACTCATGGTGACACAGTGGCTGGAGAGCAGTCTAGGCAGCCCTCACAATCTGGCCCTCCACCTTCACCACCCCACACCTACCACCAGTTATAGGTGTAATGTATTTTTTTGTTATTTGTTTGAAGTTATGAACATTCTACTTTGTTTTACTGCTGCAAGTTTCTCAGGAAATATGTTGAAAAAAGTTTATGACACATGAGTCATTTTTCATTATGTTTCCAGCGACAAAACATGACCTAATACATAAAAAATGTTTTGAGTCGCATTGATTGTATGTGATTATTTCAATATGTAGCTGTTTATTTAAATATGTGATGGTCTGTCTATAACTTACACACAATATGACACCAAAACCAACACAACATATACAATTAAGTGAGCAGAAATATCTTTATGACAGAGCAACATAGGCACACTACATGTGTAATAATGCCTCCTCTTGCCAGGCAGTAGCACCCTCAGGGGACACAAAATATTGAGTGAACACATCACGTACTTTTAGGCCTGAAGGTGGACGACGGGGATGGATGGGTGGTGACATAGGCAAAGACACATTCACAGAGGCTAACTCACCCACATGTTGAGAGGAGCATTCATGGATTCTACAAAAATTATGTAGGACCACACATGCTTTGAGGACCACATTAACATTGTCTTCACTGAGTTGAATTGCAGATTGAAGTACCCGCCATTTAGCACTAAGAATTCCAAATGTGCACTCCACCAGCCGCCGAGCACGTGACAGGCGACAATTAAATATTCTACGCCGATGGGTGAGATAGCGACGGGGATATGGCCTCATGACATTACGGGTTAATTGAAATGCCTCATCTGCAGCTATAACATAAGGCACATGGTCTGGAATAGAGTCTGTAAGTTGACTTGCTGGTGGTAGGTCCAGTTGGTTATTGCGTATCCGCCTACCCATTATGGAAGTATTGAAGACTCTTGAGTCTCCAGTCCTTCCATAGGCCCCAATGTCTACAATGATAAACCTGTAGTTTGTGTCGACCAAGGCCAAAAAAACTACGGAAAAATATTGTTTATAATTGAAGAATTGGGAGCCTGAGTTAGGAGGTTTACGAACACGTATGTGCTTGCCGTCCAGGGCTCCTATACAGTGTGGAAACTGGCAATTTTCGGCAAAACCCTGTGCTATCCTCAACCAGTCCCTCATTTTTGGCTCAGGCATGACGTCTTCATGTAGTCTGGTCCAAATTTCCACACAAGTTGACCGAACAATGCCTGAAATTGTTGATAGCCCTATTAAGAACTCTAAGTGCAGAGCAGCGTAGGACATGCCAGTAGAAAGGAACGTGTAACACACATAGAACATAGAACATGGAGAAATCAGCACCAAAAACAACAAACACAGCATTCACAACACTTACAATGCTTGAGTTTCTTAGAGCACACATGCTGTAAATTAATTACAAGCCATGCCTTCTGTGGAATAACCAAAGCCAATCATTTAGATAGGTAAGCTTGAGAAATACATTACTCACATTATAAGTTTCCAAGAAGTGTGCTACAACACGTGCAAAGTGACTATGTCGAGGCAAACATCATCAACATATCGTTGACACACATACCTTATTGTTAGGAGAAGGCGTTCCTCTGCAGAAATTGCTTTTCTCATCCTGGTGTCCTGAAATGTGATCCCAGGGCGCACAATGTCAAGCAACGTATCAAAGGTAGCTATGCTCATTCGACAATATTGGAAAAACTTATCTCCATGACTACGCAGTGACAAATATAGGCGTTGAAAATGGCCTTTATTTATCCTTCTTGTCAAAAGTGGATGTACCCACATTCTTCTGCGTCTTCTGGGATCTGCTATTACAGGATATGGCTTCCCAAAACGTCGGGATATAACCCAATGGAACAGCACACGCTCAGTTGTAGAAATCTGAGTGTGTCGCTCATGTTTGGATAAAGCAGCTAGAAAGCACTAAGCACAAGGAACAAAATGACACCAGTGCAAAGGTGGGAGGGTGACACCTGTAGCAGATCACTTAAATATAGCTCTGCCTGATGATTTAAATGAGTATCAGGCCTCAAAACCGTTATTGGTCCTTTTTGGTAAGCTGCAACAAAAAAACGGTGGTCGGATAAAAATCGGATGTTACAAGGTACACACACATGCGACTAAATCGCATCTTTGAAGGAAAATCGGATGCCAGGCGGATGTGTGATGTTTACATTTTGCTCCGATAATCGACCGACTAAAACGGTCCGATTTTTTGTAGTTGTGTGTGACGCCGGCCTTTCTCTATCCCGTCCATCTCTGCATTAAGCCGCAAGTGTTAAGCCTCTGGCCCAAACCTTGTCATATTGGTGATTTCTTGGGGCTTCTTTTGGAGTCTGACAGGCTTCCTCCCCTTATTCCGTAATGGTGGGGAGAGCTAAACCAGATACAAAGCCTTGGCATGGCAGTGGTTAAATCCAGCCCAGGCAAAGTAATTTAAGAGCCTTGCAGGCCAAATTAAGTGTAATCCTTCCAGAACCGCTCTCAGCCCATAAATATGTTTTAATGAGAATTCCAGCGAGCCAGAAAGAGCGACCTAAACACAAATAACACAATAGGAAAGCAGGAAAAGCGGGAGGAGGGGCGGGGCCAAAGTGCAACAATGTAACAATGCAAAATACAAAGACGGAATGTTACAGCGCGGAGTGGAGGAATATAGGACCAGGGATCAGTGGGGACTCGCGGTCCCGAGATCGACAGCCAGATCCAGGGGAATCCACAGAGAGCTGAGCCGGGGAATAAATCAACGTTTGCAAATGTCATTTGGTTTTTCACCTGTCCCCGTATCAGAGTTATTGGCTCATGAATGTAAAGCACATGTTGAGCCTCTTGTCTGGAGGACGGTAATGAGGTGCGTTTAACGCTCTCCAGTCGCTGCCTCTGACACGACTCCCAGTTTTTTTATTTTTTTTTAGCATTTCCCAACGAGCCGGAATAATGAATGAATAGTGCGGGGAGCATTTCCGAAGGAAGGGCGATAACTTCTGCACTTTTCCCCCTTGCAGCGCGTCTCACGGGACGGCTGCTGACTTATGGCAGATTGCGGTGTCCGCCGTGATGAATGACCTCATTTAGGCAGTTTGCGAGGTGCGCTGGGCGGTTCTCGTCTGTTGGGTCCGTAGTGAGGATTGATCTCGGATGCATCTATTATCATTATTATTACGGGAGGGTTGTCCCCGATTAGGGACCAGGACACTAAATAACACTTAAAGCAGAAACACAAAACGCACTGGACGGACCGCTGCCTCCTCCAGAGACGGCCGCCGTAATGGAGAAGATCGGCTCCGGATTTATGGATTTCTCCTTGTTTGCACTGGTTCCTTGGAGTCTTTCTTAAAGAGCCCTGCGCCGCTCCTCAGCTCATTCACTTCTATTGCGCCTTCACAACTTTCCTCCCAAGTTTTTTCCTTATATCTTATTCTGGGAAAGCTGTACCGCTCTACAGAGATTGTCACCCAGCTTTCCCAAACCTCTGCATTCAGAATCATCTTTAATAGCAGATATAATATAATAGCAGATCAACTCCAAACTGGAAAAGTTCTGGAGACTGGGAGAGCTGGGTAACAACAATATGGCTACTATAAAATCAGAGGGTCCTACAAAGCTTTGCTAGACCCCTAAACTCCAATGTATTCCAAATCTAAAGTTATACAAACCCACCTGTATCATGAGGGTAGAGGGGGTTGTAATTCAGGAGACTGGAAAAGCTGGATGAGACCAATATGGCTACCGTTATAGTTAACTTGTAGGATGTCGCCCAGCTCTCCAACACCTCTCTCTCCCACTTTTTCTTAGTTTTGTGCTGGTAGAACTACAATCTGATATTCCAGAAATTCTTTTCTGGAGACTGAAAAAACTGGGAGCTGGCCAATATGGCTGGCATCATAGCTCATGCAGACGTTGTCACCCAACTTTTTCAGACTTTTGATATTCCATATACTGTTACTGTTGGAATGGCACAATCCAAAAATGCAAAGTGGACACATTTGTCATTCAGGAGACTCAGAAAGCTGTGTTAGGCCGGGATCACACATGCGAGAAACTCGCACTATTCTCGTGCGAGTCTCTCGCATGAACACACCGGCACTCGGACTGGAGCATGCGGCTGCATGTAATCGTGCGAGTTTCTCGCATGTGTGATCCCTGCCTTAACAGCATCCTTTGTGTTAAAGTGACAAACACTGGTGAACCTAGCCTCTCTGCTGCCTGAGGCGAACTGCAAAACTGCGCCCCCCCCATTGTAAAATCAGTACAAATAAATCTGGTTTACTCTTACAAGCCTAACGTGACGCACATGTGAAATACATACACTTTTAGGGTATGTGCAGACGTTGCAGAATCTGCTGTGGAATTTTCCGCACAGATTTTGCTAAATCCGCAGGTAAAATGACCTGCATTTTACCTGCGGATTTAGTGCGGATTTTCTGCGGTTTTTGTGCGGATTTCCCTGCGTTTTGAGACCTGCGGATTTCTATTTAGAGCAGGTCTCAAAATGCTGCGGAACTGCACAAAAGAAGTGACATGCTGCGGATTTAAATCCGCATGGAAAAATCTGCAGCATGTGCACTGCGTTTTTTTATTTCCATTGAATATAATGGTACTGTACATCACTTGCAGTTCTGCTGTGGATCTGCAGTGGCAAATCCGCTGCGGATCCACAGCAGATTCCGCAATGTGTGCACAGACCCTTAAATAGGAATATGTTTGAAACATCGATTTTTATATTTGTTAAAGTTCTGTATAAGTAGTACACCTTGTAAACACATGGCTCCACTCCGTACACATGCGGCTTTGGACCATACACCTCATACACATGCGGTTTCACTCCATACACACGCGGCTCCACTCCGTACACCCCGTACACACATGGCTCTGCTCCGCTCCGAACACACACGCCTCAAGCTCGGAGCCTTGTGTGTACGGAGCTGAGCGGCTCAGCTTCGTACACTTCATACACACAGGGCTCCGCTCCGTACACTTCATACACACACGGCTTCGCTCCATACACTTCGTACACACACGGCTCCGCTCCGTACACTTCGTACACACACGGCTCCGCTCCGTACACTTCGTACACACACGGCTCCGCTCCGTACACTTCATACACACACGGCTTCGCTCCATACACCTCGTACATGGCTCCGCTCCGTACACTTTGTACACACACGGCTCCGCTCCGTACACTTCGTACACACACGGCTCCGCTCTGTACACTTCGTACACACACGGCTTTGCTCCGTACACCTCGTACACGGCTCCACTCTGTACACCTCGTACACACACGGCTCGCTCCGTACCTGTACAACGCTCCTCGTACACCGACACGCAGCTCCACCTCGTACACACACGGCATCGCTCCGTTCACCTCGTACACACACGGCTCCTCTCCATACACCTCGTACACACACGGCTCCGCTCCGTACACCTCGTACACACACAGCTCTGCTACATCCACACTGTAAACCCCTCCTGATCCCACACATAAACTTACCTTCATCCAGCACCATGACAACCAGGACAGCAGACCTGCACACAGGGAGCCTGACCATGTGACCCCCTGACTCCTCCCCCTCCTGTGACCTCATCACAGGTCCTGCTCGCACATAAGAGGACAGCACAGCAACGGACTCCTGGCTGCGAGAAGCTGAAGTGGAAAGGTGGGAGGGTGAGGAAGGGGTGCAGGGGCGGGCATGGCTGCTTCTCACTGCGGGACACATAGCACCATGGCAGGAGTGTAAGACTCAGCAGGGATTAAGGAGAGACAGCACCACACCACGTGTTCTGAGTTCCACTCTGCCGCCCCCTAGCTGCCGCCGCCTGAGACAGAAGGCTCAACTCGCCTCATTATAGGTGCGCCCCTGGTGACAAAGCCCCAAAATGTATAACTAGGGACATATGCCATTCAATGGGAAAGCTGGGTGAGTATCACATGCCACCATGCTCTCACCCTGCTTTCCCAGATTTCGTGTTTTTGTGGCATTTTTGCTGCACAGATTTGTCACAAAATCTGAAGGTTTCCCTGATGCAACAAAGTGAATGAGAATCCTGAGGTCTCGTGCACACGCACCTTATTTGTGACCTGCAGATTTGGTGCAGATTTAAGTCCTGTCAATTCTTTCAGCGTTTTTTCGCCCATTATCTTAATTGAAGTCAGTCAACAATGCTATCAAACGCAGGTCTAAAAATTATTATGGGTTTGCTGCATATTTGCTTTGTTTTTGTGTCGTGTTTAAATGGCTATAGAGATAGATAATAGATAGATATAGACAAATAATAGCACAACCCGACATATAATAATGTTGCATTCCGTGAAGCTTATCAAGCAGCTTGTTATGATTAAATAAATAAATAAATGAAAAAAAAACCTCACACCCCTATATTGATAACCAGCAAAGGTAAAGCAGACAGCTGTGAGCTGATATTATCAGGCTGGGATATCCCTGGTTATTGGGCTCTTCCCAGCCTAAAAATACGAGCCCACAGGCGCCCCAGAATGGTCCATCACATGAGATGCGCCATTTCTGGCTCTTCACCTCCGCTCTTCCCGATTGCTTTCAGTGTAAAGGTAGATGGGGTTAATGTCAGCTGTGAATTGTCCAAAAACACAGATGGCATCAAACCCTGGGTTAGTAATGGAGAAGGGTCTATCAGACACCACCATTACTGACACAGTAAGAAAAAAGAAAAAATACAAAAAAATACTATATTTAAATAAACTCTCCCTCTTCCCTATCGTGTGTCGTCATTTGAATAGAACAATTTATTCACATAACACGATACAACGTTTCAATACTATTTGTTGCACTATACGTTCCTTTCCAAATAAGTATTTGCTGGTTATTATACTTACATTTTGTTGATTGTACCTGTTGTGCAACCTGAATTTGATTTTGATGTATGTTGAAACATCAATTGTTAATTATAACTTCAATAAAAATAGATTGAACCGTAAATAAACTCTCCCTGACACTGTCCCTCATTCACCACATTATTTAAAAAAAAGTTCCCACGCAGGTTTGACGCAGTCCAGGGAATCCAACCAGTCCAGGGAATCCAACCAGTCCAGGGAATCCGACGTACTCCAGGGAATCCAACCAGTCCAGGGAATCCGACGTACTCCAGGGAATCCAACCAGTCCAGGGAATCCGACGTACTCCAGGGAATCCGGAGTAAGGTCGGCATCACACTGGCGAGTTTGATGCGAGTAAGTCGCACGACTTTCTCTCATCAACACCCGGCACGGCCGCCCGCTGTCGGACCAGAGAGTGTGGCTGCATAGAAATACATGCAGCCGCACACTCGGGTCAGAGAGCGGGCGGCCGTGCCGGGTGTTGATGAGAGAAAGTCGTGCGACTTACTCGCATCAAACTCGCCAGTGTGATGCCGACCTTATCCAGATAATCCAACATAGTCCAGGGAATCCGACTTAGTCCAGGGAATCCAACATAGTCCAGGGAATCCGACTTAGTCCAGGGAATCCAACATAGTCCAGGGAATCCGACTTAGTCCAGGGAATCCAACATAGTCCAGGGAATCCGACTTAGTCCAGGGAATCCAACATAGTCCAGGGAATCCGACTTAGTCCAGGGAATCCAACATAGTCCAGGGAATCCGACTTAGTCCAGGGAATCCAACATAGTCCAGGGAATCCGACTTAGTCCAGAGAATCCGACGTAGTCCAGAGCACAGACTGACCGAGAACGTCTGCAGAGCAGAAACATTACTGACATTACTGATGTCACAGCCCACGTCACTTGTATCATTCATTAGCTGCCCGATAAGCTCCATGGAGGGTCAGTCTATTATATGTCTGTCTATATATTTCTGTGTAGCCCTGGTACACAATACCAGGAGGATGAGTGGAGAGGTAACGGTTAAGGGCTCTTCATGATATCATGTACACTTCGGACACACCCACCAGGGGTGTGGAGGGGAGTGCTAAGTAGTCTGAGTTCAGTTCAGTCAGTGACTCGAAGGAGTGAGGAAGTGCAGTCTTTGTGCAGTTCAGAAAGTGGAGGCCAGTACAGGTGAGCCAGTTCACCTCAGCCTGGTCAGAGCTGTGCCCCACTATAAGACGGACTGAGATATCTATTAAGAGTTGAGCATATCGAAGGGCATAGTGGAAGAGAACAGAGAAGTGCCATAAGTATAGGATACCTGCACATTGTTACCGGTCACTGGGGCCGAAGGATCACTAAAGCTTCACGCTTAGTGGTAAGAAAACCAGAGGCTTATCGGACCTTAGGTCGCGGCAAGCATCCCTGAAGAGTCAGTACGTATCTGGGGTCAGGGAGAGTGAGAACCTTGAGCCTGATCAGCAAGAATAGGAACTCAGCTCTCTCACAGGAAGGCTCCGACCACAAAAACGGACCGGGCAGAACAGCTTTGGAATAGCTGGAGTTATAGAGGGAACTACGCTTCAGGCTGGTTGGACTCATCAACATTGGACAGTAAAGGAGGCCCCTAACTTGCTTAGCCGTTGCCTCAAAGCTCATCCTCCATCAACCCCATCAGCCTCCCTGGGACCTGCCTTACCATCTTACAAGTAAAGGTATGGAAAGACGCTGACCGTGTGAGACTGAGTTATTTACTTGCATGCCTGCACAACCCTGCCTTAACCATCGACCTGAGGGAAGAGTCCTACCTGTAGGGGACCCGACATCTAGCTGCCTCACCATCCCCTCAGAGCTCTACAGCAGCGCTGGTATAAATTACCAGAAGACTACAGGTGGCGTCACGAACTGTAAATATATCTATCCCCTGTAAATATTCCCCCAACATACGCCAGACCGCTAGGGCCACAGACCGAGCCACCGCTACCTGTGACAAACCCCATAGACTTCCATGGGCTCGGCTCTGAGTACCCCATTGCCCTGGTAACCCACAATTGTGGTGGCGGGTCGACACAAAACTTTGGCGTCACGAACAGGATACGAAACTTGCAGCATTGCGAGCCCTGTGTGCCTGTGGAGTGTTTTGGCGAAAAAGACTGTTGCTGTTGTTTGGCGCCAAATACCGCCATATTTGCCGCCAGATTCGCGCCCTAAGGCGCTGGAGAAGAAGGTGGGCGTACCTGAAAGAGCGCGCAAAGTCTTGGACACGCCCCCGGCTCTGACTCAGCGGCAGGTCCTGCAACAGGAAGTGAACGCTCTGACATCAGAGCGCCTGCGACGAAGGTCCTGTTCCCACTGCGGTGCCTGTGAAATAGCAGCGTCTGAAACCGGTAGGCTCCGTTTAACCAAGGGGGCGCTAAGATGTCACAACAACCGGCTGACAGTGCGCCCCGGCCGGAGGCCCCCATCCCGCACCGCTTGGTATTGTAGCGCCAGATGGGGGCGCAGGCCCTGCACCCAGTCCGGTAGTCCCGATCATGCCACTAACGCTCCCATATATGCCTGGGGCGAAATGGCTTCCCCAGTACAGCGGTGAGCCAGGCACATTAGCAGGCTTCAAGCGGAAGTTATGCAGCATCCTAGAAATGTACTCCATGCCTGAGAGACAAAAAGCTGCTGTGCTAATAGGGCAGCTAACTGGCGCTGCTGAGAGGGAAGTGGAGACTTGGTATAACCGTTGATCAGGAGTCGGTACCTGCGATCCTCCTTAAGCTGCATGCCATATTTGAAGACCGCACAGAAACGGATCTCCGGATGGCCTTCTACACTGTTCACAGCAGCCAGGTGACAGCATCCGGGACTACGCTTGCCGACTACAGGAGCCCTGAGAGCCCTAAGCAATTAACAATTTAAATGCTATCGACGAGAATAAATGCTGAAAGAACAATTTATACAGGGATTGAGATCCCAAGAGGAACGCAGAACTGTAAACTGGTGGTCCTTAGACCATCCGGATGCTACCTTTGATGCCCTAAAGGACATGGCAATAAAAGGGCTGCGGCCCCCGGGCAAACCCGAGGTGGCAACCCAACATCATCAGGCTGAAGTCACTCTGGAACCGGCAGTAACCCCTGTTCCCCGTTAGTGGCTGAAGCCAAAGCGCAGGTGACACCTCCTAGTGAATTGGACTGTCTGCGCTCAGAGGTGCGCCAGCTGACTAAAAATCTGGCTGCTGTAATGAGTGCCCTGCAGCTGCGGAAAGAGGAGGAAGGAAAGATCTTGTTAGCTGACTGCCCAGAAGACGTCCCAATGGTGTTGGAAGCATACCACGATCAAGCAGGACACTTTGGCTGGAGAAAGCTGGAGACCCTGTTGAGATGCCGGTTCTACTGGGTAGGGATGCGCAGCTCCATCGAGAGGTGGTGTCGGAACTGTGGACCCTGTGGTCTCAGAAGAAAGGACTACGGTAGTCAGAAGGCACCCCTGCAACCTATCCGGACGACTCGTCCTCTGGAGATTGTGGCCCTGGACCACGTCAAATTGTCGCCAAGTAGATCTGGATACTCATACGCCTTGACCATGGTGGACCATTACTCCAGATTTCTGGTGGTTGTTCCAGTTAAGGACCAGACCGCAGTGACGGCCGCGAAAACCTTTCAAGCAAGCTTCTGCAGACCGCATGGGTATCCGGAGCAAGTATTAACCGATCAAGGACCTGCTTTCGAAGCTGATTTATTCAAGGAATTCTGTCACATGTACGGGTGCAAGAAAATTAGAACAACACCATATCACCCTCAAACCAACGGTCTTTGCGAAAAAATGAACCATATTGTCCTTGATTTGTTGAGATCCATACCGTTGGAAGACAGGAATCGATGGCCGGACTTACTACCTGATTTGGTTGACTTGTATAACCATATACCTGTAGTTCACTAACTGCACTCCAGCCTATCTTATGAGAGCAAGGCCCGGAAGACTACCAATGGATCTAGAACTTGGAGTGGTAGAACCGGAGGCAGACGACGCCGTTGAAAACTGGGACATCAATCGGCAAGAGCAATACAGAAGAGTACAAATCTGTGTAGAGGAAAGTCTCAACAAGGCACGGGAGAAACAGGAAGATGTTTACAACCGAAATGCTCCTGCCAAGCCTTTGATGCCTGGAGAGGTAGTATTAAAAGAAAAAGGAAGATGCACAAATTGGATAACCAGTGGAGCAAGAACCCTACGTTGTACAAGATTCTAAATATGACAACAGAAAAGTTTGTATCATCAGTAAGGACGGAGGAAGAACAATAACCACTGTGTCCAGAGACCATTTGAAATTGTGTCCAGAACCCTTAAAATGTTGTGACAAGAACCCTGTCATCAATCAAAAAGAAAGGAAAGAAGAGGTCATACACACGGATCTGGGAGATTTTCCTGCGGATTGGCCTAGACTGGGAGATGCTGTAATAGTTCCGGTGTTGCAGTTTTATCAGCCACAAGAGGAAGTTTTACCTCCAGTTGTGCCCGTGGTGCCAGTCGAGCCCGTTCAGGAGTTACCCATCCCAGCAACACCTCAACCTATGGAATCTCAAGAAGGATCATCTGAAGCAGCGCCCCATACTATGGGATCCCCTGGTGAAGCTGACTCACACCGCCCAGCCATCAGTACGCTTGCCAGATCCATAGAAAGATTGAGGCAGTTCTATAGTTTGCCGTTACGCAGTGCAGACAGATCGCAACTTAATATACCTGAGGCTACTCCACGTAGATCAGAGCGAATCACAAAAGGAAAGTTACCCATTCGATACCAGCAGTAATTATAACGAATTAATGTGAATACTGTAAAAAGTCTATATATATATATGTGTTTTTCCCTATTATGTCTTATAATGGACTCAGAGGCTGAGGACTGAGCCAGCCCAAAAACTGTATCCTGTAAATAGTTGCACTAAGGTGCCTTTTAATGATTTCACACGAAGCCTTGACTTACCTCTGAATACAAAACCCGTGTGGTGTGGCACTGAGTGAGGTCTGCATTCGGATGTCCTGCAGCCCACCCAGGACCCACGTTGAAGGTTTGGTGCGGGTCCTTCACAAGCATATTGTCTATTTATATGAAAATGTTATTTAATATTGTATTTTTCTATATATAATGTTTTATTTGCAACGTTCAAGACATCCTTACCTCCCGGATGGGACGAATTAATGTTTAATGTTGATGTTTAATGCATAAACAAAAATGTCTCTTGTATTTCACAGCCCGGGAGTGCTGTCGTTTACCATGGGGGAATGTGTAGCCCTGGTACACAATACCAGGAGGATGAGTGGAGAGGTAACGGTTAAGGGCTCTTCATGATATCATGTACACTTCGGACACACCCACCAGGGGTGTGGAGGGGAGTGCTAAGTAGTCTGAGTTCAGTTCAGTCAGTGACTCGAAGGAGTGAGGAAGTGCAGTCTTTGTGCAGTTCAGAAGTGGAGGCCAGTACAGGTGAGCCAGTTCACCTCAGCCTGGTCAGAGCTGTGCCCCACTATAAGACGGACTGAGATATCTATTAAGAGTTGAGCATATCGAAGGGCATAGTGGAAGAGAACAGAGAAGTGCCATAAGTATAGGATACCTGCACATTGTTACCGGTCACTGGGGACCGAAGGATCACTAAAGCTTCACGCTTAGTGGTAAGAAAACCAGAGGCTTATCGGACCTTAGGTCGCGGCAAGCATCCCTGAAGAGTCAGTACGTATCTGGGGTCAGGGAGAGTGAGAACCTTGAGCCTGATCAGCAAGAATAGGAACTCAGCTCTCTCACAGGAAGGCTCCGACCACAAAAACTGACCGGGCAGAACAGCTTTGGAATAGCTGGAGTTATAGAGGGAACTACGCTTCAGGCTGGTTGGACTCATCAACATTGGACAGTAAAGGAGGCCCCTAACTTGCTTAGCCGTTGCCTCAAAGCTCATCCTCCATCAACCCCATCAGCCTCCCTGGGACCTGCCTTACCATCTTACAAGTAAAGGTATGGAAAGACGCTGACCGTGTGAGACTGAGTTATTTACTTGCATGCCTGCACAACCTGCCTTAACCATCGACCTGAGGGAAGAGTCCTACCTGTAGGGGACCCGACATCTAGCTGCCTCACCATCCCCTCAGAGCTCTACAGCAGCGCTGGTATAAATTACCAGAAGACTACAGGTGGCGTCACGAACTGTAAATATATCTATCCCCTGTAAATATTCCCCCAACATACGCCAGACCGCTAGGGCCACAGACCGAGCCACCGCTACCTGTGACAAACCCCATAGACTTCCATGGGCTCGGCTCTGAGTACCCATTGCCCTGGTAACCCACAATTGTGGTGGCGGGTCGACACATTTCTATTATATCTTGTAGCAAGCAGTCATCGCTGTCCAAAAATGCATTGAAAACACTACAAAAACGCAATTTTTTTTGCCTCTGCATTTTTCCTCCCAAAACATGCAGAAATGGTGCAGAAATGTCTGCATCCAAATCCTCACCGTGTGCACAGTGCCTTACAGTAAGAAAACTCTAAAATAGCAAACTAGACATGAAGGACAAAGAGCAGGAAAGCTGGGGGTCCGGGATGGCGACCACCACTGCTCCCACTGAGGTTATAGCTCACATTACCCAATACTTTGTGTTCTAGTGACATAGCCTCAGGCAGACATGGCATTCAGGGTCTGGGAAAGCTGGGTAACACGCAGTATGGTCATTGTGTGGGAGCGGCCCACGTGTAGGACATACACAGAGCGCTGCAGACACTGGGGTGAGGGCTTCACGCTTCATGTCCTGGACGGAGAGACGTTCGCACGACTTGGATCCTTGAAGTGGAAATCTTTGGCGCGGAGGATTGAAGCCTCTGATGGCGTCTCCAGAGTCTGGATGCGCCATTATTAATTTACTGCAGCGGCCGAACAGATCAATCCCATGAAGATTCCCGTCTGTAATTAATAGCGCGATTTGTAATAACCACGTAACGCTTTCCAGCGGAAACATGACTAACAACAGACAGTCATGGGAGAAAGTAAGTGCCCCCGCTGGGAGCTTTATATTTTTGAACATTAATATTTTATCTTCGCAACATATAAACAGCGCCATGTTTGGGGAGATAAACTGAGAAAACGTACAGGACAGGACCCAGGAGCAGCGTGAAACCTCCCGGTAATGTTTATCTGCACATGGGGGGATCTTCAGGGGATGGGGGATTATTAGGATGATATATATTATTTAGGCACATCATAGAGGGCATAAAAGGGCAGCGTATGGCGGTATTATCTTCTCACTATATAGCAATATTATCTTCTTACTATATTGTGGTATTATCTAATCACTATATGGCGGTATTATCTAATCACTATATGGCGGTATTATCTAATCACTATGTAGCAGTATTATCTTCTTACTATATGGCGGTATTATCTTCTCACTATGGTTATAGCCCAGATTTCCCATTACATTGTGTTCTAGTGATATAGCCTCATGCTATATCTTTGCATGAGCATGATGGCCGCTATATTTATTGTCTCCCACCTTTTCCAATCTCCTCAATAGTAGCTTTTTACAGCATCTTGTGCTCTGGGACTGATCTTCCAGGACAGTGATGGTCTCCTTCTGACTCCCCCCATGTAGACACCATTGGGGCCCTTCACTTTAAAGGTCTCCTCCTGCACTGTAACCTTAGCAGTAGTATGAGCTTCCTTTAAGATAAAGTTCTCGTCCCTTAGAGATGATTTCCAGCATCTTGTGTTCTGGGACTATTCTTCCAGGACAGTGATGGTCTCTTTGTGAATCCCCCCATGTAGACACCATTGGGGCCCTGCACTGTAATCTTAGTGATGATACTGCTAGCTTCATGTGTTGTGCTGTTGCTAGAACTACAACCCCACTGTTTGCAAGCACAGGGCAAAGTACCCCTCCCTCCTTCTCTCTGCAGCGCACTCGATCTCTCATCCCTCCCACCTCAGGAATTTTCCTTTGTCTTCGCAAACCCTGCAAAAGTCCTATAGCAGCCATTTTGGAGAATTCATTCTTTTTTGGAATAACACGGTGGGAGCATTCGCTAGAAACACGAAAGTTACTGTGTTGAACCATGCGCCGACGGGCATCGTTCCCGTGGTACTGGTAAACCCGTAACTCCAACAGAACCCGAGAAATGGAATTCTCGGGTGCCCCATGTACTAGCCCACCCAAGTGTGGGCTCATTGGAACCGTCATTTTAGAGTGAGATCATTGATAGGTCTGCCGTTATTCTGCTAGGTTCACAGGACGAGTTATGAACCTTATGATATTGCAGAGCTCAAACCATAGCTTGCAGCCAGGGGAGGTGGCCAGAAAACCAGCCCCTTTTTGTGAGGTCAGAAGCTGACATGCATAAGTCTTGCAGTGAAGTTCCTTAGGCATTCTTTCTGCTGGGATGTCCTGAGTAAGAGATCTGTCAATGAACTATGACGTGTGGCTCCTTCCCCCAGCCTGGCTTGCCTGTAATGATCTAACAACCATGTGAGTTATCTTTCATTCTTAATCCCATTTTATTTTATAACTGCATCTGTACATAACGATATTGTCTCAGTTTGTTACATCTTTTTATATTATATAAGCACTGCCTGTTTTTAAGGAATAAACCTATAAATTTATTAGTTTGTTTCTCCTGCTCTATAAACGAATTTGCACGTGCCTGAAGCACTACGCTACTGTTTTGGGGTTGCTACGGACCCTCTTGATAAATTGTTCATCAAAAGCCGTAGCTGGTGGCAGCTAAAAAAAGAAGGGGTGTAAAGTGTTAATCTATTGGGTGACGCTGGCAGTGACGGAGCGGGGTTTATAAGGGTACTGCCTGGCTGCAGCCAGGAGTAATTATAATTCCCTCACTGCAGCGTGCCCAATAGCCAGCACACATCCAAGTGACCCGTCTGGCGACTAATTATCCTAGGTGCAGTTCCCTGACTGACCTGAGGGTAAGGGGGGCGCCAGAGAGCTGCAAGTTCCTAAGTGGAAGTGGGATAATTATAAATCCCTGCAGTTTACTGGGTCGGACGGCAGCAGCCGTCGTGTGTGTGCGCGTTTTCGTCACATTTGCAGCACGGAGGGATCACAAGCCGTGATACCCCGGGCTACCGTGTGGCGGACCGCGTGCCCGTTCATCACATATTGGTGGCAGCGGTGGGATTATAGAGCATTAGTGATCTGGTTTGAGCAATCATTCCATTCACTAAAAAACTTGCACAGTTCTTCAGCGACCCTGCAACTAAAGTTTTGGAGAACAGACTCAGTGTTTATTAGTCCTGAGACAATTGTGTGTACTTGCGGTTACCCCTCCCTTCTCTTTGTTTTTCTATCCTATCTTTTATTTGGCAACCATGGCTACGAGGGGATTCGACTGGTATAATCGGAGTAGCAGGGAAACTCTTCTAGCCATATGCGAGTGGAGGCAGATTGTCCCCATGGACCAAACCAAGGCCGCAGTGATCCAGGCCCTGATGGCACGGGACCACGCTCAGAGCGAGGAGGGCGCAGGAGCCGGCCCAAGCCAAGGTGGTGCCGCAGGAGCAGAGGCCCAACCCCTGACTGCTTACACCCAGGGCGGGATGGACCCTTACCTGCAGGTGGCCCTGGAGGGACTCTCCACTGACGACCATGAAGAACGCCTGAAGCTGATCCAGAAAGCTCAAGAGAGAACCGACCAGCGAGAGGCCAACCAGCGAGAGGCCGAGAGAGCCCAGCGAGAGGCCGAGAGGGCCGAGCGGGAGGCTGAGAGAGCCGAGCGGGAGGCTGAGAGAGCCGAGCGGGAAGCTCAGAGAGCCCATGAACTGGAGCTGCTCAGACAAGGGGCAATGCCCCCCACAGCCCAGAGCAGTGTGCCCAGCAGCGCTCAGAGTCCCAAGCCCCGGCCGGAGCACTTTCCCGTGATGGAAAAGGACGGAGACTTGGACACTTTTCTGCGGGCCTTTGAGAAAGTCTGCAGACAGTACCGGCTGCCTGACAACCAATGGGCCAGGTACTTGACTCCCGGGCTAAAGGGCAAAGCTCTGGAGGCGTTTGCTTCACTCACGCCGGATCAAGATGACAACTATCAGGCCATCAAGCAGGCCCTGATCGCCAAGTACCAGCTAACCCCTGAGGTATACCGAAAGAAGTTCCGGAACCTCCAACGTGGCCCACACGACAGTTATAGCGATGTGGTGCAAGGACTCAGGAACCACTTTGACCAGTGGATCCAGGGACTGTCAGTTGACACCTTTGAGATCCTGAGGGACCTGATGATCAAAGACCAGTTCCTGCATCTGTGCCCAGCTGAGGTCCGACAGTTCATCCTGGACCGAGAACCGGAGGACGCGGTCAGAACAGCACGGATCGCCGACAGCTATGAGGCCAACCGGAAAACCGAGGTGCGGAAGCCCGTCACCACCCGCTGGGGAGGGGGTAAGCCTGCAACCAACCCCAGTGCCCCTGCCAGCCGTCCCTCTAGAGGCACTATCCCCTTTGCCAGCGCCAGGCCTACATCAGACCCCCGCCAGTGTTTCTCCTGTAAAAGGACTGGACACATCAGCGCCACCTGTCCGGAGAGGCAGAAGAACCCCCCAGCCAAGGCCTCCGGGCCCAACGCCTCTGTTCTTTTGGTGGGTGGTGTGGTGGGGAGGGTTGATGACAACGTGCAGCCCGTCCGCGTGGGGGCCCGTCTTGCTACAGGCCTCAAGGACACCGGGGCTGAACGAACCCTCATCCGACCCGAACTGGCGGCCCCTGAAGAGTTGATTCGGGGAAAACCTTAACTGTCACAGGGATTGGGGGCGTCCACTACCCTTGCCGATAGCCCGAGTTTTCATTGACTGGGGTGCCGGGAGCGGGGTGAAGGAAGTGGGGGTGTCCGAAAACCTGCCCACTGATGTTTTATTGGGGACTGATCTGGGGAGGATGGTGGCGTACTATGTCCCTGACACCCCTGCCCAATCTGATGATAAGGTTAACGTTAACCATGATGTTGATGTTGATGATGATGGGAAACTGATTGTGTTACCTGCTAATGCTTTGCGAAGTGATGATGCAACTGATAACCTTTCTTTCCCTAGGGAGGATGTTGATAGTGATGTATCTGTGCCATCTGAATCTGTTAACCCTTTCTCTGAAGTGGTAGATGTGTCCACAGGTACAGGAGCGTTCAGCCACGTCGCTCTGCGGAGTGAGGCGGCTGAGGAACCCCTAGCGGGAGCAAACGACAGTGCTCAGGGAAATGGGGAGGTGCATGGGAACCGTGAGGAAGGTGACGCCATGACACTGACCAGTGCCACCAAGGAAGGTAACTGGCCCATAAGTAGCACTGCTCCTGAAGTGTTGGGGGTGGATGGTGAGGTAGAGCCCATAGCAGCGCAGGCTGATGGGTCTGTAGAAATCCCCGGGGAGACTGCATATGTAGCTGCTGTCACCCGCAGTCAGAGTGCCCGGATCGCAGGTAGCGCCCTGCCATCTGGACCCTCCTCCGCTACAGGAGAGACTGAACAAGAGGTGGACCCAGAGCCGGTCCCAGAGGGTCCCAGTGAGGAAGGAACCCTGACGTCACTTCTGGCTGCCTCCAGCCAGGAGTTCCAGGCCGCTCTGCACTCAGATGCGAGCCTGGGGAACTTGAGGCACCTCGCCGAGACGCCCACCTCCGTGACTGATAAGGAGAGGGTGTTCTGGGAACGAGGAAGGTTGTACCGGGAGACAGTACCCGGAGGTTCCCAAAAGGAGTGGTTGAGGGAAAAACAGCTGGTCGTCCCGCACCAGTTCCGAGGTGAGTTGTTGAGGATTGCCCATGAGATTCCACTTGCTGGACACTTGGGGATTAGCAAAACTAAGGCACGGCTGTCTCAACACTTCTATTGGCCCAAGATGGGGACAGATGTGACTAACTACTGCCGCTCCTGTATCACCTGTCAAAGAGTGGGGAAGGCGGGGCCTGCTCTTAAGGCTCCCCTGATCCCGTTGCCAGTGATAGAGGAGCCTTTCCAGAGGATCGCGGTGGACATTGTGGGCCCGCTGGCCGTCCCCAGCAGCTCTGGAAAGCAATACATCCTGACTGTGATAGACTACGCTACCCGGTACCCGGAGGCAGTAGCTCTGTCCTCAACTAGGGCAGATAAGGTGGCGGATGCACTGGTGACCATCTTTTCACGGGTAGGATTTCCCAGGGAGATGCTTACCGATCAAGGGACCCAATTTATGTCTCGCCTAATGAAGGCTCTCTGCAGCAAAATGCAGGTGACGCGTATGGTATCGAGTGCGTATCACCCACAGACCAATGGTTTGTGTGAGCGCTTTAACGGTACCCTCAAACAGATGCTCCGCATGCTGGTTGAGACCCAGGGACGCGATTGGGAGCGGTACCTCCCACACCTGCTATTTGCCTACAGAGAAGTCCCGCAGGCCTCGACGGGGTTCTCCCCCTTCGAGCTCCTGTATGGTAGACGAGTCCGGGGACCCCTTGGGTTGATAAGAGAATCCTGGGAAGATGAGCCAAACCCCACGGAAGTGTCCATCGTGGATTATGTCATGCGCTTCCGCGACAAGATGCAGACCTTGACGCAGTTGGTGCATGACAACATGACGCAGGCTCAGGCTGACCAGAAGCACTGGTACGACCAGAACGCCCGGGAGCGGACCTACCAGGTGGGTCAAAAGGTGTGGGTGCTGGTCCCCGTACCAAAGGATAAGCTTCAGGCAGCCTGGGAAGGCCCGTACGTCGTGCACCAACAGCTCAACCCAGCCACCTACGTGGTCACGCTTGACCACACTCGGGGTAGGCGCAAGGCCTTTCACGTCAACATGATGAAGGCCCATCACGAACGTGAAGCCTGCGTCCTACCGGTCTGCAATCTGCCCGAGGACGGGGAAGAGGATCCCCTCCTAGACATGCTGGCCCAAGCTAATGCCAATGGGTCCATTGAGGACATGGAGGTAAATGCCTCGCTAACCGCCTCCCAGCGGTTGCAGTTGCTGACCACTCTGGAATCCTTTCGGGCCGTGTTCACTAACCGACCCGGAAGGACCGAGTTGGCAGTCCACGAGGTGGACACCGGGAATCACGCCCCGTTACGGCGGACACCTTATCGGATCTCTGAGGAAGTGCAGCAGATTATGCGCCAGGAGATCCATGAGATGTTGCAGCTGGGGGTGATCCGGCAGTCCAAAAGCGCGTGGGCCTCACCTGTAGTTCTCGTGCCAAAAAAGGATCGGACCACCCGGTTCTGCGTGGACTACAGGGGGCTCAACGCCATCACTACCTCTGATGCGCACCCAATGCCACGCATCGAGGATCTGCTGGAGCGGTTGGTGAATGCCAAGTACATATCCATCATGGATCTGAGCCGGGGATACTGGCAGATTCCCCTGAGCCCTGCGGCGCAGGAGAAATCTGCCTTTATCACCCCTTTTGGACTGTACGAGTCCACGGTCATGCCTTTCGGCATGAAGAATGCCCCTGCCACTTTCCAGTGGATGGTCAACCACCTGCTTCAGGGACTGGAGGAGTACGCTGTGGCGTACCTGGACGACATTGCCGTCTTCAGTTCCACCTGGGAGGAACACCTTCAGCATCTCCAGGAGGTGCTCAAGCGTATTCACCAGGCAGGTCTGACCATCAAGCCGGGAAAATGCCAGATGGGCATGAGGGAGGTCCACTACCTGGGGCACCGGGTAGGTGGGGGTTCCATGAGTCCAGAGCCCGAGAAAGTGGACGCGATCGTGTCCTGGCCCACCCCCAGGACCAAAAAGCAGGTGAAGTCCTTCCTGGGCACTGCAGGGTACTATAGGCGTTTCGTACCGAACTATAGCGCCATTGCAAAACCCTTGACGGACCTCACCAAGGACGCTCTACCCCAAACAGTCAGCTGGACAGATGGCTGTGAGGCGGCATTCCGAGCTTTGAAAACAGCCCTGTGCAGCTCTCCGGTGTTGAGAGCCGTCGACAGCAGTCGACCCTTCCTGGTACAGACTGACGCCAGCGAATTTGGCCTCGGTGCTGTACTCAGCCAGGTTGATTCGGGGGACCAGGAGCACCCCGTGTTGTACCTGAGCCGGAAACTTCTGCCAAGGGAAGTGGCATACTCCACCATCGAGAAGGAGTGCCTGGCCATGGTCTGGGCACTGCAACGTTTGCAGCCCTACCTGTATGGGCGCACCTTCAAGGTGGTCACCGACCACAACCCTCTGAGCTGGCTGCACACGGTGTCCGGAACCAATGGTAGGTTGCTACGCTGGAGCCTTGCCCTGCAGCAGTATGATTTTGCCGTACAACACAAGAAAGGCAGTGATCATGGGAATGCTGATGGGTTGTCCCGACGTGGCGAACCCGCTGAGGTGCGCATGGCGGATTACCGAGAGGTCATGCCTCCGTAGCGCCCTCTAAGGGGGGAGGTGTGATGATACTGCTAGCTTCATGTGTTGTGCTGTTGCTAGAACTACAACCCCCACTGTTTGCAAGCACAGGGCAAAGTACCCCTCCCTCCTTCTCTCTGCAGCGCACTCGATCTCTCATCCCTCCCACCTCAGGAATTTTCCTTTGTCTTCGCAAACCCTGCAAAAGTCCTATAGCAGCCATTTTGGAGAATTCATTCTCTTTTGGAATAACACGGTGGGAGCATTCGCTAGAAACACGAAAGTTACTGTGTTGAACCATGCGCCGACGGGCATTGTTCCCGTGGTACTGGTAAACCCGTAACTCCAACAGAACCCGAGAAATGGAATTCTCGGGTGCCCCATGTACTAGCCCACCCAAGTGTGGGCTCATTGGAACCGTCATTTTAGAGTGAGATCATTGATAGGTCTGCCGTTATTCTGCTAGGTTCACAGGACGAGTTATGAACCTTATGATATTGCAGAGCTCAAACCATAGCTTGCAGCCAGGGGAGGTGGCCAGAAAACCAGCCCCTTTTTGTGAGGTCAGAAGCTGACATGCATAAGTCTTGCAGTGAAGTTCCTTAGGCATTCTTTCTGCTGGGATGTCCTGAGTAAGAGATCTGTCAATGAACTATGACGTGTGGCTCCTTCCCCAGCCTGGCTTGCCTGTAATGATCTAACAACCATGTGAGTTATCTTTCATTCTTAATCCCATTTTATTTTATAACTGCATCTGTACATAACGATATTGTCTCAGTTTGTTACATCTTTTTATATATATAAGCACTGCCTGTTTTTAAGGAATAAACCTATAAATTTATTAGTTTGTTTCTCCTGCTCTATAAACGAATTTGCACGTGCCTGAAGCACTACGCTACTGTTTTGGGGTTGCTACGGACCCTCTTGATAAATTGTTCATCAAAAGCCGTAGCTGGTGGCAGCTAAAAAAAGAAGGGGTGTAAAGTGTTAATCTATTGGGTGACGCTGGCAGTGACGGAGCGGGGTTTATAAGGGTACTGCCTGGCTGCAGCCAGGAGTAATTATAATTCCCTCACTGCAGCGTGCCCAATAGCCAGCACACATCCAAGTGACCCGTCTGGCGACCAATTATCCTAGGTGCAGTTCCCTGACTGACCTGAGGGTAAGGGGGGCGCCAGAGAGCTGCAAGTTCCTAAGTGGAAGTGGGATAATTATAAATCCCTGCAGTTTACTGGGTCGGACGGCAGCAGCCGTCGTGTGTGTGCGCGTTTTCGTCACATTTGCAGCACAGAGGGATCACAAGCCGTGATACCCCGGGCTACCGTGTGGCGGACCGCGTACCCGTTCATCACACCCCCCATGTAGACACCATTGGGGCCCTGCACTGTAATCTTAGTTGTAGCATGAGCGTTTCATGTAGCATAAAGTTCTTATTCCTTAGAGATGATTTCCAGCATCATGTGTTCTGGGACTGTTCTTCCAGGACAGTGGTGTCCTCTCCAATGGTCGCCTCCTGCACTGTGACCTCAGTAGTGATGAGAGCTTCCTGTAGGTCCCGGAATTAAATTTGGCTTCTTGAATCTGTCTTCCTGCATCTTCTAGTGTTCTCTGTTTGCCATAAATGTCCTTTAGGGTCCGGGTAGCACTACAGGATTGGGGTCCCCGTAACTTGTCTTATGGCTGTTGATAAGTGTAGGGGTGCACTTACTTTAGTTCTTACCCATGGAGATAATTAATGAATACATAAGAACTAGAGACACATTTGGTATTTTACAGCATTTCGAGGTCTTGTCCGGGATCGTTCCTTTGTGGAATAATCAGGAGGTGCAGGATGATTTCTGTGATGCGGTGCCAGGGCAGATCCGCTGGACTACAGTCACCATCATCCATCCTGTCCTGGGAACCATCACCGAACGCAGACACAAAGAAGCCAAATTTCCAACCACGTAACACTGAACATTGTCCTACAGCTGATCAGATCCGTCCGGGAAATGAAAACCAGGAGGGAACCCAGAGATATGGTGTGCTCATTAGCTACAATGTATCACATCTGTATCCCTTCCCTTAAAGGGGCAGTGATAATTATTGGGAGCACGCAGCAATCACCTGGGCTCCTCCTGGCGTAGATCAGACACAGAGGTAGAAACGTATCACATAAAGAGATGTAAAACATAATAAATCCAGCATCAATCAAATCTGAAGAAAGAAGCGAACTGCTCGAATTATCGGCATAAGGGGTCAGAGGGGCGATCCTGTAGGGTGGGCTCGCTGGCCTAATTTCAGTGAAGCAGCATTCTTAATACCTTTGGCACAAATGTCAAATACAGAAACTTTGCAGGTTATTTTTTCGTGTTTTGGCTTATTTTTCAGATAATTTATCCTATTACACCGTGAAAACCATCAGTAATGATGTAATGTAATTACAATGGTCACTTCTTATGGCGTGTGACTGCGCTGGACGTTCACGCAAGGAAACCTAAACATTAAATTCTGATGGAAAATGAGAACCTGCTTGCTGATGGTTTCCACATAGAAACAAACGTCAGGCTGCATTGCAAGGACGTGGCGCCATTAAGCGATGATCAGATGTGGAGCTTCAGTGTCCGGCAACAGCAAAGCTCCTAATAATGGGGATAGTGGGAACCTAATACAGTCTAAGTGTCAGCGACCGCGGCACCATGTCCTCCACCGGAGAGCAGCATGGCCGCCACCAAATTATGGTGCCCTAAACTCTGGATGAGCCCGGAGATTTCTGGAGGAATCTGCAGAATTTGGGGATTTTTTTTAAATTGACGTTTAGGCTTCAAGGTCTATATCCCACGTGAGGACCTGACCCCAGGATGGATTACACACAGAGTGATCTATTCTATAGAGTCATTACACAGAGTGATCTATTCTATAGAGTCATTACACACAGAGTGATCTATTCTATAGAGTCATTACACACAGTGATCTATTCTATAGAGACATTACACACAGAGTGATCTATTCTATAGAGTCATTACACACAGAGTGATCTATTCTATAGAGTCATTACACACAGTGATCTATTCTATAGAGACATTACACACAGAGTGATCTATTCTATAGAGCATTACACACAGAGTGATCTATTCTATAGAGTCATTACACAGAGTGATCTATTCTATAAGTCATTACACACAGAGTGATCTATTCTATAGAGTCATTACACACAGTGATCTATTCTATAGAGACATTACACACAGAGTGATCTATTCTATAGAGTCATTACACACAGAGTGATCTATTCTATAGTCATTACACACAGAGTGATCTATTCTATAGAGTCATTACACACAGTGATCTATTCTATAGTCATTACACACAGAGTGATCTATTCTATAGAGTCATTACACACAGAGTGATCTATTCTATAGAGCATTACACACAGAGTGATCTATTCTATAGAGACATTACACACAGAGTGATCTATTCTATAGAGACTTACACACAGTGATCTATTCTATAGAGTCATTACACAGAGTGATCTATTCTATAAAATTACACACAGAGTGATCTATTCTATAGAGTCATTACACAGAGTGATCTATTCTATAGTCATTACACACAGAGTGATCTATTCTATAGAGTCATTACACACAGAGTGATCTATTGTATAGAGCATTACACACAGAGTGATCTATTCTATAGTCATTACACACAGAGTGATCTATTGTATAGAGTCTTACACACAGAGTGATCTATTCTATAGTCATTACACACAGAGTGATCTATTCTATAGAGACTTACACACAGAGTGATCTATTCTATAGTCATTACACACAGAGTGATCTATTCTATAGAGTCATTACACACAGAGTGATCTATTCTATAGAGTCATTACACACAGAGTGATCTATTCTATAGAGTCATTACACACAGAGTGATCTATTCTATAGAGTCATTACACACAGAGTGATCTATTCTATAGAGTCATTACACACAGAGTGATCTTATATCTATCAAGATGATCTATTACACACAGAGTGATCTATTCTATAGTCATTACACACAGAGTGATCTATTCTATAGAGACATTACACACAGAGTGATCTATTCTATAGTCATTACACACAGAGTGATCTATTCTATAGAGTCATTACACACAGAGTGATCTATTCTATAGAGTCATTACACACAGAGTGATCTATTCTATAGAGTCATTACACACAGAGTGATCTATTCTATAGAGTCATTACACACAGAGTGATCTATTCTATAGAGTCATTACACACAGAGTGATCTATTCTATAGAGACATTACACACAGAGTGATCTATTCTATAGAGACATTACACACAGAGTGATCTATTCTATAGAGTCATTACACACAGAGTGATCTATTCTATAGAGTCATTACACACAGTGATCTATTCTATAGAGCATTACACACAGAGTGATCTATTCTATAGAGTCATTACACAGAGTGATCTATTCTATAGAGTCATTACACACAAGGTGATCTATTTTATAGAGTCATTACACACAGAGTGATCTATTCTATAGAGCATTACACACAGTGATCTATTCTATAAGTCATTACACACAGAGTGATCTATTCTATAGAGTCATTACACACAGAGTGATCTATTCTATAGAGTCATTACACACAGAGTGATCTATTCTATAGAGTCATTACACACAGAGTGATCTATTCTATAGAGTCATTACACACAGAGTGATCTATTCTATAGAGACATTACACACAGAGTGATCTATTCTATAGAGACATTACACACAGAGTGATCTATTCTATAGAGACATTACACACAGAGTGATCTATTCTATAGAGTCATTACACAGAGTGATCTATTCTATAGAGTCATTACATACAGAGTGATCTATTCTATAGAGACATTACACACAGAGTGATCTATTCTATAGAAACATTACACACAGAGTGATCTATTCTATAGAGTCATTACACACAGAGTGATCTATTCTATAGAGTCATTACACACAGAGTGATCTATTCTATAGAGACATTACACACAGAGTGATCTATTCTATAGAGTCATTACACAGAGTGATCTATTCTATAGAGTCATTACACACAGAGTGATCTATTCTATAGAGACATTACACACAGAGTGATCTATTCTATAGAAACATTACACACAGAGTGATCTATTCTATAGAGTCATTACACACAGAGTGATCTATTCTATAGAGTCATTACACACAGAGTGATCTATTCTATAGAGTCATTACACACAGAGTGATCTATTCTATAGAGTCATTACACACAGAGTGATCTATTCTATAGAGACATTACACACAGAGTGATCTATTCTATAGAGACATTACACACAGAGTGATCTATTCTATAGAAACATTACACACAGAGTGATCTATTCTATAGTCATTACACAGAGTGATCTATTCTATAGTCATTACATACAGAGTGATCTATTCTATAGAGTCATTACACACAGAGTGATCTATTCTATAGAGTCATTACACACAGAGTGATCTATTCTATAGTCATTACACACAGAGTGATCTATTCTATAGAGACATTACACACAGAGTGATCTATTCTATAGAGTCATTACACACAGAGTGATCTATTCTATAGTCATTACACACAGAGTGATCTGTTCTATAGAGTCATTACACACAGAGTGATCTATTCTATAGAGTCATTACACACAGAGTGATCTATTCTATAGAGTCATTACACACAGAGTGATCTATTCTATAGAGTCATTACACACAGAGTGATCTATTCTATAGTCATTACACACAGAGTGATCTATTCTATAGAGACATTACACACAGAGTGATCTATTCTATAGAGTCATTACACACAGAGTGATTGTGATGATATTGCAAGCTTCATGTCTTGTGCTGTTGCTAGAACTACAACCCCCTTCCCCCCCCCCTGTCAGCCTGCACTCAGGCAGTGTAATGTGAGCTGCCTTGCTGGAAGTTTTCCCGCTTCACCGCAGGGGTCCTGCATTGTCCGAACACGTGCTTTCTTCCTATAGCAGCCATGTTGGAGTATTCATTCTTTTTTGGTTAATAACACGGTGGGAGCGTTCGCTAGAAACACGAACGTCACTGTGTTGAACCATGCGCCGACGGGCATCGTTCCCGTGGTACCGGTGAACCCGTAACTCCAACAGAGCCCGAGAAATGGAATTCTCGCGTGCCCCATGAGCTATGTCACCCAAGTTTGGGTTCATTTGAACCATTATTTCAAAGCGAGATCATTGATAGGTCTGCCGTTATTCTGATAGGTTCACAGGACGAGTTATGAACCTTATGATATCGCAGAGCTCAAACCATAGCTTGCAGCCAGGGGAGGTGGCCAGAGGACCAGCCCTTTTTGTGAGGTCAGAAGCTGACATGCATAAGTCTTACAGTGAAGTTCCTGAGGGGAATTCTTTCTGCTGGGATGTGCTGAGTAAGAGATCTCCAATGAACTATGACGTGTGGCTCCTTCCCCCAGCCTGGCTTGCCTGTAATGATCTAACAACCATGTGAGTGACTTTCATTCTTAATCCTATTTTATTTTATAACTGCATCTGTACATAACGATATTGTCTCAGTTTGTTACATCTTTTTATATTATATAAGCATTGCCTGTTTTTAAGGAATAAACCTATAAATTTAATTAGTTTGTTTCTCCTGCTCTATAAACGAATGTTCACGTGCCTGACGTACTACGCTACTGTTTTGGGGTTGCTACGGACCCTCTTGATAAATTGTGTATTAAGTCAAACCCGTAGCTGGTGGCAGCTAAAGGAAAGGGGTGTAAAGTGTTAATCTATTGGGTGACGCTGGCAGTGACGCAGCGGGGTTTTATAAGGGTACTGCCTGGCTGCAGCCAGGAGTAATTATAATTCCCTCACTGCAGCGTGCCCAATAGCCAGCACACATCCAAGTGACCCGTCTGGCGACCAATTATCCTAGGTGCAGTTCCCTGACTGACCTGAGGGTAAGGGGGGCGCCAGAGAGCTGCAAGTTCCTAAGTGGAAGTGGGATAGTTATAAATCCCTGCAGTTTACTGGGTCGGACGGCAGCAGCCGTCGTGTGTGTGCACGTTTCATCACATATTGGTGGCAGCGGTGGGATCACAAGCCGTGACCCCCGGGCTACCGTGTGGCGGACTGTGTGCCCGTTCATCACATATTGGTGGCAGCGGTGGGATCACAAGCCGTGACCCCCGGGCTACCGTGTGGCGGACTGTGTGCCCGTTCATCACATATTGGTGGCAGAGCGGTGGGATTATAGAGCATTAGTGATCTGGTTTGAGCAATCATTCCATTCACTAAAAAACTTGCACGGTTCTTCAGCGACCCTGCAACTAAAGTTTTGGAGAACAGACTCAGTGTTTATTAGTCCTGAGACAATTGTGTGTACTTGCGGTTACCCCTCCCTTCTCTTTGTTTTTCTATCCTATCTTTTATTTGGCAAACATGGCTACAATAGGAGCAAGTTGGTACAAACTGCAGATAAGGGACACTCTTGCTGGAATATGCATTTCCCGAGGCCTTGACCCCAGGGGCCAAACCAAAGCTCAACTGATCAAGGTCCTGATGCCACAGGACCACGCTGAGAGCGAGGAGGGCACAGAAGCCGGCCCAAGCCAAGGTGGGGCGGCAGCAGAGGCCCAAACCCTGCAGGCTTACAACCAGGGCGGGATGGACCCTTACCTGCAGGCGGCCCTGGAGGAACTCCCCACCGACGACCGGGGGAGCGCCTGAAGCTGATTCAGCAATACCAGCAGGAGGCCCGAGCCGAGCGCCAAGCCCAGCGAGAGGCTGAGAGAGCCGAGCGGGAGGCTGAGAGAGCCCGAGCCGAGCGGGAAGCCCAAGCGCAGAGAGCCCATGAGCTGGAGATGGTTCAGCGAGGGGCAATGCCCTCCACAGCTCAGAGCAGTGTGCCCAGCAGCACTCAGAGTCCCAAGCCCCGGCCGGAGCACTTTCCCGTGCTGGAAAGGGACGGAGACTTGGACACTTTTCTGCGGGCCTTTGAGAAAGTCTGCAGACAGTACCGGCTGCCTGCCGACCAATGGGGCCAGGTACTTGACCCCCGGGCTAAAGGGCAAAGCTTTGGAGGCGTTCGCTTCCCTCGCGCCAGATCAAGACAGTGACTATGAGGCCATCAAGCAGGTCCTGATCGCCAAGTACCAGCTAACCCCTGAGGTATACCGAAAGAAGTTCCGGAACCTCCAACGTGGCCCACATGACAGCTATAGCGATGTGGTGCAAGGACTCAGGACCCACTTTGACCAGTGGATCCAGGGACTGTCAGTTGACACCTATGAGGAGCTGAAAGACCTGATGACAAAGACCAGTTCCTGCATCTGTGCCCAGCTGAGGTCCGACAGTTCATCCTGGACCGAGAACCAGAGGACACGGTCACAACAGCCCGGATCGCCGACAGCTATGAGCCAACCGGAAACCCGAGGTGCGGAAGGCCGTCACCACCCGTTGGGGAGGGGGTAAGCCTGCAACCAACCCCAGTGCCCCTGCCAGTCGTCCCTCTGGAGGCACTATCCCCTTTGCCAGCGCCAGGCCTACATCAGACCCCCGCCAGTGTTTCTCCTGTAAAAGGACTGGTCACATCAGCGCCACCTGTCCGGAGAGGCAGAAGAACCCCCCAGCCAAGGCCTCCGGGCCCAACGCCTCTGTTCTTTTGGTGGGTGGTGTGGGGGTTGATGACAACGTGCAGCCCGTCCGCGTGGGGGCCCGTCTTGCTACAGGCCTCAAGGACACCGGGGCTGAACGAACCCTCATCCGACCCGAACTGGCGGCCCCTGAAGAGTTGATTCCGGGGAAAACCTTAACTGTCACAGGGATTGGGGGTGTCCACTACCCCTTGCCGATAGCCCGAGTTTTCATTGACTGGGGTGCCGGGAGCGGGGTGAAGGAAGTGGGGGTGTCCGAAAACCTGCCCACTGATGTTTTATTGGGGACTGATCTGGGGAGGATGGTGGCGTACTATGTCCCTGACACCCCTTCCCAATCTGATGATAAGGTTAACGTAACCATGATGTTGATGTTGATGATGATGGGAAACTGATTGTGTTACCTGCTAATGCTTTGCGAAGTGATGATGCAACTGATAACCTTTCTTTCCCTAGGACTGATGTTGATAGTGATGTATCTGTGCCATCTGAATCTGTTAACCCTTTCTCTGAAGTGGTAGATGTGTCCACAGGTACAGGAGCGTTCAGTCCCGTCGCTCTGCGGAGTGAGACGGCTGAGGAACCCCTAGCAGGAGCAAGCGATAGTGCTCAAGGAAATGGGGAGGTGCATGGGAACCGGGAGGAAGGTGACGCCATGACACTGACCAGTGCCACCGAGGAAGGTAACTGGCCCATAAGTAGCACTGCTCCTGAAGTGTTGGGGGTGGATGGGGAGGTAGAGCCCATAGCAGCGCAGGCTGATGGGTCTATAGAAATCCCCGGGGAGACTGCATATGTAGCTGCTGTCACCCGCAGTCAGAGTGCCCGGATCGCAGGTAGCGCCCCGCCATCTGGACCCTCCTCCGCTACAGGAGAGACTGAACCAGAGGTGGACCCAGAGCCGTCCCAGAGGGTCCCAGTGAGGAAGGAACCCTGACGTCACTTCTGGCTGCCTCCAGCCAGGAGTTTCCAGGCCGCTCTGCACTCAGATGCGAGCCTGGGGAACTTGAGGCACCTCGCCGAGACGCCCACCTCCGGGACTGATAAGGAGAGGGTGTTCTGGGAACGAGGAAGGTTGTACCGGGAGACAGTACCCGGAGATTCCCAAAAGGAGTGGTTGAGGGGGGAAACAGCTGGTCGTCCCGCACCAGTTCCGAGGTGAGTTGTTGAGGATTGCCCATGAGATTCCACTCGCTGGACACTTGGGAATCAGCAAAACTAAGGCACGGCTGTCTCAACACTTCTATTGGCCCAAGATGGGG
>JARQOD010000003.1:599382547-599484595 GCA_033576555.1 Oophaga sylvatica
CACAGCTCCCCCATAATATGGCATGTAAAAATACGTAGGGCCCAGCGTCTGACTGCAAAAACCCTATCTTTTCCCTTTACACACTCATATTTACTTCCTATGAATAACAAAATGATTATGTTTTTTTTAAAAGAGATAATGAGCAGTTGTATATATTATATATATATATATAAAATTTGTATATAAAGAGATCTCAGTATCTTTCTTTTTAAAAAAAAATAAACAATAATTATTTTGTTATTCATAGGAAGTGAATATTGAGTGTGTAGGAAATGAGTAGGATTCTCTGCAGTCAGAGCTGCTGGCCTTACATTGTATTTTTACATGCTCATCGTTATCGTCCCACATAAAAAATAAGAACTTTGGATGTTTTCTACTAATCTCTTGTGGTCTGCATGCAATGAACACAGGGTTTTAAAGGGGAATCTGCCCTACCCCCACCCGGGACGTGTATGACCTATTAAATATGGTCATACAGTGTCATGATACTGTAACTTCATTTCTTGTGCTGCTTCCAGAACTTTCCCCATAGTACTACAACCCCACCGTTTGCAAGCACAGGCAAAGTTACCCCTCCCTCCTTTTCTCGGGCAGCCACGCTTCCCTTCCCCCTCCCAACCTGCAGTCAAGCTCAGTGTAACCTGAGCTACCAGTGCTGGAAGTTTTGCCGCTTCACCGCAGGGGTCCTCCATTGTCTGCACATGTGCTTTCTTCCTATAGCAGCCATTTTGGAGAATTCATTTCTGTTTTGGTTATCACACGGTGGGAGCGTTCGCTAGAAACACGAAAGTACTGTTGTGAAACATGCGCCTGACAGGCATCGTTCCCGTGGTACTGGTGAACCCGTAACTCCAACAGAACCCGAGAAATGGAATTCTCGGATCCCCCACAAACTAGCTCAGCCAAGTTTGGACTCATTTGAACTGTCATTTTAAAGTAAGATCATTGATAGGTCTGCCGTTATTCTGCTAGGTTCACAGGACGAGGATGGACCTTATGATATTTCAGAGCTCAAATCATACACTTCTGTCCCGGGAGGTGGCCAGAGAAACCCTCCCCTTTTCGTGAGGTCAGCAGTCCCAGGTATAAGTCTGGCAGTGAGCCCCCCTTTCTGAGTCCTTACGGTGATGTCCTGACTAAGAGATCTGCAAATGAACTATGACGTGTGGCTCCTCCCCCCCAGCCTGGCTTGCCTGTAAATGATCTAACAACCATGTGAGTGATTTCCATTCTTAATCCTATTTTATTTTATAACTGCATTTGTACATAACGATATTGTCTCAGTTTGTTCCATCTTTTTATATTGTATAAGCACTGCCTGTCTTTTAAGGAATAAACCTATAAATTTATTAGTTTGTTTCTCCTGCTCTATAAACGAATTTGCACGTGCCTGAAGCACTACGCTACTGTTTGGGGTTGCTACGGACCCTCTTGATAAATTGTTCAGTAAGAAAAACCGTAGCTGGTGGCAGATTAAAAGAAGGGGTGTAAAGTGTTGACCTATGGGGTGGCGTTGGCAGTGACGGAGTGGGTATTATAAGTGTATTACCCGGCTGCGGCTCGGAGTAATTATAATTCCCTCACTGCAGCGTGCCCAATAGCCAACACACATCCAAGTGACCCGTCTGGCGACTGATTATCCTAGGTGAAGTTCCCTGACTGACCTGAGGGTAAGGGGGCGCCAGAGATCTGCAAGTTCCTAAGTGAAAGTGGGATAATTATAAATCCCTGCAGTTTACCGGGTCGGACGGCAGCAGCCGTCGTGTGTGTGCACCGTTTCATCACATATTGGTGGCAGCGGTGGGATCACAAGCCGTGATACCCCGGGCTACCGTGTGGCGGACCGTGTGCCCGTTCATCACATATTGGTGGCAGAGCGGTGGGATTATAGAGCATTAGTGATCTGGTTTGAGCAATCATTCCATTCACTAAAAAACTTGCACGGTTCTTCAGCGACCCTGCATCTAAAGTTTTGGAGAACAGACTCAGTGTTTATTAGTCCTGAGACGATTGTGTGTACATGCGGTTACCCCCCCTTCTCTTTGTTTTTCTATCCTATCTTTTATTTGGCAACCATGGCTACGAGGGGATATGACTGGTATAATCGGAATAGCAAGGAAGCTCTTCTTGCCATGTGCGAGTGGAGGGAGATTGTCCCCATGGCCCAAACCAAGGCCGAAGTGATCCAGGCCCTGATGGCACGGGACCATGCTCAGAGCGAGGAGGGCGCAGGAGCCGGCCCAAGCCAAGTTGGTGCCGCAGGAGCAGAGGCCCAACCCCTGACTGCTTACACCCAGGGCGGGATGGACCCTTACCTGCAGGCGGCCCTGGAGGGACTCTCCACTGACGACCATGAAGAACGCCTGAAGCTGATCCAGAAAGCTCAAGAGAGAGCCGACCAGCGAGAGGCCAAACAGCGAGAGGCTGAGATAGCCGAGCGCCAAGCCCAGCGAGAGGCCGAGAGAGCCCAGCGAGAGGCCGAGAGAGCCGAGCGGGAGGCTGAGAGAGCCGAGCGGGAGGCTGAGAGAGCCGAGCGGGAAGCTCAGAGAGCCCATGAACTGGAGCTGCTCAGACAAGGGCGATGCCCTCCACAGCCCAGAGCAGTGTGCCCAGCAGCGCTCAGAGTCCCAAGCCCCGGCCGGAGCACTTTCCCGTGCTGGAAAAGGACGGAGACTTGGACACTTTTCTGCGGGCCTTTGAGAAAGTCTGCAGACAGTACCGGCTGCCTGACAACCAATGGGCCAGGTACTTGACCCCCGGGCTAAAGGGCAAAACTCTGGAGGCGTTTGCTTCACTCACGCCGGATCAAGATGACAACTATCAGGCCATCAAGCAGGCCCTGATCGCCAAGTACCAGCTAACCCCTGAGGTATACCGAAAGAAGTTCCGGAACCTCCAACGTGGCCCACAAGACAGTTATAGCGATGTGGTGCAAGGACTCAGGAACCACTTTGACCAGTGGATCCATGGACTGTCAGTTGACACCTTTGAGAAGCTGAGGGACCTGATGATCAAAGACCAGTTCCTGCATCTGTGCCCAGCTGAGGTCCGACAGTTCATCCTGGACCGAGAACCGGAGGACGCGGTCAGAACAGCACGGATCGCCGACAGCTATGAGGCCAACCGGAAACCCGAGGTGCGGAAGCCCGTCACCACCCGCTGGGGAGGGGGTAAGCCTGCAACCAACCCCAGTGCCCCTGCCAGTCGTCCCTCTGGAGGCACTATCCCCTTTGCCAGCGCCCGGCCTACATCAGACCCCTGCCAGTGTTTCTCCTGTAAAAGGACTGGACACATCAGCGCCACCTGTCCGGAGAGGCAGAAGAACCCCCCAGCCAAGGCCTCCGGGCCCAACGCCTCTGTTCTTTTGGTGGGTGGTGTGGTGGGGAGGGTTGATGACAACGTGCAGCCCGTCCGCGTGGGGGCCCGTCTTGCTACAGGCCTCAAGGACACCGGGGCTGAACGAACCCTCATCCGACCCGAACTGGCGGCCCCTGAAGAGTTGATTCCGGGGAAAACCTTAACTGTCACAGGGATTGGGGCGTCCACTACCCCTTGCCGATAGCCCGAGTTTTCATTGACTGGGGTGCCGGGAGCGGGGTGAAGGAAGTGGGGGTGTCCGAAAACCTGCCCACTGATGTTTTATTGGGGACTGATCTGGGGAGGATGGTGGCGTACTATGTCCCTGACACCCCTTCCCAATCTGATGATAAGGTTAACGTTAACCATGATGTTGATGTTGATGATGATGGGAAACTGATTGTGTTACCTGCTAATGCTTTGCGAAGTGATGATGCAACTGATAACCTTTCTTTCCCTAGGACTGATGTTGATAGTGATGTATCTGTGCCATCTGAATCTGTAAACCCTTTCTCTGAAGTGGTAGATGTGTCCACAGGTACAGGAGCGTTCAGTCCCATCGCTCTGCGGAGTGAGACGGCTGACGAACCCCTAGCAGGAGCAAGCGACAGTGCTCAAGGAAATGGGGAGGTGCATGGGAATCGGGAGGAAGGTGACGCCATGACACTGACCAGTGCCACCGAGGAAGGTAACTGGCCCATAAGTAGCACTGCTCCTGAAGTGTTGGGGGTGGATGGGGAGGTAGAGCCCATAGCAGCGCAGGCTGATGGGTCTATAGAAATCCCCGGGGAGACTGCATATGTAGCTGCTGTCACCCGCAGTCAGAGTGCCCGAATCGCAGGTAGCGCCCTGCCATCTGGACCCTCCTCCGCTACAGGAGAGACTGAATCAGAGGTGGACCCAGAGCCGGTCCCAGAGCCGGTCCCAGTGAGGAAGGAATCCTGACGTCACTTCTGGCTGCCTCCAGCCAGGAGTTCCAGGCCGCTCTGCACTCAGATGCGAGCCTGGAGAACTTGAGGCACCTCGCCGAGACGCCCACCTCCGTGACTGATAAGGAGAGGGTGTTCTGGGAACGAGGAAGGTTGTACCGGGAGACAGTACCCGGAGAGTCCCAAAAGGAGTGGTTGAGGGAAAAACAGCTGGTCGTCCCGCACCAGTTCCGATGTGAGTTGTTGAGGATTGCCCATGAGATTCCACTCGCTGGACACTTGGGGATCAGCAAAACTAAGGCACGGCTGTCTCAACACTTCTATTGGCCCAAGATGGGGACAGATGTGACTAACTACTGCCGCTCCTGTATCACCTGTCAAAGAGTGGGGAAGGCGGGGCCTGCTCTTAAGGCTCCCCTGATCCCGTTGCCAGTGATAGAGGAGCCTTTCCAGAGGATCGCGGTGGACATTGTGGGCCCGCTGGCCGTCCCCAGCAGCTCTGGAAAGCAATACATCCTTACTGTGGTAGACTACGCTACCCGGTACCCGGAGGCAGTAGCTCTGTCCTCAACTAGGGCAGATAAGGTGGCGGATGCACTGGTGACCATCTTTTCACGGGTAGGATTTCCCAGGGAGATGCTTACCGATCGAGGGACCCAATTTATGTCTCGCCTAATGAAGGCTCTCTGCAGCAAAATGCAGGTGACGCGTATGGTATCGAGTGCGTATCACCCACAGACCAATGGTTTGTGTGAGCGCTTTAACGTTACCCTCAAACAGATGCTCCGCATGCTGGTTGAGACCCAGGGACGCGATTGGGAGCGGTACCTCCCACACCTGCTATTTGCCTACAGAGAAGTCCCGCAGGCCTCGACGGGGTTCTCCCCCTTCGAGCTCCTGTATGGTAGGTGAGTCCGGGGACCCCTTGGGTTGATAAGAGAATCCTGGGAAGATGAGCCAAACCCCACGGAAGTGTCCATCGTGGATTATGTCATGCGCTTCCGCGACAAGATGCAGACCTTGATGCAGTTGGTGCATGACAACATGACGCAGGCTCAGGCTGACCAGAAGCACTGGTACGACCAGAACGCCCGGGAGCGGACCTACCAGGTGGGTCAAAAGGTGTGGGTGCTGGTCCCCGTACCAAAGGATAAGCTTCAGGCAGCCTGGGAAGGCCCGTACGTCGTGCACCAATAGCTCAACCCAGCCACCTACGTGGTCACGCTTGACCACACTCGGGGTAGGCGCAAGGCCTTTCACGTCAACATGATGAAGGCCCATCACGAACGTGAAGCCTGCGTCCTACCGGTCTGCAATCTGCCCGAGGACGGGGAAGAGGATCCCCTCCTGGACATGCTGGCCCAAGCCCAGGCCAATGGGTCCATTGAGGACATGGAGGTAAATGCCTCGCTAACCGTCTCCCAGCGGTTGCAGTTGCTGACCACTCTGGAACCCTTCCGGGCCGAGTTCACAAACCGACCCGGAAGGACCAAGTTGGCGGTCCACGAGGTGGACACCGGGAATCGCGCCCCGTTACGGCGGACACCTTATCGGATCTCTGAGGAAGTGCAGCAGATTATGCGCCAGGAGATCCAGGAGATGTTGCAGCTGGGGGTGATCCGGCCGTCCAAAAGCGCGTGGGCCTCACCTGTAGTTCTCGTGCCAAAAAAGGATCGGACCACCCGGTTCTGCGTGGACTACAGGGGGCTCAACGCCATCACTACCTCTGATGCGCACCCAATGCCACGCATCGAGGATCTGCTGGAGCGGTTGGCGAATGCCAAGTACATATCCATCATGGATTTGAGCCGGGGATACTGGCAGATTCCCCTGAGCCCTGTGGCGCAGGAGAAATCTGCCTTTATCACCCGTTTTGGACTGTACGAGTCCACGGTCATGCCTTTCGGCATGAAGAATGCCCCTGCCACTTTTCAGCGGATGGTCAACCACCTGCTTCAGGGACTGGAGGAGTACGCTGTGGCGTACCTGGACGACATTGCCGTCTTCAGTTCCACCTGGGAGGAACACCTTCAGCATCTCCAGGAGGTGCTCAAGCGTATTCACCAGGCAGGTCTGACCATCAAGCCGGGAAAATGCCAGATGGGCATGAGGGAGGTCCACTACCTGGGGCACCGGGTAGGTGGGGGTTCCATGAGTCCAGAGCCCGGGAAAGTGGACGCGATCGTGTCCTGGCCCACCCCCAGGACCAAAAAGCAGGTGAAGTCCTTCCTGGGCACTGCAGGGTACTATAGGCGTTTCGTACCGAACTATAGCGCCATTGCAAAACCCTTGACGGACCTCACCAAGGGCGGTCTACCCCAAACAGTCAGCTGGACAGATGGCTGTGAGGCGGCATTCCGAGCTTTGAAAACAGCCCTGTGCAGCTCGCCGATGTTGAGAGCCGTCGACAGCAGTCGGCCCTTCCTGGTACAGACTGACGCCAGCGAATTTGGCCTCGGTGCTGTACTCAGCCAGGTTGATTTGGGGGACCAGGAGCACCCCGTGTTGTACCTGAGCCGGAAACTTCTGCCAAGGGAAGTGGCATACTCCACCATCGAGAAGGAGTGCCTGGCCATGGTCTGGGCACTGCAACGTTTGCAGCCCTACCTGTACGGGCGCACCTTCAAGGTGGTCACCGACCACAACCCTCTGAGCTGGCTGCACACAGTGTCCGGAACCAATGGTAGGTTGCTACGCTGGAGCCTTGCCCTGCAGCAGTATGATTTTGCCGTACAACACAAGAAAGGCAGTGATCATGGGAATGCTGATGGGTTGTCCCGACGTGGCGAACCCGCTGAGGTGCGCATGGCGGATTACCGAGAGGTCATGCCTCCGTAGCGCCCTCTAAGGGGGGGAGGTGTCATGATACTGTAAGCTTCATTTCTTGTGCTGTTTCCAGAACTTTCCCCATAGTACTACAACCCCCACCGTTTGCAAGCACAGGGCAAAGTTACCCCTCCCTCCTTTTCTCTGCAGCTCACGCTTCCCTTCCCCCCTCCCAACCTGCAGTCAAGCTCAGTGTAACCTGAGCTACCAGTGCTGGAAGTTTTGCCGCTTCACCGCAGGGGTCCTCCATTGTCTGCACATGTGCTTTCTTCCTATAGCAGCCATTTTGGAGAATTCATTCTGTTTTGGTTATCACACGGTGGGAGCGTTCGCTAGAAACACGAAAGTACTGTTGTGAAACATGCGCCTGACAGGCATCGTTCCCGTGGTACTGGTGAACCCGTAACTCCAACAGAACCCGAGAAATGGAATTCTCGGATCCCCCACAAACTAGCTCAGCCAAGTTTGGACTCATTTGAACTGTCATTTTAAAGTAAGATCATTGATAGGTCTGCCGTTATTCTGCTAGGTTCACAGGACGAGGGATGGACCTTATGATATTTCAGAGCTCAAATCATACACTTCTGTCCCGGGGAGGTGGCCAGAGAAACCCTCCCCTTTTCGTGAGGTCAGCAGTCCCAGGTATAAGTCTGGCAGTGAGCCCCCCTTTCTGAGTCCTTGCGGTGATGTCCTGACTAAGAGATCTGCAAATGAACTATGACGTGTGGCTCCTCCCCCCCCAGCCTGGCTTGCCTGTAAATGATCTAACAACCATGTGAGTGATTTCCATTCTTAATCCTATTTTATTTTATAACTGCATTTGTACATAACGATATTGTCTCAGTTTGTTCCATCTTTTTATATTGTATAAGCACTGCCTGTCTTTTTAAGGAATAAACCTATAAATTTATTAGTTTGTTTCTCCTGCTCTATAAACGAATTTGCACGTGCCTGAAGCACTACGCTACTGTTTTGGGGTTGCTACGGACCCTCTTGATAAATTGTTCAGTAAGAAAAACCGTAGCTGGTGGCAGCTTAAAAGAAGGGGTGTAAAGTGTTGACCTATGGGGTGGCGTTGGCAGTGACGGAGCGGGTATTATAAGTGTATTACCCGGCTGCGGCTCGGAGTAATTATAATTCCCTCACTGCAGCGTGCCCAATAGCCAGCACACATCCAAGTGACCCGTCTGGCGACTGATTATCCTAGGTGCAGTTCCCTGACTGACCTGAGGGTAAGGGGGCGCCAGAGAGCTGCAAGTTCCTAAGTGGACGTGGGATAATTATAAATCCCTGCAGTTTACCGGGTCGGACGGCAGCAGCCGTCGTGTGTGTGCACCGTTTCATCACATATTGGTGGCAGCGGTGGGATCACAAGCCGTGATACCCCGGGCTACCGTGTGGCGGACCGTGTGCCCATTCATCACATACAGTAATAGACATGTCACACCAGTCCTACCTGTCTTCCTCTTATTAACGATCTTGTTTTTGAGAAAACTTATTTTATTTCTTTATACTAATGGTTTCTTCAGGCTCCGGAGCGTGCGGTGTGTGGGGGAGGTCTCTGCCTCCGGTCTTCATTGTCATACCACCCTGTCCCATCGGTGTCACCCTGCCCTGTGCCGCGTGGTGGTGGAGCAGGAATCCCGCGCCTGCGCCCCGCTCTCCCTGCACTATCCGCACCTTTTCCTCCCTTCTATGGTCCGTGTGTTCATGGATCTTCTGCGCAGGCGTAGGACAGGTGTCTGGATGCAACGCACAGAGGCGGAAGCAGTCAGCGATGATTATACTTCTGTATCACACAGTGATTTATAGCAGCACTGAACAGCGTTCATCACTGCGCCGATCAACATCCAAGTAATGATAACAATAAACGTGAAGAAGCAGATGAAGTCTTTATCTATTGTCATTGTTCTGCCCATCACGGTGGTCGCCCAGTCCTGGGAGCCACCATGTAAGTGCTCTCTGGAGCTCTGGCCCTGGCGGGGGTCACCGGTTCTTACCGCCAGGCCACAAGTCTCTCTGTGGCGTAGTCATTGAGCCTCCTATGCACCAGCCAGCCCCCTCCAAACCCGAGACCCTAATCCCAGGTGACCCCGGTACCGTAGAGGATAGCTGGGAGTGACGGCCCCGCTCACAAGCGCCGTCTCTTCACAGTCACAGGCGCGTCGTCCCATCTGTTTGCAGTCTCCTCATTGATCTTCTCAGCTTGACCGTCAGTGGAAGTCTCTCAGGACTGGACTGGAGTGGACCGGGCCTCAGCTCCTGACAGGCGACGTTCGGTACCGTAGAGGATAGCTGGGAGTGGCGGCCCCGCTCACACGCGCCGTCTCTCCACAGTCACAGGCTCGTCGTCCCATCTGTTTGCAGTCTCCTCACGGATCTTCTCAGCTTGACCGTCAATGGAAGTCTCTCAGGACTGGACCGGAGTGGACCGGGCCTCGGCTCCTGACAGGCAACGTCCGGTACCGTAGAGGATAGCTGGGAGTGACGGCCCCGCTCACACACGCCGTATCTCCACAGTCACAGGAGCGTCGTCCCATCTGTTTGCAGTCTCCTCACGGATCTTCTCAGCTTGACCGTCAGTGTAAGTCTCTCAGGACTGGGTCGGAGTGGACCGGGCCTCGGCTCCTGACAGGCGACGTCCGGTACCGTAGAGGATAGCTGGGAGTGACGGCCCCGCTCACACGCGCCGTCTCTCCACAGTCACAGGCATGTCCTATCTGTTTGCAGGCTCCTCACGGATCTTCTCAGCTTGACCGTCAGTGTAAGTCTCTCAGGACTGGGTCGGAGTGGACCGGGCCTCGGCTCCTGACAGGCGACGTTCGGTACCGTAGAGGATAGCTGGGAGTGATGGCCCCGCTCACACGCGCCGTCTCTCCACAGTCACAGGCGCGTCGTCCCATCTGTTTGCAGTCTCCTCACGGATCTTCTCAGCTTGACCGTCAATGGAAGTCTCTCAGGACTGGACCGGAGTGGACCGGGCCTCGGCTCCTGACAGGCAACGTCCGGTACCGTAGAGGATAGCTGGGAGTGACGGCCCCGCTCACACACGCCGTATCTCCACAGTCACAGGAGCGTCGTCCCATCTGTTTGCAGTCTCCTCATGGATCTTCTCAGCTTGACCGTCAGTGTAAGTCTCTCAGGACTGGGTCGGAGTGGACCGGGCCTCGGCTCCTGACAGGCGACGTCCGGTACCGTAGAGGATAGCTGGGAGTGACGGCCCCGCTCACACGCGCCGTCTCTCCACAGTCACAGGCATGTCCTATCTGTTTGCAGGCTCCTCACGGATCTTCTCAGCTTGACCGTCAGTGTAAGTCTCTCAGGACTGGGTCGGAGTGGACCGGGCCTCGGCTCCTGACAGGCGACTTCCGGTCTCTTGAGCTTTACTGGCAGGTGGCACGGATCTTGGCTCCGCTAAGCACAGGCGGAACGGGGAGTCCTCCCGACCAGAATCCGATGGCCGACGCCTTCCTGACGTAGGTTTCCAGGTGAGACCGGTCACTCTGGCCTCAGCGACATCCCTGAAGAGTGTCTGCTCTGCTCTCTGGCACCAAATCTGCCTGTGGTTTTATATCCAAGCAGTCCTTCCTGTGGGTCACCTGATCAGGTCCAGCACAGCAGTCGTTCCCCCTGCAAATCCCCAGCACCGTTTGGTTCCGCTTGATTGCATCTGGCCAGCAGATGGCAGTCTCTTCTCATTAATGGCGCATCCTGCAGTGGCTCTTCGAGGATTTCATTGCTTCTTGTTACACAGGCGCCGGCGAGTCTCCGCGACGTCCGCTCCAGTGACCTCTGGCGTGTGCGACTGTAAGGTGCGCTCCCTGCATAGTTATCGCTAGGAACTAAGTGGGGAGAGCACCTTATCTACGCGCACGCCGGAGGTCACTGGAGCGGAAGTCCCTGACGCCTGCTCAGAAGATCCCTGAACACACTGCCCACAAAAGGGAGGAAAAGGTGCAGGGAGAGCGGGGCGCAGGCGCGGGATTCCTGCACCACCACTGCACGGCACAGGGCAGGGTGACACTGATGGGAGGGGGTGGTGTAATAATGAAGACCGGAGGCAGAGACCTCCCCCACGCACCGCACGCCCTGGAGCCTGAAGAAACCATTAGCATAAAGAAATACGTTTTCTCAACAACAAGACCATTAATATGAGGCAGACAGGTAATTAATTATTATTAATAGGTCATACACGTCTGAGGAGGGGTCACAGATTCCCCTTAAAAAAAGATTTTGTTGCTAAAAGTTTAGCAGCCGCTGAGATGAAGCCGTGTGATTGGCTGACAGTGGTTGCAACTTTGGAAACACAGAGCTCAGCTGTGAGGCCATTTCCTGAGCGTCCACCAGGGGGCAGTGTTGTACTGGATAAACATCACATATGGAAGAGCCGCAGAATATCCCAATCCACAGAGGAGAGATGGGGAGTGAGGAGCTCACACAGGACCGGTCCTCCGTCACTGAGTATCTGGGGGTCCAGCGGAATACAGGGGGTTTGGGGGATTACTCCGCAAGATTTCAGAATGGATAATATAAAAAAGTGACAAAAGTGTATCAAATGGAAATATCGAGCAGCTAACAGAGTAAATATATGGAATCGGGTGCGGACATAGCTGTTGGCATATTCAACCCCTAAAATATGACTTTTAATAAGAATATTTAAAAATAATACCAAACAAACGAAAAATCCCACCAAAGTAAGTGAAGTGCATGAAGAAATAAAGTAATACACACACGTGGTCCAAATTGTTGGTCCCCCTCATTTAATGACAGAAAAACCCACAATGGTGACAGAAATAACTAGAATCTCACAAAAGTCATAATAAATCAAAAATCTATGAAAATGAACAGATGACAGTCAGACATTGCTTCTCAGCGTCCACAGAATTTATAAAAAAATAAACCTCATGAAATCGGCCTGGACAGAAATGATGGTTCCGTAACTTAATTTTTTGTTGCACAATCTTTAGAGGCAATCACTGCAGTCAAACGATTCCTGTACCTGTCAATGAGACTTCTGCTCCTCTCGACAAGTATTTTGGCCCACTCCTCAGGACCAAACTGCTCCAGTTGTCTCGTGTGTGAAGGTTGCCTTTTCCAGACTGCATGTTTCAGCTCTTTCCAAAGATGCTCAATAGGATTGAGGTCAGGGCTCATAGAAGCCACTTCAGAATAGTCCCATGTTTTCCTCTGAGCCATTCTTGGGTGTTTTTAGCTGTGTGTTTTGGGTCATTATCCTGTTGTAAGACCCCTGACCTGCGACTGAGACCAAGCTTTCTGACACTGGGCAGCACACTTCTCTCTAGAATCCCTTGATAGTCTTGAGATTTCATTGTACCCTGCACAGATTCTAGACACCCTGTGCCAGATGCAGCAAAGCAGCCCCAGAACATAACAGAGCCTCCTCCATGTTTCACAGTAGGGACAGTGTTCTTTTCTTGATAAGCTTCATTTTTCCGTCTGTGAACATAGAGCTGATGTGCCTTGCCAAAAAGTTCCATTTTTGTCTCATCTGTCCATAGGACATTCTCCCAGAAGCTTTGTGGCTTGTCAACATGTAGTTTGGCAAATTCTAGTTTGGCTTTTTTAGGATTTTTTTTCAACAATGGTGTCCTCCTTGGTCGTCTCCCATGAAGTCCACTTTGGCTCATACAACGACGGACGGTGTGATCTGACACTGATGTTCCTTGAGCTTGAAGTTCACCTTTAATCTGTTTAGAAGTTTTTCTGGCTCTTTTGTTACCATTCGTATTATCCGTCTCTTTGATTTGTCATCAATTTTCCTCCTGCGGCGACGTCCAGGGAGGTTGGCCACAGTCCCATGGAGCTTAAGTTTCTGAATAATATGTGCAACTGTAGACACAGGAACATCAAGCTGCTTAGAGATGGTCTTATAACTTTTACCTTTAACATGTTTGTCTATAATTTTCTTTCTAATCTCCTGAGACAACTCTTTCCTTCGCTTCCTCTGGTCCATGTTGAGTGTGATACACACCATGTCACCAAACAGCATAGTGAGTATCTGTAGCCTCTATACAGGCCACTCACTGATTCCAGGATTGTAGACACCTGTGATGCTAATTAGTGGACACTCCACGATTTAATATGTCCCTTTTGTGACATTATTATCAGGGGTGCCATCATTTCTGTCCAGGCCTATTTCATGAGTTTTATTTTTTTTTATTCTGTGGAAGCTGAAAAGCAATGTCTGACTTTCATTTGTTCATTTTCATCGATTTTTGATTTATTATTACTTTTGTCAGATTTAAGTTATTTCTGTGACCATTGTGGGTTTTTCTGTCATTAAACGAGGGGGACCAACAATTTTGACCACGTGTGTGTATCAGCACAACAATTCACTTTGTATCCACTCCGCAGTCAGTGAGTTTATCACCCCCCATAGCGGTCTGATGTGGCCGCATTATATCAGTATTATGTAATCTATCCACTTCTGAAGACATTGTTATCACTGACATAGAAAGGTGTGCGGATGTTTACGGTGCTACAAAGAGGGGGTAAAGCTTTTCCTAAAGGTCCCCTGAACTAACCCGTCCCGCACCCTAAATCAGCACCCAGCGGCGCCCTATCACACATCGACTGTCCCTCGATTTCCCTATACGTCCCAACACCGGAGTAACGACATCAGACAGTTCATAAATGAGGACATTTCAGGACATATTTTGTAAGGATAGAAAACATCCGCTAAACCCGAGAATCCACAATAGACATATAATAAAAGGTGAGCGATGGACAATGAGCCAAAAATGGACAAAAAATGAATATTGTGCAGGAAAGTGTCTGTATATAGTAACGAATGCTGAGAAGAAACCGCATCTGTGTATCGTGTCCCTCCGCAGCCTCTGGTGTGACCCCGGCTGTGCATTATTACATGCATGTGATGGAGGACGAGTCCCCAGATCTGCAGGATCCTCAAACCATTGATCTCCTGATGAACTGACATCCGGGGCGAAACGCACAGAGATACTAAGACTAATACGGATTGATAAGTATCATGGCGCAGGTGTTCTAGTACTGAACAGATGTTTATCTTAACAATTAATATTTATCGGATCCGTTTTATGGACTGGACAGAATGTATCAGTGGCTGGTTTGTCTCCCATCTGTTGTTGTGTCTGGGGACCTTTAGGAAAAGATTTCCCCCCTCTTTGTAGCACCGTAAACATCCGCAGACCTCTCTGTGAGAGTCAGTGATAACAATTTCCTCAGTTTCTTCCTGGTATGGATTTATAGTGATTTTTGTACTGATTATGTATATATATAATAAGTATTTGATCCTCTGCACAGAATGGAGAGATCTGTAATTGTTATCGTCGGTCACTTACCTGTGAGAGACAGAATCTAGAAATAATCCAGAGAATCACATTGTAGGATTGTTACATCATTAATTACATTTTATTGCATGAAATAAGTATTTGATCACCGACCGACCAGCGGGAATTCTGCTCTCACAGAGCTGTTGGTTTTTCTGTAAGAAGCCTCCTACTCAGCACTCATTACCTGGATTAATTGCTCCTGTTTGACCTCGTTACTTGTATAACAGACACCTGTCCACACACAATCACACTCCAACCTCTCCACCATGGCCAAGACCAAAGAACTGTCTAAGGCTGGTTTCACACATCCATGTTTCTGGTACGTATTTGACAGTTTTCACACGTACTGGAGACACGTACACACGTAGACACATTATAATCTATGTGTCTATGCACATGTGCGTGTTTTCACACGGTCCGTGTGTCTGTGTGCCAAACACGTAGACATGTCCGTTTTTACACGGACACACGGACCGGAAAACATCCCGCACATGTGCACACGGAGAACTGTTCACACAGTCCTCCGTGTGCACAGACGGCCGCCGGGGAAGTCACGGCTACTGTAAGCCGCTGTCCCCCTGCAGCTGGTGCTGAAGCCGGCTGTAGTTCCCCTGCTCTGTCTGCGAGCACAGGAGAACGAAGAGCGGTGTATTAATATACTACTCATCGTTCTCCTGTGCTCGCAGGCAGAGCAGGGAGAATGATGTCTGCCGGCTTCAGCACCAGCTGCAGGGGGACAGCGCTTACTATAGCAGCGACTTCCCCGGCGGCCGTCCATGTGGTACTGATGCGGCACACGGGTGGCACACGCTTGCCACACGTGTGCCGCACATAGTACACACACGGACACTGATATCTCCGGTACCGGTTTTTCTGGTACTGGAAATATCAGGACGTGTGAAACCGGCCTAAGGACTCCAGGGACAAAATTGTGGACCAGCACAAGGCTGGATGAGCTAAAGGACAACAGGCAGCAGCTTGGTGAGAAGACAACTGTTGGTACAATTATTAGAAAATGGAAGAAACACAAAATGACGGTCAATCTTCCTCGGTCTGGGGCTCCATGCAGGATCTCGCCTCGTGGGGTAAGGATGATTCTGAGAAAGGTCAGGAATCAGCCCAGAACTACACGGGAGGACCTGGTCAATGACCGCAAGAGAGCTGGTACCACAGTCTCAAACATTACCGTTAGTAACACACTACAATGTCATGAAGTAAAATCCTGCAGGGCACAAGGTCCCCTGCTCACACCAGCACATGTCCAGGCCCGTCTGAAGTTCACCAGTGACCATCTGGATGATCCACAGGAGGCATGGGAGAAGGTCATGTGGTCAGATGAGACCAAAACAGAACTTTTTGGTATCAACTCCACTGGTCGTGTTTGAGGAAGAAGAAGGATGAATACAACCCAAAGAACACCGTCCCTACCGTGCAGCATGGTGGGGGAAACATCCTACTTTGGGGTGCTTTTCTGCAAAGGGACCAGGATGACTGCACAGTATTGAAGGGAGGATGGATGGGGTCATGTATCACGAGATTTTGGCCAACAACCTCCATCCCTCAGTAATAGCATTGAAGATGGATCTTGGCTGGTTCTTCCAGCATGACAATGACCCGAAACACACAGCCAGGGCAACTAATCAGCGGCTCCGTAAGAAGCATTTCCCGGTCCTGGAGTGGCCTAGCCAGTCTCCAGACCTGAACCCAATAGAAAATCTTTGGAGGAGCTGAAACTCAATGTTGCCCAGCGACAGCCCCGAAACCTGAAAGATCTGGAGAAGATCTGTATGGAGGAGGCCAAAATCCCTGCAGCAGTGCGTGCAAACCCGGTCAAGAACCACAGGAAACGTCTGACCTCTGTAACTGCAAACAAAGGTTTCTGGACCAAATGTTAAGTTCTGTTTTACTATTGTATCAAATACTTATTTCATGCAATAAAATGCAAATTATGAACAATCCTACAATGTGATTCTCTGGGTTTTATTTCTAGATTCTGTCTCTCACAGGTGAAGTGACCGACGATAACAATTACACATATCTCCATTCTGTGTAGGTGGGAAAACTGCAAAATCATCTGTGGATCAAATACTTATTTCCCCCACTGTGTCTATATATACAGTATATACATACAGTTAGGTCCATAAATATTTGGACAGAGACAACATTTATCTAATTTTGGTTCTAGACATTACCACAATGAATTGTAAACAAAACAAATCAGATGCAGTTGAAGTTCAGACTTTCAGCTTTCATTTGAGGGTCTCCACATTAACATTCTCTAGCCAAATATTGACTTTACAAGTAATTGCTGTTAAGCTGATCACTCTTTATAACATTCTGGAGTATATGCAAATTGCCATTAGAAAAAGTGAAGCAGTAGACTTTGTAAAAATTAATATTTGTGTCATTCTCAAAACTTTTGGCCATGACTGTATATATATATCTAGACAGTATATAGAGGTACTTACAGTGTATATATATATATATATATATATATACACATATATATATATATAATTTCTTCCTTCATGCAAATACAGATATTGTCAAAATATTTTAAATTCAATTTGTTTCTGTAAAATCATAATAATAATAACCTTGACAGTACAACCAATATATAAATGGTCGTTGTCGTTTTTACAGCGAATTAAGGAAACTTTGTAATTTAAGTTATCAGAGAAATCTTCTTCTTCTTCTTATTCCACTCATCCGTTCTTATTTCACTTATGCACAAGCTGCGCTGTCACCTCACTGAGAGATCACATTACACTTATTAAACTATTGAGGAGAAGAATGGAAAAAACTCATCAAGGTGAACTTAAGATGGTGGCGTCTAGTAAATGTTTTCTCTCACTTCAGTGCTGCCACATTTCTCAGCAAAGCTGTCTAATATGTTCATGCTGCAGTGCTTTCTAGTAAGTACTTATTTCACCCCAGTGCTGTATTCACAGCTACACTACTTAATACTGTTGTATAATATCTCCACATAGCTGCTGCTTTCTGGTAAGCGTTTCTCTCATTGTAGTGCTTGACTCACAACCACAGTACCCAGTACTGCTGTATAATGTCCCTTATGCTGCTGCGGCTTTCTAGTAGGAGTTTCACCTTACATCAATGCTGCATACTCGGAATAGATATGGTATGTAATATTCTATACTGGAGGCACAGCTGCACTGCTCAGTACTGCTGTTTAATGTCTTCCATGTACTGTATTCCAGTGTTAAATTTCACGCTGCGCGTTGGATTCAAAGTGCTCTGCTCAGTACTGCTTTATAATGTCTTCAATATTACTGCTATTTCTTGTAATTGTTTTATCTCACCCAAGAGCTGGACTCCTAAATATACTGCTCAGTACTGCTGTATGATGCCCATCTGGCTGCTGCTGTTTATAATAAGTATTTATTTCCTTGTTCTGACTCACAGCTAGTCAGTACCTTTTTTCAGAGAATATGAATGATATCACCAAAGCTTTCTCTCCACTCATGGTTAGTGGTTGGGTGAAGCCATTTATTGTCAAACTCCTGTTTTCTCTTTTTAAATCACAATGACAACCCAAAACATCCAAATGACCCTGATCAAAAGTTCACATACCCCATTTCTTAATACCGTGTATTGCCCCCTCTAACATCAATGACAGCTTGAAGTCTTTTGTGGTAGTTGTGGATGAGGTTCTTTATTTTCTCAGATGGTAAAGCTGCCCACTCTTCTTCGCAAAAAGCCTCCAGTTCCTGTAAATTCCTGGACTGTATGAACTGCGTGCTTGAGATCTCCCCAGAGTGGCTCAATGATACTGAGGTCAGGAGACTGAGATGGCCACTCCAGTAGTTTGGCAATAAATGGCTTCACCCAACCACTAACCATGAGTGGAGAAAAAGGTTTAGTGATATCATTCATATTCTCTGAAGAAAGGCCAAGAAAGCAAAATTCTGCCAGGGTATGTAAAATTTTGAGCACAACTGTAGATATGTATCACACAATAATATCCGGTTGCTCCCAAAATCCATTCAGAAAACTTCATCGACGCTTCTTGCTCCATATTGTGGTTTGTAATTTTCTGATATCATAGATCTATATACAGATCCTTATAGGTAAAAAGAACACAAATATGTTCTAAGCGAAAGCTCCGATGGGAAATGAAACCTGAAGCCAACACATCCCCGACAACACGCACACCGTGACGGCCAGAGACGAAGAACTATCACTCTGTTCTGTACTGCATCAGGAGGATGTCTAGTTATCAATGAGCCCTGTAAATAGATGTCACCTGCAGTCCTATGTAACACCACAGATAACACAGGGATATCTCTCTGAGTACAGATAATGTAGTAGATGTCACCTGCAGTCCTATGTAACACCACAGATAACACAGTGATAACTCTCTGAGTACAGATAATGTAGTAGATGTCACCTGCAGTCCTATGTAACACCACAGATAACACAGTGATATCTCTCTAAGTACAGATAATGTAGTAGATGTCACCTGCAGTCCTATGTAACACCACAGATAACACAGTGATAACTCTGAGTACAGATAATGTAGTAGATGTCACCTGCAGTCCTATGTAACACCACAGATAACACAGTGATAACTCTCTGAGCACAGATAATGTAGTAGATGTCACCTGCAGTCCTATGTAACACCACAGATAACACAGTGATAACTCTGAGTACAGATAATGTAGTAGATGTCACCTGCAGTCCTATGTAACACCACAGATAACACAGTGATAACTCTCTGAGCACAGATAATGTAGTAGATGTCACCTGCAGTCCTATGTAACACCACAGATAAACAGTGATAACTCTGAGTACAGATAATGTATATATGTCACCTGCAGTCCTATGTAACACCACAGATAACACAGTGATAACTCTGAGTACAGATAATGTAGTAGATGTCACCTGCAGTCCTATGTAACGCCACAGATAACACAGTGATAACTCTCTGAGTACAGATAATGTAGTAGATGTCACCTGCAGTCCTATGTAACGCCACAGATAACACATTGATAACTCTCTGAGTACAGATAATGTAGTAGATGTCACCTGCAGTCCTATGTAACACCACAGATAACACAGTGATAACTCTGAGTACAGATAATGTAGTAGATGTCACCTGCAGTCCTATGTAACACCACAGATAACACAGTGATAACTCTCTGAGTACAGATAATGTAGTAGATGTCACCTGCAGTCCTATGTAACACCACAGAAACACAGTGATAACTCTCTGAGTACAGATAATGTAGTAGATGTCACCTGCAGTCCTATGTAACACCACAGATAACACAGTGATAACTCTGAGTACAGATAATGTAGTAGATGTCACCTGCAGTCCTATGTAACACCACAGAAAACACAGTGATATCTCTCTGAGTACAGATAATGTAGTAGATGTCACCTGCAGTCCTATGTAACACCACATATAACACAGTGATACCTCTCTGAGTACAGATAATGTAGTAGATGTCACCTGCAGTCCTATGTAACACCACAGATAACACAGTGATACCTCTCTGAGTACAGATAATGTAGTAGATGTCACCTGCAGTCCCATGTAACACCACAGATAACACAGTGATCTCTCTGAGTACAGATAATGTAGTAGATGTCACCTGCAGTCCTATGTAACACCACAGATAACACAGTGATATCTCTCTGAGTACAGATAATGCAGTAGATGTCACCTGCATGTCCTATTAACACCTCAGATAACACAGTGATACTCTCTGAGTACAGATAATGTAGTAGATGTCACCTGCAGTCCTATGTAACACCACAGATAACACAGTGATACCTCTCTGAGTACAGATAATGTAGTAGATGTCACCTGCAGTCCATGTAACACCACAGATAACACAGTGATACTCTCTGAGTACAGATAATGTAGTAGATGTCACCTGCAGTCCTATGTAACACCACAGATAACACAGTGATAACTCTGAGTACAGATAATGAGTAGATGTCACCTGCGTCCTATGTAACACCCAGATAACACAGTGATAACTCTCTGAGTACAGATAATGTAGTAGATGTCACCTGCAGTCCTATGTAACACCACAGATAACACAGTGATACTCTCTGAGTACAGATAATGTAGTAGATGTCACCTGCAGTCCTATGTAACACCACAGATAACACAGTGAAACTCTCTGAGTACAGATAATGTAGTAGATGTCACCTGCAGTCCTATGTAACACCACAGATAACACAGTGATAACTCTCTGAGTACAGATAATGTAGTAGATGTCACCTGCAGTCCTATTAACACCACAGATAACACAGTGATAACTCTCTGAGTACAGATAATGTAGTAGATGTCACCTGCAGTCCTATGTAACACCACAGATAACACAGTGATAACTCTCTGAGACAGATAATGTAGTAGATGTCACCTGCAGTCCTATGTAACACCACAGATAACACATGATAACTCTCTGAGTACAGATAATGTAGTAGATGTCACCTGCAGTCCTATGTAACACCACAGATAACACAGTGATAACTCTCGAGTACAGATAATGTAGTAGATGTCACCTGCAGTCCTATGTAACACCACAGATAACACAGTGATAACTCTCTGAGTACAGATAATGTAGTAGAACACAGTGATACTCTCTGAGTACAGATAATGTAGTAGATGTCACCTGCAGTCCTATGTAACGCACAGATAACACAGTGATACTCTCTGAGTACAGATAATGTGGGAGATGTCACCTGCAGTCCTATGTAACACACAGATAACACAGTGATAACTCTCTGAGTACAGATAATGTAGTAGATGTCACCTGCAGTCCTATGTAACCCACAGATAACACAGTGATATCTCTCTGAGTACAGATAATGTAGTAGATGTCACCTGCAGTCCTATGTAACGCCACAGATAACACAGTGATACTCTCTGAGTACAGATAATATAGTAGATGTCACCTGCAGTCCTATGTAACCCACAGATAACACAGTGATAACTCTCTGAGTACAGATAATTAGTAGATGTCACCTGCAGTCCTATGTAACAGTACAGATAACACAGTGATAACTCTGTGAGTACAGATAATGTAGTAGATGTCACCTGCAGTCCTATGTAACACCACAGATAACACAGTGATAACTCGCTGAGTACAGATAATGTAGTAGATGTCACCTGCAGTCCTATGTAACACCACAGATAAACAGTGATAACTCTCTGAGTACAGATAATGTAGTAGATGTCACCTGCAGTCCTATGTAACACCACAGATAACACAGTGATAACTCTGAGTACAGATAATGTAGTAGATGTCACCTGCAGTCCTATGTAACACCACAGATAACACAGTGATAACTCTCTGAGTACAGATAATGTAGTAGATGTCACCTGCAGTCCTATGTAACACCACAGATAACACAGTAATAACTCTCTGAGTACAGATAATGTAGTAGATGTCACCTGCAGTCCTATGTAACACCACAGATAAACATTGTGATACCCTCTGAGTACAGATAATGTAGTAGATGTCACCTGCAGTCCTATGTAACACCACAGATAACACAGTGATAACTCTGAGTACAGATAATGTAGTATATGTCACCTGCAGTCCTATGTAACACCACAGATAACACAGTGATATCTCTCTGAGTACAGATAATGTAGTAGATGTCACCTGCAGTCCTATGTAACACAACAGATAACACAGTGATATCTCTCTGAGTACAGATAATGTAGTAGATGTCACCTGCAGTCCTATGTAACACCACAGATAACACAGTGATATCTCTCTGAGTACAGATAATGTAGTAGATGTCACCTGCAGTCCTATGTAACACCGCAGATAACACAGTGATAACTCTCTGAGTACAGATAATGTAGTAGAGGTCACCTGCAGTCCTATGTAACACCACAGATAACACAGTGATAACTCTCTGAGTACAGATAATGTAGTGGATGTCACCTGCAGTCCTATGTAACACCACAGATAACACAGTGATAACTCTCTGAGTACAGATAATGTAGTAGAGGTCACCTGCAGTCCTATGTAACACCACAGATAACACAGTGATAACTCTCTGAGTACAGATAATGTAGTAGATGTCACCTGCAGTCCTATGTAACACCACAGATAACACAGTGATAACTCTCTGAGTACAGATAATGTAGTAGATGTCACCTGCAGTCCTATGTAACACCACAGATAACACAGTGATAACTCTCTGAGTACAGATAATGTAGATGTCACCTGCAGTCCTATGTAACACCACAGATAACACAGTGATAACTCTCTGAGTACAGATAATGTAGTAGAGGTCACCTGCAGTCCTATGTAACACCACAGATAACACAGTGATAACTCTCTGAGTACAGATAATGTAGTAGATGTCACCTGCAGTCCTATGTAACACCACAGATAACACAGTGATAACTCTCTGAGTACAGATAATGTAGTAGATGTCACCTGCAGTCCCATGTAACACCACAGATAACACAGTGATACCTCTCTGAGTACAGATAATGTAGTAGATGTCACCTGCAGTCCTATGTAACACCACAGATAACACAGTGATAACTCTCTGAGTACAGATAATGTAGTAGATGTCACCTGCAGTCCTATGTAACACCACAGAAAACACAGTGATAACTCTCTGAGTACAGATAATGTAGTAGATGTCACCTGCAGTCCTATGTAACACAACAGATAACACAGTGATAACTCTCTGAGTGTAGAAAATTTAGTAGATGTCACCTGCAGTCCTATGTAACACCACAGATAACACAGTGAAACTCTCTGAGTACAGATAATGTAGTAGATGTCAAGTGCAGTCCTATGTAACACCACAGATAACACAGTGATACCTCTCTGAGTACAGATAATGTAGTAGATGTCACCTGCAGTCCTATGTAACACCACAGATAACACAGTGATATCTCTCTGAGTACAGATAATGTAGTAGATGTCACCTGCAGTCCTATGTAACACCACAGATAACACAGTGATATCTCTCTGAGTACGGATAATGTAGTAGATGTCACCTGCAGTCCTATGTAACACCACAGATAACACAGTGATAACTCTCTGAGTACAGATAATGTAGTAGATGTCACCTGCAGTCCTATGTAACACCACAGATAACACAGTGATAACTCTCTGAGTACAGATAATGGAGTAGATGTCACCTGCAGTCCTATGTAACACCACAGATAACACAGTGATATCTCTCTGAGTACAGATAATTTTGACCGTTTTATTGCAACAGAGAGGAGCCAGAAAACCACATTGTCTGATTTCTCCTTCTGCACTGATTAAGAATCACTTCACCTTCTTATTAAACTGTGGATGTTTCTTCTAACAGTGCAGGGGTTAATCTGCTCAGTTGAGAGCTCCTGGAAGCTTTCCTGCATTAAAGCTCTCAGCTGTTCACTGTTAACCACTCCCTTCTCCTGTATAATCTGGACACTGGCTAGCACTCATTGTCAGAGCTCGGCTATGCTGCATAATTAGGAGATGGTGGTTTGTGGTGGTTATTATAGAAGATCTTTGGTGGATTTATCTGTGACTGTTGCTTGGTTTGGGGGTGCGCTAATTCCGCTTCTTCTTCTCCTTTGGGTTTACCTAGAGATGAGCGAATACATTCGGCATTATTCGTTACTCATACGAATAGTACGGTGCTTGGGCTATTCGTTACTCGGCGAGTAATTTTCTATTCGCCTCGATATATTCAAGTGACCCGCTCAGCATGTTTGGAGCTTTATTTGCAGCCAATGAACATGCTGGGCTTGCTTGCCAATCACAGTAATGCCGCCACCATATTTGGTGTGGCATTACTGTGATTGGCTGCCCAAACATTGGTTCTTTCTCGCGCTGTCATGTGCATGGCAGCGCAGCAAACACCACTTCTGATCGGTGGTGAAATCATCCCCGCCAGTCAGAGAGCCATATTCCCACGTTGTCAAAAGACAGCATGAGCACTTAGGTGTGATCAGAGGTATACATTTTACCTCCGGACACTGTTGTCAGGTGATGGGACAACAGCTCCCATCATCCAACACCTGCTGCCGCTAATAACAGTGAGAGCAAGAGCAGCTGATGGGTGTATTCATCAGCTGCTCCTGCGCTGTAAATAAATAATTAAAAAAAAAACTAATGTGGGTTCTCCAGTATTTTTGATAACCAGCCAGGCAAAACTCACAGCTGTTGGCTGCAACCCTCAGCTGTCAGCTTCAGCAAAGCTGGTTATCAAGAATAGGGGTCCCCTTGCTAAAGCAGACAGTTGGGGCTGGTATTCTCATACTTAGATGCGCCAATTCTGGTGCTTTGCCCGTCTCTTTCCACTTGCCCTGTAGCGGGAGACAAGGTATTCAGTGGAATTAGGCGTTAGGTGAGTATAACTCTGTTTATTATTTTTAAATATGAAAGTAAAAGTGTTTTGTTTTATTTCTAATAAAGGACTTTATTTACCATATAACTATAGGATTAGTAATGGAGAGGTGTCTTATAGACACCTCTCCATTACTAAACCGTGGGATTAATGTCACCGGACAATACAAAGGTGACATCAACCCCACAAATATGAACCTCACTTGACACCGATACAGGTCAAGTGGGAAGAGGCGGGCAAAGCATCAGAACTGGTGCATTTAATAGATGTGCCTTTTCTGGGCTGCTATTTTTATGTTGGAGGGGCCCAATATCCATGGCCCCTTACCAGCTCGAGAATATCAGCCCCCAGCTGTCTTCTTTAGTAAGGCTGGTTGTCAAAAATAGGGGGAACCCCCATGCCGTTTTTTAAATTATTTATTTCAATAATTAAAAAAACAGCATGGGGACCCTACTATTCTTGATAACCAGCCTTGCTAATGCTGACAGCTGAGGGTTGTAGCCCCCAGCTGTGAGTTTTTCCTGGCTAGTAATAGAAAATAGAGAGGAACCCACACAGGTTTTTTCATTTATCTATTTATAGCACAGGCGGCGGGTGAGGAATACCGCCATTAGCCTCTCCTGCTGTCACTGTTATTAGCGGCAGCAGGCGTAGGCTGATGGGAGTAATAGTCCCATCATCTGCCACCTGCTGTCATTGTTCTCACTTGAATACAACTCTCATCATTCGCCCCTGCTCGTGATGATCGCCGGCAGAGCAGGGGGAATCATGAGAGTTGTCTTCAGCACCAGGCGTTGGGTAACAGCGCTTACTGTACCACTGTTTCTCTGGCGCCCACTGTGTGGTATTGATGCTGCACACGGGTGGCGCATGGTTGCCACACGTACTACAAACACGAACAATGACATCACCGGTCCCGATCTGACGTTAGCGCAAGCCACATGGTAAAAATTTTATTGGCGCTCGCGCTGACATCAGATAGGTGAAGTGAGTTAATTGGCTGTGAACTCTAGGACGTTTCTCAAGGCATCGAGAGCGTGAGAACTTTCTAACACTCGCGGTGACGTCAGACAGGTCCTACAAATTCACCGCGAGATACTGGGCAGTGGTAGCAGACTCTACTCAGTGTCACTGCTGGATGACAGGCTGCACAGTCACATCATGCAACCATGCAGCCTGCCATCTAGATGTAGCAGAGCTAGACTCGTTGCAAGACAAATAGATTATCATCATCTCTGCGGAAAGATGAGGAATATTGTTGTTTGTTTTTTTAACTCTTTTGCAGAAGACAATGGCGTTGGTTGAATGGGCGAGGTCATAAGTATGGTTTTAATTAAGTATACAGTTGTGAGCTGATATTAATAGCCTGAGAAGCTCCATGGGTATTACCCCCTTCGCAGGCTATAAACATCGACCTTCAGCCATCGGCTTCCCCTCTGTTTGTTACGAAAATTACGCTGGAGCCCATGCCAGGGTCGGACACCCCAGTCCGACACTGTATATGTGTGTGCAGGGTCGGACTGGGGTGTCTGTGGCCCACAGGGGTAATTGACCATAGGGGCCCACCCTACAGCCATATGCAAATAACTTAACCGCTATTCCCGATATAGTGGAGCATCAACCTTAAAACACAGGTGGCTGCTGTATATCTACTCTGCGCCACCATAACTGGAATGTACAATTACGGTAGTTTGCATTAAAGGGTGCTCTCCACAGCTTAGGTAGGTGATAACTTATTGATCGATGGAATCAAACCACTGGAAACCGCACCGATAGGAAGAATGGGGAACTTTTATCCATATTTTAAAATGGAGCGGCAGGTTGGATGTCTGACCGCAGCTCCATTCATCCTCTTTGGGGGCTTCCAGAAAAAGTCAAGTGCAGTCCCTTAGGGAATGAATGGATCAGTAGTCGAGTCATACATGCCGCTCCATACTAATGGGGATGTGTTCACATTATGTAGATCGGTGCAAGTCCCAGCAGTCGGACCCTCACCAATCTATAACTTATCACTTATCCTTTGGCCACGTTCACACGTTCAGTATTTGGTCAGTATTTTACATCAGTATTTGTAAGGCAAAGCCAGGAGTGGAACAATCAGAGGAAAAGTATTATAGAGAACACGTCACCATTTCTGTATTTATCACCACTACTGGTTTTGGATTATAAATACTTAGACAAAATACTGACCAAATACTGGATGTGTGAACATGGCCTTGGGATAGGTGATTACTTGTTTTCACCGTAGAACCACTGGAAGTGCATATTTGCTACTGTGTAATAGTCACAGTACATGGAGGGATTAAACGTCCAAGTGTTTACCCTCTATTGGAAATCAAGAATCTTCTCCTTATTGGTATCAAAGAGAGTAAGTGACCTCCATAAACCAGACCACATATATATATTATATACAGGAGCTCTGTATATAGTGTATAATGTCAGTGTATAGGTAATACAGTCATCACCAGTTACATTATACACAGGAGCTCTGTATATAGTGTCAGTGTACAAGAAATATAGTGATCACAAGTGCAATTATACACAGGAGCTCTGTATATAGTGTTAGTGTACATATAATACAGTGATCACCAGTGACATTATACACAGGAGCTCTGTATATAGTGTCAGCGTACAGGTAATACAGTGATCACCAGTGACATATACAGGAGCACTGTATATAGTGTCAGTGTACAGGTAATACAGTGATCATCAGTGGCATTATGCACAGGAGCTCTGTATATAGCGTACAGGTAGTACAGTGATCACCAGTGACATTATACACAGGAGCTCTGTGTATAGTGTCAGTGTACAGGTAATACATTGATCACCAGTGACTTTATACACAGAAGCTCTGTATATAGTGTTTGGTGTCAGTGTACAGGTAATACAGTGATCACCAGTGACATTATACACAGGAGCTTTGTATATAGTGTCAGTGTACAGGTAATACAGTGATCACCAGTGACATTATACACAGGAGGTCTGTATATAGTGTCAGTGTACAGGTAACACAGGGATCATCAGTGACATTATACACGGTTGACCACCGTCTCCTACTGTCTAGGCTCCACTCACTAGGTATTAAGGACATTGTTCTCTCCTGGTTCTCCTCCTATCTTTCTGATCGCTCCTTCAGTGTTTCGTTCTCTGGCTCCACATCATCTCCTCTTCCTCTCACTGTCGGTGTACCCCAGGGCTCAGTCCTTGGCCCCCTTCTCTTCTCTCTCTACACGGCCCCAATTGGACAGACCATCAGCAGATTTGGCTTTCAGTACCATCTTTATGCTGATGACACACAACTATACACGTCATCCCCCGACCTTACCCCTGCTGTACTACAGAACACCACCGACTGTCTGTCCGCAGTCTCCAACATCATGTCCGCTCTCTATCTGAAACTCAACCTCTCCAAAACTGAACTTCTTCTGCTCCCGCCGTCTACTAACCTCCCTAAATTTAACATATCCCTCTCCGTGGGCGGCACCATAATAACACCCCGGCAGCAGGCTCGCTGTCTGGGTGTTATGTTTGACACCAATCTCTCCTTCACCTCCCATATACAATCTCTTGCCCGCTCTTGCCGCCTACACCTAAAGAACATCTCTAGAATCCGCCCTTTTCTCACCTTGGAAACAACAAAAACCCTCACTGTAGCATTGATCCACTCCCGCCTGGACTACTGCAACGCTCTATTACTTGGCCTCCCCATTACTCGACTATCCCCTCTCCAGTCCATCCTTAATGCAGCAGCCAGGGTCATCCATCTGGCTAATCGGTACTCGGACGCGTCCGCTCTTCGCCAGTCCTTACACTGGCTGCCCATTCATTATAGGATACAATTCAAAATACTGGTTCTCACCCACAAAGCTCTCCACAGTGCAGCACCCCCCTACATCTCCTCCCTCATTTCTATCTATCAGCCTAACCGACTGCTGCGCTCTGCAAACGACTTTCGACTAACCTCTGCACTAATCCGTACCTCCCACTCCCGACTCCAAGACTTCTCCCGCGCTGCGCCAATCCTCTGGAATGCTCTACCCCAAGAAATTAGGACTATCCACAATTTGCATGGTTTCAGGCGCTCCCTCAAAACACATTTGTTCAGAGCGGCCTATCACATTCACTAATCAAAGTCATTCTATGTGTAAGTGTGTGTGTGTGTGTGTAGCCCATTCACTGTCTCCATCCATCCCTCACTCCCTCAAGATGGCTGGACGATCATTGTAAATGCACCATTGTATATACACACCTGTACTTTGTATCTCCCCCACCTCATTGTAGATTGTAAGCTCTCACGAGCAGGGGCGGCTTATTTTGCTTTAATTATTGTATTAACGTTGTTACTTATGACTTGTGTTCTGAAACTGTTAAACTGTAAAGCGCTGCGGAATATGATGGCGCTATATAAATAAAGATTATTATTATTATTATTAGGAGCTGTGTATATAGCGTACAGGTAATACAGTGATCACCGGTGAAATTATACACAGGAGCTCTATATATAGTGTCAGTGTACAGATAATACAGTGATCACCAGTGACATACACGGCAGCTCTGTATATAGTGTCAGTGTACAGGTAATACAGTAATCACCAGTGACATTATACACAGGAGCTCTGTATATAGTGTCAGCATACAGGTAATATAGTGATCACCAGTGACATTATACACAGGAGCTCTGTATATAGTGTACGGATAATACAGTGATCACCAATGACAGTATAAACAGGAGCTCTGTATATAGTGTCAGGGTACAGATAATACAGTGATCACCAATGACTTTATACAGAGGAGCTCTGTACACATTATACAGTATACATTGTAAGTATACAAGTAACACACTGACTCACCGGTGACGTATGTAGTTGAAGTCTTTCATCTTCATCCAGAGCAGACCGCCATCACTTCTTCCAGCCAGGTTGATCGCTTTCAGAGCACATTCCCCACTATTTTCCCTGACTTCTACACTATATCAGATGAAGAGAAAAAAGAAATAGTGCCGCCCTGCACAGTAGCAGGACCCCTTTTTGTTCTCCCCATGGAAGACAGTATCCTTAAAAGTAAATTTAATTACAGCAGTAATAAAGTCCCCTTATTGGCCCCTACAGTAATTATGTCACCCCTTTATTTAATAAGGTGCCAAATCCTGAGCCCCTTTATTTAATGTCTCCATCCTGGACCCCAATGTCTACTTTAATAAGGTCCCCATCCTGGGCCCCATCCAGTAATCATGTCTCCTCCCTGGGTCTCTATGTCAGCCCCTATGGCCACTACCTTGCCCAATCACAGAGGGGGATTCTCCTCACCTTCTTGCGCTCCCTGGCATCCTCTTGTGGCTTCATATTCGGCGTGGTCGTTAAAATGGCTGCCGACTGCAGCTGTGACAGGGTGCTCTACTCTGTGACAGGCTGCACGTCGACATCACATAGCAGTAACATTGTAAGGCCGCCGGCCTATCAAAGGTTGCAGGAGTGATTTAACGTAACTGCTATGTGACATTGACGCATGGCCTGTTACAGAGAAGAGTGCCCTTTTACAGCTGCAGCCGGCATTCACCTTGATGGGCATGGTCGCCTTAAGGTTTTTGTGGGCCTCAGGCAAAGAGTGTCAGTGGGCCCCTTTAGCACATGCCATGATTCCTGATGCAATGATAAAAAATACATGTATAGTACAATATATGGGCACCTCATAGTCCTCCATACAATGTTATTAGCACCTCATAGTCCGCCATACAATATTATGGGCACCTCATAGTCCTCTGTTATGTTTCGGTAGCTGAGGAGAAAAAGCAAAAAATGGCAATACACCAGAGAGGCTGGAAGCTATTGGATTGCAGTAACCTGAACTAACCAAACAACTAGAGGTTGCCGTGGAGCGTTCCTACGTTGATCTTAGACGCCTCGTCACAGCCTGAGAGATAACTACACCTAAAGGCAGAAAGATGAAAGCTATCTGCCCCGGAGCAGATCCCCAAAGAAAATAGGAAGCCCCCAAACATGTAATGGCGGTTAGACAAGAAGAAGCACGGACACAGACAGAAAATAGAATGAGCAAACGCTGGGGCCCAATCTGTCTAGACAGAAAAGTACAGGAAAGAATTCTGACTGCAATCCAACAAAAAACCCTAAAAAATACCAACTCTTCTGATTGCAAAAACACCTGAGATCACACGATCTCCACCACCTAAATGAGATCTCTGGTGTAACAAAACTAAGCTGCAGCCACTGAAAAAACAGGAAAAAGCAAATGAACAAATAACAGTGGCTACAGATAAACTGAGAGGAGCACAGGCCCCAGGAGGGGACCCGGCTGACCTCCACAAAAGTGCAGAAAATTATGCAAAAAGCAAACACAAAAAGAAAAGCAGAAAATATCTTCTCTGAAAGCAGCAGATGCATGTAAGACTCCAGCAGACTTCCAAATGAACCAGGAACTACAATTGAGACAAGAACAATTGATCACCGGCGACCATCATGGGAGGGAACCTCCCTTATATCAGTCCTGTCCATGATCCCAGATTGCCATTCCTCGCTGTAAGGTTCAGTACTGTCTGCAACCACCAGAGGGAGCCTCTACTCAGAAACCATCTCCGGCACATTCATAACAGTACCCCCCCTTTGAGGAGGGGTCACCGAACCCTCACTTGTGCAACCAGGCCGATCAGGATGAGCTCGGTGATAGGCACGGATCAGTCTCCTAGCATGGATGTCCGAAGCAAACACCCAAGAATTGTCCTCCTGACCATAACCTCTCCACTTAACCAAATACTGCAGTTTCTGTCTAGAAAAACGAGAATCCAATATTTTCTCAACCACATACTCCAGATTGCCCTCAACCAAAACAGGGTCAGGAGGTGCAGCCATAGGAACCACTGGCTCGACAAACCTCTTCAATAAGGACTTGTGGAACACATTATGGATCTTAAATGTCCCTGGAAGAAGCAAACGGAAGGAAACAGGATTAAGAATCTCCATGATCTTATAAGGTCCAATGAACCTAGGCTTAAACTTTGGAGATGCAACCCTCATAGGGATATTTCTTGAGGACAACCAAACCAAGTCCCCCACTTTAAACCGAGGACCATCAGTCCTATGCCGGTTGGCAAACCGTTGGGCCTTCTCCTGAGAGAGAGACAACCTCTCCACTACCTGGTCCAAAATCTGCTGCATACGCTCCACAACAGAGTCAACACCCGGACAGACAGAAGCCTCCGCCTGTCCCGAAGAAAATCGAGGGTGAAACCCAGAATTGCAGAAAAATGGAGACATCAAGGTGACAGAGCTAGCCCTATTATTAAGAGCAAACACAGCCAAAGGCAAAAAAGAGACCCAGTCATCTTGATCAGCAGACACAAAACATCTCAAATAAGTCTCCAATGTCTGGTTTGTTCTCTTGGTTTGTCCATTGGTCTGAGGATGAAATGCAGAGGAGAAAGATAATTGAACACCAAGTTTAGAACAAAATGTCCTCCAAAATCTGGAAACAAACTGGACTCCTCTGTCAGACACAATGTTCTCCGGAATGCCATGTAACTGAACCACGTGCTGAAGGAACAAAGGCACCAATTCGGAGGAGGAAGGTAACTTAGGTAATGGCACAAGATGTATCATCTTGGAAAACCTATCACAGATTACCCAGATAACGGTCATTTTCTGAGAAACAGGGAGGTAGGAAATAAAATCCATAGAGATATGGGTCCAATGCCTCTTGGGCACAGGTAATGGCATTAACAAACCACTAGAGCGAGAGCAAGGCTTGGAACGAGAGCAAGACCCACAGGACTGCACAAATTCCCTAACGTCACGAGACAAAGTAGGCCACCAAAAGGACCGACTCACCAAGTTTCTGGTACCAAAAATCCCGGGATGACCATCCAACGCGGAACAATGAATCTCAGACATCACACTCTTTTTCTTCCACTGGTCTGGGACAAACAATTTCCCAATAGGGCAGCGCTCAGGTTTATCCTCCTGACACCCTTCCAGAGCCAGTCTCAAATTGGGCGAGATGGTGGAAAGTACTACACCCTCTTTCAAAATAACAGCAGGATCAGATAACTCAGGAGAATCCGCAAAGAAACTCCTCGAGAGGGCATCCGCCTTAACATTCTTAGTGCCAGGAAGAAAAGAAACCACAAAATTAAAACGTGTGAAAAACAAGGCCCACCTGGCCTGTCTAGGATTAAGTCGCTTGGCTGATTCGAGATAAACCAGGTTCTTATGGTCCGTGAGGACCACTACCTGATGTTTGGCTCCTTCCAGCCAATGTCTCCACTCTTCAAAGGCCCACTTCATGGCCAATAACTCCCGATTACCCATGTCATAATTACGTTCAGTTGGAGAAAATTTTCGAGAGAAAAAGGCACAAAGGTTACTCTTAGAGGTCTCTGGATCTCTTTGGGACAAAACGGCACCTGCCCCAATTTCAGAGGCATCAACCTCCACCTGAAACGGTAGAGAAACATCAGGCTGCCATAGAACAGGAGCAGAAGTGAATCTCTGCTTAAGTTCCTAAAACGCAGAAACTGCCTCAGGAGGCCAATTCACCACATCAGAACCCTTTTTGGTCAAATCAGTCAATGGTTTAACAATACCGGAGAAATTACCAATAAATTTACGATAAAAATTGGCAAAACCCAAAAATCTCTGAAGAGCCTTTAATGAAGTAGGTTGGACCCAATCACAGATGGCCTGAACCTTGACCGGGTCCATTTCAATAACAGATGGAGACAAAATGAATCCCAGAAATGAGACCTTCTGTACGCCAAAAAGACACTTTGATCCCTTCACATACAGTGCATTCTCTCTCAAAATCTGGAACACAGTCCGAACATGTTTCACATGAGAGTCCCAGTCATTGGAAAAAATCAAGATATCATCCAAATAAACAATTAGAAATTTATCCACAAAATCCCTGAAAATATCATTCATGAAGGATTGGAAGACGGAAGGAGCATTAGTGAGCCCAAAGGGCATCACTAGGTACTCAAAATGCCCCTCTGGGGTATTAAATGCCATCTTCCATTCATCCCCGTGCTTAATGCGAATAAGGTTATACGCCCCCCTGAGGTCAAGCTTGGCAAACCAACTAGCACTTTTCACTCTGGAAAACAGGTCAGAAATCAAGGGTAACGGATATTGATACTTCACAGTGATCTTATTCAAGAGACATAATCAATACACGGCCTCAATGAACCATCCTTTTTAGCCACAAAGAAAAAACCGGCGCCCAAGGGTGAAGAGGATGGTCTGATATGACCCTTCTCCAATGACTCCTTGATATAAGATCGCATAGCATCGTGTTCAGGTACAGACAAGTTAAAAAGGCGACCTTTAGGAAATTTACCACCAGGCACTAATTCAATAGCGCAATCATAGCTCCTGTGAGGGGGCAAGGATGCAGATTTACTTTCACTAAATACATCCGAAAAATCAGTCAAAAAGTCAGGAACATCCTGAGACTGGGGAGAGGCAGAAAAAACAGGAGTGTCAGTATTAACACATTGGCAGCCCCAACTGGTCACAGACACAGATTTCCAATCCAAAACAGGATTATGAGACTATAACCAAGGGAAACCTAGTACAATAATGTCATGCAGATTATGCAACACCAGAAATTTGCAACTTTCCTGATGATCTGGTTTAACCCTCATTATCAAATGAGTAGAAAACTGGGGTATATTCTCCGCCAAAGGGGTAGAATCAATGCCCAGTAGGGGAATAGACTTCCGCAGGGTATCATGGGAAACCCACAACGTTTGGCAAAGTCAAAATCCATCAGGTTAATAGCTGCTCCTGAATCAACAAAAGCCTGAGCAGAAAATGTGGACAGGGAGCAAATCAGGGTAACAGTCAACAGAAATTTAGTCTGAACACTACCCAAGACAACTGAGCGTGCAAAACGTCTTCCCCGCTTAGGGCAGACGGAAAGAGCATGAGAGGCGTCACCACAATAGAAACATAACCCATTGCGCTTTCGAAACTCATGACGCTGAGCCCCATAAGTCACTCCATCACATTGCATGGGCCCAGGAGCTGGCTCACAAGGCAACACCATCTCACGCATACCTCTGCGCTCATGCAAACGTCTGTCAATTTGAATAGCCAATGACAGAATCATTGAGACCAGAGGGGACAGGGAATCCTACCATAACATCCTTTACATTCTCTGACAACCCCTTCCGAAAAAGGGCTGCCAAAGCATCATCATTCCATTTGGTCAGGACTGCCCACTTTCGGAATTTCTGACAGTACAACTCAGCGTCTTCAAGACCCTGATTTAATGTCAACAAGGTTTTTTCAGCTTGATCAGTGACATTAGATTCATCGTACAATAACCCCAGAGCCAGAAAAAATACATCAATATCATTCAAAACAGGATCCCCAGGTGTCAGGGAAAAAGCCCAATCCTGAGGGTCGCCGCGCAGGAGAGAGATGACAATTTGAACCTGCTGTGCTGCGCTCCCCGAGGACTTAGGTTTTAAGGAAAAAAACAACTTACAGTTATTTTTGAAATTCAGAAATTTAGCCCGATCCCCCAAAAACAAATCTGGCATGGGAATCCTAGGTTCCACAACCGGCAACCCAGCAAGATAGGTAGCAATACTCCAACCTCAGTGGCAAGCTGATCCACACGGTCAGACAACTGTGCAAACTCCATTGAGAGAAAAAAAAATCCTCCTCAGCACCCAGAGAAAAAGAGGGAAAAAATGCAACATACAGAAAAAAAAATCTCTGACAACTTTTTTTTTTTTTTCCACACTATTTTTCACTTCTGTGAGTACCATATAATTTTCAGTTTTGGCCGGTGATACTGTTATGTTTCGGTAGCTGAGAGAAAAAGCAAAAAACAGCAATACACCAGAGAGGCTGGAACCTATTGGATTGCAGTAACCTGAACTAACCACACAACTAGAGGTAGCCGTGGAGCGTTCCTACGTTGATCCTAGATGCCTCGTCACAGCCTGAGAGATAACTACACCTAAAGGCAGAAAGATGAAAGCTATCTGCCCCTGAGCAGATCCCCAAAGAAAATAGGAAGCCCCTAAACATGTAATGGCGGTTAGACAAGAAGAAGCACGGACACAGACAGAAAATAGAATGAGCAAACGCTGGGGCCCAATCTTTCTAGACAGAAAAGTACAGGAAAGAATTCTGACTGCAATCCAACAAAAAACCCTAAAAAATACCAACACTTCTGATTGCAAAAACACCTGAGATCACACGATCTCCACCACCTAAATCAGATCTCTGGTGTAACAAAACTAAGCCGCAGCCACTGAAAAAACAGGAAAAAGCAAATGAACAAATAACAGAGGCTACAGATAAACTGAGAGGAGCACAGGCCCCAGGAGGGGAATTGGCTGACCTCCATAAAAGTGCAGAAAATTATGCAAAAAGCAAGCACAAAAAGAAAAGCAGAAAATATCTTATCTGAAAGCAGCAGATGCATGCAAGACTCCAGCAGACTTCCAAATGAACCAGGAACCACAATTGAGACAAGAACAATTGATCACCGGTGACCATCATGGGAGGGAACCTCCCTTATATCAGTCCAGTCCGTGATCCCAGATTGCCATTCCTCGCTGTAAGGTTCAGTACTGTCTGCAACCACGAGAGGGAGCCTCTGCTCAGAAACCATCTCCAGCACATTCATAACAGTCCTCTATACAGTATTATGGGCACCACATAGTCCTCTATACAGTATTATGGGCACCTCATAGTACGCCATACAGTATTATGGGCAACCACATAGTCTGCCATACAGTGTTATGGGCAACCACATAGTCCGCCATACAGTATTATGGGCCCCATATAATGCTCAGTCATACAGTATATCACGGGCCGCATATAATGCTTCTCCATACAGTACATCACGTGCCCAATGTAATGCTCCTCCATACATTACATCACGTGCCCCATGTAATGCTCCTCCATACACCACATCATGGGCCCCATACTCCTCAATACACTGTTATGGGCCCCATGTAATGCTCCTCCATACAGCACATCTTGGGCCACATGCTCCTCCATACAGTGTTATAGGCCCCATGTAATGCTCCTCCATACAATATTATGGGCCCCATGTAATGCTCCTCCATGCAGTATTATGGGCCCCATCTAATGCTCCTCCATGCAGTATTATGGGCCACATGTAATGCTCCTCCATACAGTATTATGGGCCCCATGTAATGTTGCTCCATACAACATATCATGAGTCCCATGTAATGCTGCATACATTAAAAAAAAAATCAAATCCTCACCTCTCCCGTTCCCAATGCAGGTCTGGTATACTCAGCGTCTCTCCTGGCTCTGCAGTGCTCAGGACAGAGAGGCTGAGCGCGCGGTGTGATGATGTCATCGCTCCCTCTGCCCTCAGACATCGCAGAGCGAGAGGCCGCTAAGGACACTACAGGGGCCGGGAATGAGGAGAGGTGAGTATTAGAGGGGGGCCCGTGCCAGCGTGTGTCCCACCCCACCGTTCACCCAGGGCTTACCGGGTTTGCCGGGTGGTGCCGCCGGCTCTGGTCGTGGCGGTGGGTCGGGACTGTGTGCACGCCCCCGCGCACATCTCTGCCTCCTGCAGTTTTAAAGGGCCCGCTTCCATAAATTTTTTTTTTCTTTCTCCTTTTCTCTGGGGACCACTGACCCTGTGTGTTTCACTGTATATCTATGTATTCTATGTGTATATATTCTATCTATTCTATTCTAATTGGATTTAGGCGCTTCAGCAAGGTCCTTGGCCCCGGCATCTTCACCATTTGAAGTAATTCGGGGACCAGGGTGAGTGTCAAGACTTGAACTCAGCAGCTCTTGTGCACCAGACGGCAGCTCTTCCCTTTAAGCTGTTCCGCTCGCTGGACAGTTCCTTGCTAAATCAGATACTAGTACCCACGTTGTTCCTGATTGGCTCGACCACGAGTTCATGATTGGCTCAACTCTGTGATTTCCTGATTGAACACTCTACTTAAACCTGGAACTGCACTTCATTCCTTGTAAGATTATTGAGCTCCCAGCCTTTAATCTAGCTTCTTTCCACCTGCTGCTTATCCTTAAGATCCTACTGCTGCTCTGTGTACCGACCTCTGGCTAATTCCTGACTACGATTCCTGCTTATTCTCAAGATCCTACTGCTGCTCCGTGTACCGACCTCTGGCTATATCCTGACTACGAATCCTGCTTATCCTCCCAACTACACTGCTGCTCCTATATACCAACCTCTGGTTATATCCTGACTACAATTCCTGCTTATCCTCCCAACTATACTGCCGCTCCTTGTACCGACCTCTGGTTATATCCTGACTATAATTCCTGTTTATCCTCCCAACTACACTGCCGCTCCTTGTACCGACCTCTGGTTATATCCTGACTATAATTCCTGTTTATCCTCCCAACTACACTGCCGCTCCGTGTACCGACCTCTGCCTATATCCTGACAACGATTCCCGCTTATCCTCCCAACTATACTGCTTCACCGAGTACCGACCTCTGGCTGTATCCCAACTACATGACCTGCTTATCCTCCCAACTACACTGCTGCTCCGTGTACTGACCTCTGGCTATATCCTGACTACCATTCCTGCTTATCCTCCCAACTACACTGCTGTTCCGTGTACCAACCTCTGGCTGTATCCTGACTATGATACCTGCTTATCCTCCCAACTACACTGTTGCTCCATGTACCGACCTCTGGCTATATCCTGACTACAATTCCTGCTTATCCTCCCAACTACACTGCTGCTCCGTGTACCGACCTCTGGCTGTATCCTGACTATGATGTCTGCTTATCCTCCCAACTATACTGCTGCTCCCTTTACCGACCTCTGGCTATTTATGGACTACAATTCCTGCTTATCCTCCCAACTGTACTGCTGGTCCGTGTACCGACCTCTGGCTATATCCTGACTACAATTCTTGCTTATCCTCCCAACTACGCTGCTGCTCCATGTACCGACCTCTGGCTATACCCTGGCTACATTACCTGCTTATCCTCCCAACTATACTGCTGCTCCGTGTACTGACCTCTGGATATATCCTGACTACATTACCGGCTTATCCTCCCAGCTACACTGCTGCTCCGTGTACCGACCTCTGGCTATATCCTGACTATGATACCTGCTTATCCTCCCAACTATACTGCAGCTCTGTGTACTGACCTCTGGCTATATCCTGACTACGGTTCTTGCTGGTGCTGCCCGTAGTGGTTGCAAAATCACTACTCCAACTCAGGTCAGTCCATAACAGTGAGCTAGGGCGCCCAAAGCTTTAGGGACAGGGAAGGAGCCCCTGGACTCGGGAAAACTAACAACAGAGTCTGACATTAGCTATGGCAGAAACCTTTTTTGATCCATTATGGATCCTATCATTGCTTTGACAGGGCAACTGCAGCTGCTCAGCTTGGAGGTGGCAGATCTATGCACTGTCATTTTGCAGCACCCTAAAGGGTATGCCACACTAAGCGAGATCGTTAGCGAGATCGCTAATGGGATCGCTACTGAGTCACCATGTAGCGCCCGCGTCCCTGCCTGCTGCCAGACAGGGACGTCGCTCTCCTCACCTGTCCTCGGCGCCCTCCTCCCGCCCTGCTGGTCCCGCGCGCTCCTTCCCTGCTACTGGCCTTAGGGCGCGCGCCCGCACCCTCCCCCGCTCTTAAAGGAGCCGCGCGCATTTTCCAAATCAGTCTCCAGCCAATGCTGGAGGACTTCACCCTATATTAAGGGCTTCCTCCTTAATGTAGGTGCCCGAGCAATGTTGTTCCTGTGCAGTCTAACTCTGTTTCAGCCATCAGCTCCTGAGTCCAGTTACCTGCCTGTTACCTGTCGGCTTGCCTGTCTGCCATCCGTCTGCAGTTCCATCCAGAGGTTCGGACGTCATCTGCAGAGATCCCCGGCTCTTGCCTGCTCACCTAGGAGCGATCATCTGCCATCCGACTGCAGCTCCATCCGGAAGTTCGGACATCATCTGCAGAGATCCCCGGCTCTTGCCTGCTCACCTGGGAGCGATCATCTGCCATCCGACTGCAGCTCCATCCGGAAGTTCGGACATCATCTGCAGAGATCCCCGGCTCTTGCCTGCTCATCTGGGAGCGATCATCTGCAATCCGATGCAGCCTACCTGGAGGCTCCACCATATCAGGTCGTATATACCTGCCTGTCTAGAGACTGCCTGGTCACTTGCTGTGACAACCTGCCTGTCTAGAGACTGCCTGGTCACTCGCCGTGACAACCTGCCTGTCCAGAGACTGCCTGGTCACTTGCCGTGACAACCTGCCTGTCCAGAGACTGCCTGGTCACTTGCTGTGACAACCTGCCTGTCCAGAGACTGCCTGGTCACTTGCCGTGACAACCTGCCTGTCCAGAGACTGCCTTGGTCACTTGCCGTGACAACTGCCTGTCCCAGAGACTGCCTTGGTCACTTGCCGTGACAACCTGCCTGTCCCAGAGACTGCCTTGGTCACTTGCCGTGACAACCTGCCTGTCCAGAGACTGCCTCGGTTACTTACCGTTACAACCTGCCTGTCCAGAGACTTCCTTGGTCACCTGCTGTGACAAACCTGCCTGTCCAGAAACTACCTATATCTCCTGCCATGAATCCCTGCCCTTTTCCCAGGTGCCACCCGCTCTCTTACAAGTAAACTCTCTTGTATAATAAAGCTTTGTGGTTCCACCAACCTGACCTGTCTCGTCAGTAGTTCCACCCACCAGACCCGTTACAGTTTGCTCGGGCCATGGAACCCGGTGGCACCCAAACCCCTTCACTCCTGGAACTGTGTCATGAGCTGTCTCGCCAGAAATCTCAACAGGAGGCCATCCTGGGTCACCTGCGGAACGTCAAATCCCGTCTGGACACTTTGAAATCATCACTAGCAACCATCGCTGGAGCCATGACTCATAATCCGTCAGTCCCGCTGATTCCCAATTCCGTGGTTTCCATTCCCGGACCCCGACTGTCAGCTCCTCCTAGGTTTGGAGGCGATCCTGCTCTGGCTCGGGGTTTCATTAATCTGTGCACCCTGCATTTTGAACTCCTGGCACACCAGTTTAACTCTGACCGGTCCAAAGTTGCCTTCATCATGTCCCATCTCACTGGCGAGGCCCTGGCCTGGCTTAATCCTCTCTGGGAGAGAGAGGATCCTCTGGTGTCTGACCTGCCTGCGTTTCTCTCGGCCTTCCGGAAGGTATTCGACGAACCTGGACGGAAGACTTCCTCTGCATCATCTCTGCTGCGTCTCCGTCAGGAGAATTTCACCGTTGGCCAATATGCCATACGGTTCCGGACTTTAGCCTCAGAACTAGCTTGGGACAATGAAGCTCTAATTTCGGTCTTCTGGGAGGGTCTGTCCGGCCGTATTAAAGACGAACTTGCCGGTCGGGACGTTCCAACCTCTCTAGATGATTTAATAAATCTTGCCAATCGAATTGATCTACAGTTCCAGGAACGAGCCAAAGAGATCACCCGTAAAAAAGAGTTTTCCCATCTTGCACCCTCGTGTCAGAGATCTATAACCTCTTCCGTTTCTCCTCAGGTGCACACTGCTGAGCCTATGCAGGTCGACCAGACCAAGATGGTCAAAGCCCGTCAGGACTCACGCCGTGCCGAGAAAAGTTGCTTCTACTGCGGTAGTAAGGAGCACTGGATCCAAACCTGTCCGGAGAAGTTGGGAAAACGCCTGTGTCTAGGTTCGCTCGGGGAGGTCAATCTAGACAAAAATAAATCCTCTTCATCCCTGCTGCTGTCGGTTTCAATTCTGATCGGTAAGAACCGCCACTTCGAAATGGCCCAACTTGATTCTGGAGCAGCTGGGAATCTCATGTCACAGGCTCTAGTAGAGAAGTATCACATTCCCACCAAACCTCTTGTTGAACCTGTATCTGTTGCTGCTGTGGATGGGGGTCTCCTACCTCGTCCCATCCGACTTATCACCGAAGTCATAACCCTGCAGGTGGGAATGTTGCATTTTGAGAGCATCTCGTTTCATGTTTTACCCGGACTCTCTCATGCTTTCTTACTAGGTTTGCCTTGGCTCCAAAAACATGCACCTGTGCTCGACTGGCAGAATGGAGAGGTTCTTCGCTGGGGACAGGACTGTCATAAAACGTGTCTGGTGCCTGTTCATCCTGTCTATTCTTCTCCTACACCTGCTAATCTACCTGGACTCCCGATTCCATATTGGTCATTTGCTGATGTCTTCAATAAAAAGGAAGCAGAGACATTACCCCCGCATAGACCATATGATTGCCCGATTGACCTGTTGCCCGGTACTACGCCTCCCCGTGGGCGTATTTACCCGTTGTCTGCTGCTGAGACCAGGTCGATGTCCGAATATATCGAGGAGAACTTAGCAAAGGGATTCATCCGGAAATCTACCTCCCCAGCGGGAGCAGGTTTCTTCTTCGTTAAAAAGAAAGACGGATCTCTCCGTCCCTGTATTGACTACAGAGGCCTAAATTCGATCACGGTGAAGAATAAGTACCCTCTTCCGCTCATTCCAGAACTGTTTGATCGTCTTAGAGGGGCTAGAGTCTTCACCAAACTAGATCTTCGTGGAGCATACAACCTGGTTCGTATCCGTCGAGGAGATGAATGGAAGACGGCATTCAACACCCGGGACGGCCACTACGAGTACTTGGTGATGCCCTTTGGTCTCTGTAATGCTCCAGCAGTCTTTCAGGAGTTGGTCAACGACATCTTCCGGGACCTCCTCTATTCCTGCGTTGTGGTGTACCTTGACGACATCTTGGTCTTCTCTCCGGATCTTCAGTCTCACCGGAGGGATGTTCGTCAGGTTCTGCTCAGGCTCAGGCAGAATCACCTCTTCGCCAAATATGAGAAGTGCCTCTTTGAGCAGACATCACTTCCGTTTCTGGGCTACATTATTTCTCAGACAGGCCTACGAATGGATCCGGAGAAATTGTCTGCCATCGAGAAGTGGCCCCGACCGGAGGGGTTGAAGGCCATTCAGCGGTTCCTGGGATTTTCCAACTATTACCGTCTCTTCATACCGCACTTCTCTTCCAGGACTGCTCCAATCTCAGCGCTCACTCGCAAGGATGCTAACCCCAAACAGTGGACGACCGAGGCAGAGGAGGCCTTCGTTTCTCTGAAACAGGCCTTCTCTTCCGCTCCAGTGCTGCATCGCCCGGATGGCAACAAGCAGTTCTTCCTGGAGGTGGACGCTTCCTCTGCTGGAGCCGGAGCGGTTCTTACCCAAAAATCGCCATCCGGGAGGATGGTATCCTGCGGTTTCTTCTCCAAACTCTTCTCCTCCTCCGAGCGCAACTACTCCATAGGAGATCGAGAGCTATTGGCCATTAAGTTGGCATTGGAGGAGTGGCGTTACCTACTCGAAGGGGCTCTTCATCCGGTAATCATCTACACGGACCACAAAAATCTGGCATACCTCCAGCAGGCACAGAGACTTAATCCTCGCCAAGCCCGGTGGTCCTTGTTTTTTGCCCGCTTCGATTTTCTTTTGCATTTTCGCCCAGCTGACAAAAACGTCAAGGCGGATGCCTTGTCTCGGTCTTTTCTGGTGTCGGATCTCGAAGATGAGCCTAAACATATCATCGATCCCGCCAGAGTGATGCAGGTGGCTCCCGTGAGTCTAAATCGTCTCCCTCCTGGTAAGACGTTCGTATCAGAAACACGATCGGAAGAGGAATCCTACATTGGGGTTCACTCGTTCTAAACTCGCCTTGGCCACGCCTGGTTCAAAAAAAAGACCCTCCTAACTCATTACCGGCATTTTGGTGGCCTACCTGACAAGAGTAATAGACTTAGTTTCTGCCATGTTTTCCTTCCCGCAACAAATCCGAGAACCTGCCTACCGGCCAGTCTTCTTCCGCTTCTGTACCGTGCCCCTGGCACATAGTGCATGGATTCATACAGATCTGCCGTCTCTGCCGGATTGTACGGTCATTGGTGCCCGCTGATCCTTTTCCAGATGCTCACTCATCCTCTACCAGGTCTCGTCTGCACCAGTTGGCTAAGAACTTTACCAATCTTCAGTCTTCAGGGCTGCCTCGTCAATTGTTCGGATCGTGGTTAGTTCACCTCACGTTTCTGGAGACCACTGTAAGTGCTAGATGTCCCCTGGATTTTTCCTCCTTACACACAGTCCAATGGACAAGTTGACGATAAATCAGAATTGACCAGTTATTTCGACCTTCGTTAATGCCACCATTCGGACTGGTCCCCTGCCTGCCTCTTGGGCGAATTCTCCTCAATAATCATGAGAGCGAATCTCCCATCTCCGTTTTGTAGTCCTTCGGTCCCACCTCGGATCCTTCCTAGTTCCATCTCTGTGGCATCAGCTGCGAATCTTGGTTAGAGAATTCTCTCCATCTGGGAGTACCCGTCCGCATCATTCAGTCATCGAGCGCATAAAAGACATGCTGACAAAAACGTCTCGGACTCCTCAATTCCGTCCTGGGGACAAAGTCTGGCTTTCGTCCAAATATGTTCGACTCAAAATTCCGTCCTACAAGTTAGGTCCTCGGTTCATCGGTCCTTTTGAGATCATCAGTCAGATCAATCCGGTGTCCTATAAATTGAAACTCCCGGCCAATTTGAGAATTCCTAATTCTTTTCATGTATCTCTCCTCAAACCTGTGGTTCTTAACTCTTTTTTTAAGTCTACAGGTACACCTCCTGCTCCAGTGTCTGCTGATGATGAATTTGAGGTAGAGAACATTCTGGCCACAAAAAGGGTAGGAAGAAAGACTTATTTTTTGGTGGATTGGAAGGGGTTTGGTCCTGAGGAGAGAACCTGGGAGCCTCGGGAGAACATCCATGCCCCTCTTATCCTAGCTAAATTTCTTTCTGGCCTAAAGAAGGGGGGCCTAGAGGGGGGGGTACTGTAGCGCCCGCGTCCCTGCCTGCTGCCAGACAGGGACGTCGCTCTCCTCACCTGTCCTCGGCGCCCTCCTCCCGCCCTGCTGGTCCCGCGCGCTCCTTCCCTGCTACTGGCCTTAGGGCGCGCGCCCGCACCCTCCCCCGCTCTTAAAGGAGCCGCGCGCATTTTCCAAATCAGTCTCCAGCCAATGCTGGAGGACTCCACCCTATATTAAGGGCTTCCTCCTTAATGTAGGTGCCCGAGCAATGTTGTTCCTGTGCAGTCTAACTCTGTTTCAGCCATCAGCTCCTGAGTCCAGTTACCTGCCTGTTACCTGTCGGCTTGCCTGTCTGCCATCCGTCTGCAGTTCCATCCAGAGGTTCGGACGTCATCTGCAGAGATCCCCGGCTCTTGCCTGCTCACCTAGGAGCGATCATCTGCCATCCGACTGCAGCTCCATCCGGAAGTTCGGACATCATCTGCAGAGATCCCCGGCTCTTGCCTGCTCACCTGGGAGCGATCATCTGCCATCCGACTGCAGCTCCATCCGGAAGTTCAGACATCATCTGCAGAGATCCCCGGCTCTTGCCTGCTCATCTGGGAGCGATCATCTGCCATCCGACTGCAGCCTACCTGGAGGCTCCACCATATCAGGTCGTATATACCTGCCTGTCTAGAGACTGCCTGGTCACTTGCTGTTGTGTAGCCCTGGTGTGAAGGCACACGCAGTACCCTGGAGGATGTGCGGAGAGGTAACAGTTTAATGCTCAATAAACATTCACTCCATCACACACTTAGACACACCCATAGGAGATATAGGCTAGTGACATGCAGCAGAGGTCAGTCTGTTTCCTGTCCTCGGACAGTGCAGGGAGTCTAGCTTCCTATCATCGTACAGGGCAGTCAGTACTAGTTCTTCCCAGACAGTGAGGATTCCTGTCAGAGCTCTGTGTGAGCAGAAGATTAGTTCCTGCCAATTCAAAGAAGTGGAGTCTAGTAACGGATGGCTAGTTATCATCCTGAGTCTAGTCAGAGTTACCTTTTACTCAGTCTGTGCAGGAAGAGAGAGGAGTTAGCATCAGGACCTTCAGTCTCCTGTCCCAAGGACAGTGGAGTTCAGTGACGTGCTCCTGAACTAGAAGATTACTGAGCACCTGTTAGCAAGCTCTGGAAAGAAGAAAGAAGGGATTAACCTGTATAGCCTTTGGAAGTGTGGAGTGCTTATGCTACAAGCGCGGACAGGGCGAAGGGCATAGTGAGGAATTCAGAAGTGCCTTAGGATTGGAGTATCCTGCACATTGTCACCGGTCACTGGGGACCGAAGTGTCACTATAGCTTCAGGCATAGTGGTAGAAAAACCAGAGGCTTACTGGACCTTAGGTAACAGAAAGCAGCCCTTGGAGTGTCGGTACGTAACTGGGGTCAGGGAGAGTGGGAACCTTGAGTCGATGCAGGACAACAGTAGGAACTCAGCTCTCTCACATTAAAGGAAGACTCCGACCACAAAACTGACCGGGCAGTACAGCTTTGAAGTAGCTGGAGTTTCTGGAGTGAACTACGCTTTATGCTGGTTGGACTCATCGTTTGGAAAGTAAAGGAGGCCCCCAACCTGTTCAGCTGTTGCCTCAAAGCACATCCTCCACCCGACCAGCCTCCCTGGGACCTGCCTTAACATCTGACAAGTAAAAGGTATGGAAAGACGCTGGATGGTGTGAGACTGAGTTATTTACCTGCACCCGACATCATTAACTTCATAGACTTTGAGGGACCAGTCCCACCTGTAGGGGACCCGTCATCTAGCTGCATAACATCCCCTCAGAGTTCTACAGCAGCGCTGGTCTTAGTGATCAGAGAACTACAGGTGGCGTCACGAACTGTATATATACCTATCCCCTGTAAATAAACCCCCCAACATACGCCTGACCGCCAGGGCCACAGACCGAGCCACCGCTACCTGTGACAACCCCATAGACTTCTACGGGCTCGGCTCTGAGTACCCCATTGCTCTGGTAACCCACAATTGTGGTGCGTGGTCACAACAAAAACTTGGCGTCACGAACAGGATGCGAAACTCGCAAAATTGCGAGCCCTGTGTGCCTGTGGAGGTGTTTTTGTGAAAAAGGACTGTTTGCTATTTTTGGCGCTAAAATCCGCCATTTTGCCGCCAAATTCGCGCCCTCAGGCGCTGGAGAAGAAGGTGGGCGTGGATTCGTGGGCGTGTGCCCCCCTGTGGCGCGAAGAAAATGCCTGCCCTCTCAAAGTGCTATTACAATATGCGATCCTGCCCTACAGCAAAGGAGGTCCGCCTCCTCTTCACCTTCCCTGCGAAGAGGAGGAGACGCAAACCCCGCCCCCACGGGAGAGACGGGACTGTTCTGAAAGAAGATGAGGGAGCGTTCTGGAACATGATGGAGGCAGGATGTGTGCAGCCGAGCAGGGAAGCGGAGGAAGGCAGGCCCCGTTCCCCAGCCAAGCTGCCACTAGAACCGGAGCCATCAGTGGTCCTGCACCTGCAGCAAGCATTGCTGGAGATTGGAGAGGAAAATGCGAGGTTGAAGAAGATGATTTCGCAACAACCTGGCATGGAGGAGATCGAGAGACGCCGGCGTAACCAGATACAGCGGCGGCTGTGGGACGCGGTGTTCTCTCCCCTCGACGACCCTCCACGATTCGAACTACCAAAACTTCTGCTGCCCAAGGCTAAGGAGCAACCGGAGGCTACCCCCAAAAGGACCGACCCTGAACCTACCGATGGAGCGGTGGAAGCGAAGGAGGTTGAGGAGGTACCGCCAGTTCCGGAACGCCCGCCCGGCCAGGAGGCCGCAGCAGATGATCGATCCCGGTAGGGACACCGGAGGGGTCCTGTCCATCGTTGCCAGACGTCGACTGGGATGAGATGGCGCGCCTGGATGACGTCGCCTACGCCGCCCAGTGGGAACGTGAGTGGCAGCGTCGCGAAGAGGAACAGCGACGCCGGCAGGAGGAAGAGCGGGAAGCGCAGCGGAACCGGCAGCGGCAGTACGAGCAGCTGATCGCGGACAAGGAAAGTGTCCGCCGGGAAAAAGGTACTCTAAGGGAACCGCGGCGGCAGGGGTGTGTGACAGAGTTCCAGCTCCGGAAGGGCTGGGGCTTCATTAGAGAACCGGGCCTCTACCCAGGGGTCTTTGTTAGTCGCAGGGACGTAGAATCCCACCTGCCCATCGGCCATCCCGGGAGGGACCTAATCAATGGGGACATAGTCAACTACACACGGCACTGGGGTATGAAGGGATGGTATGCCCTTAATGTCACAATCGTCCGTGACCCCGTCCCTGACGCAGGTAACGTCACCATTGCCAGCGCATTCCAGTCTCAATCTTCCGCTGCATCGGGCCGTGCCCCGGCATCGCCTCAGGAGAGTATATCACAGTTAGAAGCACCCCCTGCCTACTCTACTCTGCCAGCATCTCGCGCCAAATCGCAAACCGCACCCCGTTTAAGTCGCAAGTTATACCGCCGGACGTGGCGGCACCAGCAGAGATGCCATCAGAATCTTGCAAGGATGACATACCCGTTGCGCCCCTAGTGGTTCGCACGAGGACTGTAGCGACCCAAACCCTGATAGCAGGTCACGACTTGTTGGTCATGGGATCTAAGGATCATCGTATTGTTCCAGCCCCCGGGATGGAAAGTATAATGGAAGCCTGCAAGAAAATGTGAAGAACGGTAGGGCCCAGACAGGGTTTACCGCAACAAAGAAAATGTAGAAAGTTTTTGATAAAAGAAATACTTGCTGTTTTGCACTTTATTGATATATATAGGGTTTACGTAGTTTTATATATAATGAGTAGAATGCCCGGCTGGGTACAAGATGAAAATTTTGAAAAGTTAAAGAATTTTGAGAAATAAAAAGAGTTTTACATATAGAATACTCTAGTTGAGTAAATAGAATTTGATATATAATGTAAATATTGAAGCGGAAAGTATATAAATGTGTCCTTTTTATTATGTTATGGACTTTGAGGTTGAGGACTGAGCCAGCCCAAAAACTGTATCCTGTAAATAGTTGCACTAAGGTGCATTATATTGGTTTTACATGGAACCACCTCAACTACCTCTGAACATAAAACCCGTGTGGTGTGGCACTGAGCGAGGTCTGCAGCCAGATGTCCTGCAGCCCACCCAGGACCCACGTTGAAGGTTTGGTGCGGGTCCTTCACAAGAATATTGTTGATATGATATATTTATGAGAGTGTATTTTGTATTTTTCTATGTCTAATGTTTGAATGCAACGTTTAAGAAATTCTTACCTCCCGGATGGGAAGAGTTAATGTTTATTGTTAATGCAAAAACATAATGTCTTCTTGTATTTCACAGCCCGGGAGTGCTGTCTTTTACCATGGGGGAATGTGTAGCCCTGGTGTGAAGGCACACGCAGTACCCTGGAGGATGTGCGGAGAGGTAACAGTTTAATGCTCAATAAACATTCACTCCATCACACACTTAGACACACCCATAGGAGATATAGGCTAGTGACATGCAGCAGAGGTCAGTCTGTTTCCTGTCCTCGGACAGTGCAGGGAGTCTAGCTTCCTATCATCGTACAGGGCAGTCAGTACTAGTTCTTCCCAGACAGTGAGGATTCCTGTCAGAGCTCTGTGTGAGCAGAAGATTAGTTCCTGCCAATTCAAAGAAGTGGAGTCTAGTAACGGATGGCTAGTTATCATCCTGAGTCTAGTCAGAGTTACCTTTTACTCAGTCTGTGCAGGAAGAGAGAGGAGTTAGCATCAGGACCTTCAGTCTCCTGTCCCAAGGACAGTGGAGTTCAGTGACGTGCTCCTGAACTAGAAGATTACTGAGCACCTGTTAGCAAGCTCTGGAAAGAAGAAAGAAGGGATTAACCTGTATAGCCTTTGGAAGTGTGGAGTGCTTATGCTACAAGCGCGGACAGGGCGAAGGGCATAGTGGAGGAATTCAGAAGTGCCTTAGGATTGGAGTATCCTGCACATTGTCACCGGTCACTGGGGACCGAAGTGTCACTATAGCTTCAGGCATAGTGGTAGAAAAACCAGAGGCTTACTGGACCTTAGGTAACAGAAAGCAGCCCTTGGAGTGTCGGTACGTAACTGGGGTCAGGGAGAGTGGGAACCTTGAGTCGATGCAGGACAACAGTAGGAACTCAGCTCTCTCACATTAAAGGAAGACTCCGACCACAAAACTGACCGGGCAGTACAGCTTTGAAGTAGCTGGAGTTTCTGGAGTGAACTACGCTTTATGCTGGTTGGACTCATCGTTTGGAAAGTAAAGGAGGCCCCCAACCTGTTCAGCTGTTGCCTCAAAGCACATCCTCCACCCGACCAGCCTCCCTGGGACCTGCCTTAACATCTGACAAGTAAAAGGTATGGAAAGACGCTGGATGGTGTGAGACTGAGTTATTTACCTGCACCCGACATCATTAACTTCATAGACTTTGAGGGACCAGTCCCACCTGTAGGGGACCCGTCATCTAGCTGCATAACATCCCCTCAGAGTTCTACAGCAGCGCTGGTCTTAGTGATCAGAGAACTACAGGTGGCGTCACGAACTGTATATATACCTATCCCCTGTAAATAAACCCCCCAACATACGCCTGACCGCCAGGGCCACAGACCGAGCCACCGCTACCTGTGACAACCCCATAGACTTCTACGGGCTCGGCTCTGAGTACCCCATTGCTCTGGTAACCCACAATTGTGGTGCGTGGTCACAACACTGTGACAACCTGCCTGTCTAGAGACTGCCTGGTCACTCGCCGTGACAACCTGCCTGTCCAGAGACTGCCTGGTCACTTGCCGTGACAACCTGCCTGTCCAGAGACTGCCTGGTCACTTGCTGTGACAACCTGCCTGTCTAGAGACTGCCTGGTCACTTGCCGTGACAACCTGCCTGTCCAGAGACTGCCTTGGTTACTTGCCGTGACAACCTGCCTGTCCCAGAGACTGCCTTGGTCACTTGCCGTGACAACCTGCCTGTCCCAGAGACTGCCTTGGTCACTTGCCGTGACAACCTGCCTGTCCAGAGACTGCCTCGGTTACTTACCGTTACAACCTGCCTGTCCAGAGACTTCCTTGGTCACCTGCTGTGACAAACCTGCCTGTCCAGAAACTACCTATATCTCCTGCCATGAATCCCTGCCCTTTTCCCAGGTGCCACCCGCTCTCTTACAAGTAAACTCTCTTGTATAATAAAGCTTTGTGGTTCCACCAACCTGACCTGTCTCGTCAGTAGTTCCACCCACCAGACCCGTTACACACCATTTATGACGCAGTAGCGATCTCGTTAGCGACTTAGCTGTGTGTGACATGTAGCAGCGATGTGGCCCCTGCTGAGATGTCGCTGATCGCTTAAGAACGTTCTGAGCCGTTTTTTGGTCGTTGGTGTCCCGCTGGTGAGCCTGAATCGCTGACTGTGACACCCTTTATGAACGACTTCACCAGCGTCGCAGGTGGGACTAGGTTTTCCCAACGACCGCAGAGGTCGTTATACAGATCGCTGATGAGTTGTGTTTGGAATCTAACTAGCGACCACATAGCGATCGCACTAGCGATCTCGCCAGGTCGTGTCGTTGTCGTGATCGCTGGTGCGTTCGCTAAGTGTGGCAGTGCCTTAAAACATCAAGTTTGGGGACCATGACTCCCAGGCAACCCTTAGTGGAGCCTAAGATCACGTTGCCTGACAGGTTCTCTGGGGGGGAGTGACAAGTTTGTTGTGTTCTGGGAGACCTGTAAACTGTACGTCAGGTTAAGTCCTTGTTGCTCAGGAACCGAGGAGCAATGGGTAGGGATAATAATCTCACTCCTTCAGGGGGACCCCCAAGCATGGGCATTCTCTTTCCCATCTGACTCCCAGTCGCTCCAGACAATGGAGGAATTTTTCTGGCGCTGGGTCATATATACGACAACTCCGACCGTGTCTCCTTGGCTGAGTCCACACTACGCCACCTCCTGCAGGGAGACCGGCTGGCAGAGGAGTATTTCTCATAGTTTCTGACATGGTCCACGAACACTAAGTGGAATGACCCCGTACTCCGAAGTCAGTTCTGTGAAGGGCTATCAGTAAGGGTGAAGGATGCCTTAGCTCTATATAAGACTCCAGTCTCCCTTGAGGCAGCCATGTTTCTGGCGATCCGGTTGGATTGCCATCTTTGCAAGAGACATATGGAGAAACCACAATGTGCGGGAGGTCCGGATCCAAGGGAAACCTGGTGTGAGTCATCTGAAGACCCCATGTGTTATGTTTCGGTAGCTGAGGAGAAATAGCAAAAATAGCCAAAGTAGCAATACGCCAGAGAGGCTGGAAACTATTGGGTTGCAGGACCCTAAACTAACCGCAACGCTAGAAGTAGCCGTGGAGCGTACCTACGGTGATCCAAGACGCCTCATTACAGCCGGAGAGATAGCTACACCTAAAGACAGAAAGATGAAAGCTAACTGCCCTGTAGCAGAACCCCCAAAGAAACAGGAAGCCCCCAAACATGTAATGGTGGTTAGACAAGAAGAAAATACGAACACAGACAGAAAATAGAATGAGCAAACGCTGGGCCCAATTCTGTCTAGATAGAAAAGTATAGGAAAGAATTCTGACTGCAACCCAAAAAACCCTGACAAAAAATACCAACACTTCTGATTAACAAAAACCTGAGATCACACGATCTCTACCACCTAAATCAGATCTCTGGTGTAACAAACAGCAATTCAGCAAATAAAAAGTGACACAGGAACAGAGCAAAAGTTCAAACACAAACTGAGCACAATTTCAGCGCCAGGCGCCAAAAGGGGGCTAGGCTGAAGTCCACAGCAAGGCAGCAAACCAACAAGGAAAATCCAACCAGAGGAAAAAAAACAGCAAATCACTTATCTGAATGAAAGCAGGAATGCAAGCTGAGCTCCAAGCAAGACCTGGAAGAACAATTGATTACCGGCAAGGCTGATGGGAGTTCAGGTCACTTATATCAGACCATTCAGACCCAGCTGAAAGCCATTCAGCAATTGGTTCATTACCCTCAGCAACCACCGGAGGGAGCCCCAGCTCCGAAGTCGCCTCCAGCGTGTTCACAACACCCATGCAGTTGGGTAGAGTGACACTCTCTGGGAACCAAACTGTAGTTCTGCATAAAGGGGGAGTATGTTTTCTGTAGGAAGAAGAGCCATTTTGTGGGCACGTGTCCTTCCATATCTCACTGTAAACAGCTGCCGGAAAACTAAGAAGCTCGGGTCGTGGGCAAGTTAGCAACCCGGGTGTACTTATCATCTCCGTGGGTAGGACACAATTTTTTCTACCAGCTGAAATCCATCTGGGCAAAAATAAGGTGATTGTTTCTGCCTTTCTGGACAGTGGGGCGAGGTTTAAGGTGAACGCTAGGTTCGTCCAGGTCTGAGGCTTCAATCCATATACACTGTCCAGGCCTATACTATAATTGCCATCAACTCTGAACCTTTGAGACAGGGGTATTTAACTCAAGACGTCAGGTGGTACATCTACAGGTAGAGGCCATGCACTCGGAAGGTATTGACTGCTATGTGCTAGAGCATCTGCCCTCAATTGTGGTTCTTGGACGTCCTTGGCTCACTCTGCACAGCCCTGTGGTAGATTGGCAGACTCGGGAGGTGGTAAACTGGCGTGAGTATTGTCAAGGACACTGCTAGGGCACCTGGCTTGCTAGGGTGTATTTCTAGTCTGTGCCTGAATACCGGTCTGACTCCCTGAGGAAGCATCATGTGAAACACGTGTTGGAGTGTGCGGGGACAGCAGTGGTATCCACAGCATGAATTCAGGTCGGTAACTTGACTTTGGAATCCCATACCATAACATGCTCGTCCCTATCAATCTTACTTGTTTCACTTGAGGTTATTTTTGATCTACAGTATTATGATCTACTTTGATAACCGAGGTGAATTTTATATATATACATACATATATCTTTTAATATCTTCTTGTTATGGATTTCAAAATTATGATGTGCATTTTCACTTTAGAAATATATAATATTCTGGGACTTATTATAAACTAATAGTGCTGTGTATACTGCTCTGTCTCCTCTTTTTAATTATACGTTTACATTTTACATCATGTCCTACAGTCTTGTGTTTTTTAATCATGTTTCTTTAATTTTGGTGTGATTATTACTAATATGTGGTTTTATTTATACTTTTCAAGTAGTTTTTGCTTCTTTTCTATATAGTATCTCTGGTCCAGAGAGGCAGACCATGTAGAACTATATCGCGGAAAATTTGGCAAAGGGTCATATCAGAACATCCTCATCCCCCATTGCTGCAGGGTTTTTCTTTATAAAGAAAAAAGATGGAGGGTTACACCTGTACCTAGATTTCCGCGAACTCAATCAGATCACAGTCCAGGATCCGTATCCGCTCCCTCTCATCCCGGACCTCTTTAATTAGATTGTAGGAGCAAAATGGTTTTCTAAACTGTATCTCAGGGGGAAGGATAATCTCATACATATTGAACCTGGTGATGCCATTTGGGTTGATGAATGCTCCCGCCGTCTTTCAGCACTTTGTAAATTACATTTTAGTCACCTGGTAGGTAGATTTGTGGTGATCTATCTGGATGACATATTAATTTATTCACCTGACACTGAGTCACATCAGGTACATGTCAGGCAGGTCTTACAGATACTCCGAGACAATAAATTATTTGTCAAACCAGAGAAGTGTATGTTCTCGGTTGAGGAGATCCCTTTTCTAGGATATTTTTTATCGTCCACGGTTTTCGCATGGATTCAGCGAAAGTCGGATGGTATTGGATTAGGATTGTCCGGAGGATTTGAAGGCGTTACAAAGGTTTTTGGGTTTTGCCAACTACTTTCGTAAGTTCATCAAAAACTTCTTGGTAGTGGCCAAACCTCTGAGGGATATAACCAGGAAGGTGACGGACTTTTCCAAGTAACTCAGTCCTGCCAGGGAGGCATTTGATACCTTGAAGGATTGTTTTGCATCTGCGCCGATTTTCATACAGCCTGACGTCACTCAGCCATTTATTGTAGAAGTTGATGCGTCTGAAGTGGGGGTGGGGGCTGTATTGGCGCAGGGTGCGTCTCCTGGTAAATGGCGTCCATCTGCATGCATTTCTAAAAAACTGTCATCTGTGGAGAGAAATTATGGCATTGGTAACAGGGAAACACACAAAAAGAATAAGCCTGACAGCACTCACTGAGTAAGGATGCTTTTTCAAACTCTGAGGAACCCACTTGTAAGAAAGCGACATAATAATAATAATAATTTTATTTCTATAGCGCCAACATATTCCGCAGCACTTTACATTATACAGTAGAGGGGACTTGTATAGACAATAGACATTTCAGCATAACAATAAACACAGATCAAAGTAGATACCAAGAGGAATAAGGGCCCTGCTGCTCGCAGCTACAATCTATGAGGAAGAAGGGGAGACACAAAAGGTGGATGGTAACAATTGCTCTCATTGTTCGGATCAGCCATAGTGTAAGAATTGGGTGTTTTTGCCAAAGTATGTAACAGTACAGACACAGAGGGCTATTAAATGCATAAAGCGGGTGAGAACATAATACGAGGAACCTGATTATGGTCAAAAAATTTTGAATGGACCACACAGGGATATTTATTTTTAGGGCACGCTTAAAACTGTGGGGATTAATCATATTAACCTGGGTAGTGCATTCCAAAGAATTGGCGCAGCACGTGAAAAGTCTTGGAGATGGGAGTGGGAGGTTCTAATTATTGAGGATGCTAACCTCAGGTCATTAGCAGAACAGAGGGCACGGGTAGGGTGGTATACTGAGACAAGGGATAAGGTGTAGGGTGGTGCGGAGCCATGGAGTGTTTTGTGGGTGAGGGTAAAAAGTTTGTACTGGATTCTGGAGTGGATGGGTAACCAGTGTAATGACTGGCACAAGGTAGAGGCATCGGTGTAACGATTGGTGAGGAATATGATCCTGGCTGCAGCATTCAGGACGGATTGGAGAGGGGAGAGTTTGGTAAGAGGGAAACCGATTAGTAGAGAGTTACAATAGTCCAGACAAGAATGAATAAGAGAAACACTAAGGGTTTTTGCAGAGTCGAAAGTAAGAAAAGGTTGAATTCTAGAGTTGTTTTTGAGGTGCAGATAACAAGAGCGAGCCAGTGATTGGATGTGGGGGGTGAATGAAAGCTCGGAATCAAGTATGACCCCAAGACAGCACTGCTGGGGAGTAATGGTGGAACCACACACGGAGATGGCAATGTCGGGCAAAGGTAGGTTAGTAGAGGGAGGAAACACGGGGAGCTCCGTTTTTGACAGGTTCAGTTTCAGATAGAGGGAGGACATGATATTAGAGACAGCGGTAAGACAATCACTGGTGTTTTCTAAAAAGGCAGGCGTGATATCGGGAGAAGAAGTGTATAATTGGGGGTCATCAGCATAGAGATAGTACTGGAAACCAAATCTACTGATTGTCCAATAGGGGCAGTGTACAAAGAGAAGAGCAGGGGGCCTAGGACTGATCCTTGAGGAACCCCAACAGTAAGGGGAAGATGAGAGGAGGAGGAACCAGCAAAAGATATAGTGAAGGAACGGTCAGAGAGATAGGAGGAGAACCAGGAGAGAACGGTGTCCTTGAGGCCGATGGAGCGGAGCATAGTGAGGAGGAGCTGATGGTCCACAGTGTCGAATGCTGCGGAGAGATCCAGGAGATCAGCATGGAGTAGTGACCATTAGATTTAGCTGTTAAGAAGATCATTAGAGACTTTAGCGAGGGCAGTTTCAGTAGAGTGTAAAGAGCGGAAACCAGATTGAAGAGGGTCGAGAAGAGAGTTATCTGAGAGACAGCGGATAAGACGGGTGTGGACCAGGCGTTCCAGGAGTTTGGAGATGAAGGGAAGATTAGAGACAGGTCTATAGTTAGCGGCACAGTTTTGGTCGAGGGATGATTTTTTAAGTAATGGATGTATGATGGCGTGCTTAAATGAGGAGGGAAAGATACCGGAAGAGAGAGAGAGAGGTTGAATATTTTTGTTAGGTGAGAGGTGACAGCAGGGGAAAGGGACTGGAGGAGATGTGACGGAATGGGGTCACTGGCGCGAGTAGTAGGGCGAGAAGATACAAGGAGCCTGATTACTTCTTCTTCTGTGACTGGATCAAAATCAGAGAGTGAGCTGGATGCAGTGGGGAAGGGAGGACAGTGCATGGTATGAGGGGACTGGGAGATAATTTCCTGTCGGATGTGGTCAATTTTTTCTTTGAAGTAAGTGGCCAGATCGTCAGTGCGGAGATCTGTGGTTGGGGCCTGCACTTTTGGATTGAGTAGGGAGTGAAAAGTGTCGTTTGGGGTTATTGGATAGTGAGGTGATGAGGGTGTTGAAGTAGGTTTGTTTGGAGAGGTGAAGGGCAGAGTTGTATGTTTTAAGCATAAACTTGTAATGGATAAAATCTTCGGGTAGATTAGATTTTCTCCAGAAAGGTTTGGCGCACCTGGAGCACCGCTGCAGGAAATATGTTTGCAGCGTGTGCCACGTTTGTCGGCGTCTGTGTCGTATTGTTCTATGTATAGGAGGTGCAATGTCATCCAGTGCACTTTGCAGGGTTTCATCAAAATGAAAAGAAAAAGGTGTCCGATTCCAGGTGATGATTTTCAAAAATCAGGAAAAAGATTATTCCGCCATGAAAATACAACGTTTCGACCTGTAACAGATCTTTATCAAGTATACACAGAATCACCAATGGCTGGTTATATGGTGGAGACCACGTCTGCCCCAAATCACCACAAAGGCCAAACTCACTTATCATAAATGCATTATATATGCAACCATTAATACAGGGTACACACACCCTGGTTATAAATAACAATAGTAACATTATGTAGTAAAAGATGGAAAAAGCACCTCTAAATCACAATACATTCATTATTTACATACCGTAAGTTGCAAACAGTAATCAGCCAATCAAATGATGACATCCCCAAAATCATGGATACCAGAGGCCAACCACTTCAGGGTGGGTCATGAATATGTATTAGGTACCTTCAGGGGGTCCAATGACGGATTGCCAAAGGCAAGTGTGTGAAAATTCTAGTAAGGCAGTCGTGACACAGATCTATCCTCTCATTGCCGGTGTCACATTGTCTATATAGACCCACTAACCAATCGCCATATACCTCTCACGCCTGACCTGTGCTCCATACCAGCACTCCCACTGCCAAAACGAGCCACACAGGAGAGGCCACATGACCACAGTCACATGACTGCATACCTGATGACGTGCAGACACAGTGCGCACGCGCTGCTGGTGCACAGCAACAAGTGACATCCACGGGCGTCAATGAAGCCACAGAGGTATCCAAGGTAACAAGACCGCCCCCATGAAATCTATGCAGTTTATAACAGACTATAACATATTAAAGCGACTTTCAATGTAAAAGAATCATATAATACAAAAAGATTCTAAGAGGGACAGGAAGGTAAGGGGAAGAATGAAGGAAAGACATGACGCTCTCAAATCAGAGGAAACAAAGAATTGTGGATACCATTCATCTGAATATGTCCATATTTAAGGCATCCATCAATCTCCATCTCCTCACCTTCATGTCATCCATCGATTGCCATCCCCACACCTTCATGTCATTGATCGATCTCCATCTCCGCACCTTCATTTCATCCATCTTTCGCTATCCCTGCACCTTCATGTCATCCATCGATCTCCATCTCCACACGTTCATGTCATCCATCGATCTCCATCTCCACACCTTCATGTCATCCATCGATCTCCATCTCCACATCTTCATGTCATCCATCGACCTCCATCCCCGCACCTTCATGTCATCTATCGATCTCCATCTCCACACCTTCATGTCATCCGTTGATCTCCAACCCCGCACCTTCATGTCATCCGTTGATCTCCAACCCCGCACCTTCATGTCATCCATCGATCTCCATCCCCACACCTTCATGTCATCCATCGATCTCCAACCCCACACATTCATGTCATCCATCGATCTCCAACCCCACACATTCAAGTCGTCCATTGATCTTCATCTCCACACCTTCATGTCATCCATCAATCTCTTTCCTCACATCTCCATGTCGTCCATCGATCTCAGTCCTCACATCTTCATGTCATTCATCAATCTCTATCCCCACACCTTCATGTCATCCAGCGATTTCCATCCTCACATCTTCTTGTGATCCATCGATATCCTTCTCCACACCTTCATGTCATCCATTGATCTCCAACCTCGCACCTTCATGTCATCCATCAATCTCCATCTCCGCACTTTCATGTCATCCATTGATCTCCACCTCCACATCTTCATGTCATCCATCGATTTCCATCCCCGCACCTTCATGTCATCCATCGATCTCCATTTCCACACCTTCATGTCATCCATCGATCTCCAGCCCCACACCTTCATGTCATCCATCAATCTCCATCCCCAAACCTTCATGTCATCCATCGATCTCCAACCCCACACCTTCATGCAGGGCCGGACTGGCCATTTGGCAATTCTGGCAGATGCCAGAAGGGCCTGTCTGGTCATGGTCGCTGACTCCATCACTTACCCCACCAGTCCACGGGTATCATTAGAAATATTTATCTTGTAGTAAATCTACTTTTCCTCCATCCAGGGTAATATTAGTAATATATCCAATCTGGTGCTTGGGGATGGGGACACCATGGGCCTGTGTGATTTCTAATGCCAGGCCTGAATTTCATCCCCAGTCCGTACCTGCCTTCATAGCACACTGTAGCGCTTATAGCTTGCAAACACGAAATATGAAAAATTATGAAAATGAATTGCATCATTACCTTAGAATTGAAAAATTGAGAGTCTTAGCGCATAAGATGGCCAAATTATGTGAGCCTGATAGCCACGTCAAGTCATTCTCGTATATCAGGTCCTAACTAATGCCTATCCTCGCTTAGAAAGTCTGTCTGCATGGGAACTCCCCATGCCAGACAGACTTTTCTAACGAGGATAAGCATTAGTTAGGACCTATAACGAGAAAGCCTTGACGTGGCTAAGGCTCACATAATTTGCCATCTTATGCCTAAGACTTCTCATTTTTCATATTTCTAAGGTAATGATGCAATCATTTCATATTTTCATATTTCGTGTTTGCAAGCTATAGCCCCATACAGTTGTCTCACTTTTCTCTTGTATAGTATTGAGTTGGTGACTTCAGTTATAGCACCTGTTCACACTGGATCTATTTTGGATGTCCGGTCAGTTTGTTTGATGCGCACTCGCCTTCATGTCATCCATCGATCTCTACCCCACATCTTCATGTCGTCCATCGATCTCAGTCCCATATCTTCATGTCATCCACAATTTCCATCCCCATACCTTCATGTCATCGATTATTCCATCCCTGGACCTTCATGTGATCCATCGATCCCTCCACACCTTCATGTCATCCGTTGATTCAATTCGCACCTCATGTCATCCATCACTCATCCACACCTTCATGTCATCCATCGATCTCCATCCACAACTTCATGTCATCCATCGATTACCATTCCCACACCTTCATGTACTATCGATCTAACCCCAAACAGTTATCCATCATCTCCATCGAACACCTCAGTCACCATCGATCGTATCCTCACATCCATGTCGTCACGATCTCAGTCCTACACTTCATGTCATACATCGATCTCCATCCCCACACCTTCATGTCATCCAGCGATTCCATCCCGCACTTCATGTATCCATGATCCCACCTTTCACCTTCATGATCCATCGATCTCCATTCCCACTTCATGTCATCCACTATCGCTATCCCGGCACTTCATTCATCCATTGATCTCCATCTCCGCACCTTCATGTCATCATTTCACTCCACCTCACACTTCATGTCACCATCATCCCATCCCACACCTTCATTGTCATCAGGATTTCCATGCCGCACCTTCATGTCATCCATCGATCCATTTCACAACTTCATGTCATCCATCGATCTCCATCCCCACTTCATGTCATCCATCGATCTCCAACCCCACTTCATCATATCAATCTCTATCCCCACATCTTCATGTCGTCCATTGATCTCAGTCCTCATATCTTCATGTCATCCATCAATCTCCATCCCCACATCTTCATGTCATCCATTTATTTCCATCGCCGGACCTTCATGTGATCCATCGATCTCCATTCCCGCACCTTCATGTCATCCATCAATCTCCATGCCCACACCTTCATTTCATTCATCGATCTCTATCCCCACACCCTCATGTCATCCTTCAATCTCAGTTCTCACACCTTCATGTCATCCGTCGATCTCCATCCCCACGCCTTCATGTCGACTGTCGATCTCTATCCTCACACCTGCATTTCATCCATCGATTTCCATCTCCACACCTTCATGTCATCCATCGATCTCCATCCTCACACCTTCCTGTTATCCGTCGATCTCCATCCCCATAGCTTTATGTTGTCTGTCAAACTCCATCCTCACACCTTCATGTTATCCATCGATCTCCATCTCCACAACTTCATGTCATTCATTGATCTCCATCCTCACACCTTCATTCATCCATCGATCTCCATTCCCACACCTTCATGTCATCCATCAATCTCAGTCCTCACACCTTCATGACATCCATTGATCTTCATCCCTACATTTTCATGTCATCCATTGATCTCCATCCCACACCTTTTTGTCATAATTCGAGCTCTATCTCCACACCTTCATATCATTCATCAATCTTCATCCCCACACCTTCATGTCATCAACCAATCGATCTCCATACCCGCATCTTCATGTCATCCATCAATCTCCATCCCCACAGCTTCATGTCATCCATCGATCTCCATCCCCACACCCTCATGTCATCCTTTGATCTCAGTCCTAAGACTTCCTGTTCATCCTTCGATCTCCATCCCCTCTCCATCCCACAGCTTCATGTCGACTGTCGATCTTTATCCTCACACCTGCATTTCATCCATCGATTATTCCATCTCCATACCTTCATGTCATCCATCGATCTCCATCCTCACACCTTCATGTCATCCATCGATCTCCATCCCCACACCTTCATGTCATTCATCGATCTCCATCCCCACACCCTCATGTCATCCTTTGATCTCAGTCCTTACACCTTTCTGTCATCCATCGATCTCCATCTCCACACCTTCATGCCATTCATTGATCTCAATCCTCACAACTTCATGTCATCCATCGATCTCCATTCCCACACCTTCATATCATCCATCAATCTTCATCCCCGCACCTTCATGTCATCCATCGATCTCCATTCCCACACCTTCAAATCATCCATCAATCTTCATCCCCGCACCTTCATGTCATCAATCGATCTCCATCCCCACACCTTCATGTCATCCATTGATCTCCATCCCCGCACCTTCATGTCATCCATCACTCTCCATCCCCACACCTTCATGTCATCCATCGAACTCCATCCCCACACCTTCATGTCATCCATCGATCTCCATCCCCGCACCTTCATGTCATCAATCGATCTCATACCCACACCTTCATGTCATCCATCGATCTCCATCCCCGCACCTTCATGTCATCAATCGATCTCCATACCCACACCTTCATGTCATCCATCGATTTCCATCCCCGCACCTTCATGTCATCCATCGATCTACATCCCTGTTGTGAATATGCTGGAGGCGGCTTCTGAGCTGGGGCTCCCTCTGGTGGTTACTGAGGGTAATGAACTGATTAATTAATGGCCTTCAGCTGGCGCTGAATGGTAGGATATAAGTTGCCTGATTTCCCAGCAGCCTTGCCGGTTATCAATTGTTCTTCTGGTCTTGCTTGAAGCACTGCTAGTTTCCTGCTCTCCTTCAGATAAGTGTTTTCTGTTTTTTTTTCTCTGTTTGGTTTTCTCTGCTGGTTTGCTGCCTGCAGTGGACTGCAGCCTGTCCCCTTTTGGGGGTCTGGCGCTGCAGTTGTACTCCGTTTGTGTCTGCACTTTTGCTTTGCTTTTTGTTGCTTTTGGTTTGCTGAATGGCATTTTGTTACACCAGAGATCTGATTTAGGTGGAAGAGGTCATGTGATCTCAGATTTTTTGGCAATCAGAAGTGTTGGTATTTTTGTTAGGGTTTTTGTTGGATTGCAGTCAGAATTCTTTCCTGTACTTTTCTGTCTAGACAGATTGGGCCCCAGCGTTTGCTCATTCTATTTTCTGTCTGTGTCCGTGCTTTCTTCTTGTCTAACCGCCATTACATGTTTGGGGGCTTCCTATTTTCTTTGGGGATCTGCTCCGGGGCAGATAGCTTTCATCTTTCTGCCTTTAGGTGTAGTTATCTCTCAGGCTGTGACGAGGCGTCTAGGATCAACGTAGGAACGCTCCATGGCTACCTCTAGTTGTGTGGTTAGTTCAGGTTACTGCAATCCAATAGGTTCCAGCCTCTCTGGTGTATTACCGCTTTTGCTATTTTTTGCCATTTCTCCTCAGTTACCGAAACATAACAGTATAACAGGCCAAACTGAAAATTATATGGTACTCAACAGAAGGGAAAAATAGTAAAAAAGGAAAAAGAAAAAAGGGAGTTGTCAGAGATTTTTTTTTTCTGTTTGTTGCATTTTTTCCCTCTTTTTCTCTGGGTGCTGAGGAGGAATTATTATTTTTTTTCTCTCAATGGAGTTTGCACAGTGGTCTGGCCGTGTGGATCAGCTTGCCACTGAGGTTCGGAGTATTGCTACTTATCTTGCTGGGTTGCCAGTTGTGGAACCTAGGATCCCCATGCCAGATTTGTTTTTGGGGGATCGATCTAAATTTCTGAATTTCAAAAATAACTGTAAGTTGTTTTTTGCCTTAAGGCCTAAGTCCTCAGGGATCGCGGCACAGCAGGTTCAAATTGTCATCTCTCTGCTGCGCGGCGACCCTCAGGATTGGGCTTTTTCCCCGACACCTGGGGATCCTGTTTTGAATGATATTGATGTATTTTTTCAGGCTCTGGGGTTATTGTACGATGAACCTAATGTCACTGATCAAGCTGAAAAGACCTTGTTGACATTAAATCAGGGTCTTGAAGACGCTGAGTTGTACTGTCAGAAATTTCGAAAGTGGGCAGTCCTGACCAAATGGAATGATCATGCTTTGGCAGCCCTTTTTCGAAAGGGTCTGTCAGAAAAAGTAAAGGACGTTATGGTGGGATTCCCTGTTCCCTCTTGTCTCAATGATTCTATGTCTTTGGCTATTCAAATTGACAGACGTTTGCGTGAGCGCAGAGGTATGCGTGAGATAGTGTTACCTTGTGAGTCAGCTCCTGAGCCCATGCAGTGTGATGGAGTGACTTCTGGGACTCAGCGTCATGTGACGCTTCCATGCTATCTCTGTCTGCCCTAAGCGGGGAAGACGTTTTGCACGCACAGTTGTCTTGGGTAGTGTTCAGACTAAATTTCTGTTGACTGTTACCCTGATTTGCTCCCTGTCCACATTTTCTGCTCAGGCTTTTGTTGATTCAGGAGCAGCTATTAACCTGATGGATTTTGACTTTGCCAAACGTTGTGGGTTTCCCATGATACCCCTGCGGAAGTCTATTCCCCTACTGGGCATTGATTCTACCCCTTTGGCGGAGAATAAACCCCAGTTTTCTACTCAGGTGATAATGAGGGTTGAACCAGATCATCAGGAGAGTTGCAAATTTCTGGTGCTGCATAATGTGCATGACATTATTGTACTAGGTTTCCCTTGGTTACAGTCTCATAATCCTGTTTTGGATTGGAAATCTGTGTCTGTGACCAGTTGGGGCTGCCAATGTGTTAATACTGACACTCCTGTTTTTTCTGCCTCTCCCCAGTCTCAGGATGTCCCTGACTTTTTGACTGATTTTTCTGATGTGTTTAGTGAAAGTAAATCTGCATCCTTGCCCCCTCACAGGAGCTATGATTGCGCTATTGAATTAGTGCCTGGTGGTAAATTTCCTAAAAGTCGCCTTTTTAATTTATCTGTACCTGAACACGATGCTATGCGATCTTATATCAAGGAGTCATTGGAGAATGGTCATATCAGACCATACTCTTCACCCTTGGGCGCCGGTTTTTTCTTTGTGGCCAAAAAGGATGGTTCATTGAGGCCGTGTATTGATTATCTCCTCCTGAATAAGATCACTGTTAAATATCAATATCCGTTACCTTTGATTTCTGACCTATTTTCCAGTGTGAAAAGTGCTAGTTGGTTTACCAAGCTTGACCTCAGGGGGGCGTATAACCTTATTCGCATTAAGCACGGGGATGAATGGAAGACGGCGTTTAATACCCTAGAGGGGCATTTTGAGTACCTAGTGATGCCTTTTGGGCTTACTAATGCCCCTTCCGTCTTCCAATCCTTCATGAATGATATTTTCAGTGATTTTGTGGATAAATTTCTGATTGTTTATTTGGATGATATCTTGATTTTTTCCAATGACTGGGACTCTCATGTAAAACATGTTCGGACTGTGTTCCAGATTTTGAGAGAGAATGCACTGTATGTGAAGGGATCAAAGTGTCTTTTTGGCGTACAGAATATCTCATTTCTGGGATTCATTTGGTCTCCGTCTGTTATTGAAATGGACCTGGTCAAGGTTCAGGCCATCTGTGATTGGGTTCAACCTACTTCATTGAAGACTCTTCAGAGATTTTTGGGTTTTGCCAATTTTTATCGTAAATTTATTGGTAATTTCTCTGGTATTGTTAAACCATTGACTGATCTGACCAAAAAGGGTTCCGATGTGGTTAATTGGCCTCCTGAGGCAGTTTCTGCATATCAGGAACTTAAGTGTTATGTTTCGGTAGCTGAGGAGTGCAGGTAAAAAAGGCAATACACCAGAGCAGTTGGAATCTATGAGATTGCAGTACCCTGACTAACCACCACAACTAGAGGCAGCCGTGGAGCGTTCCTACGTTGGTCCTAGACGCCTCGTCACAGCCTGAGAAACTAACTACACCTAAAGATAGATATAGGAAAACTATCTGCCCCGGAGCAGAACCCCAAAGATAATAGAAAGCCCCCAAACATGTAATGGCGGTTAGACAAGATGAAATACTGACACAGAAAGAAAATAGTACGAGCAAACGCTGGGGCCCAAACTAACTAAATAGAAAAGGATAGGAAGGGTACTTACTGCAATCCCAGAAAACCCTGAAAAGCACCAACTCTACTAATTTCAAAAACACCTGAGATCACACGACCTCTTCCACCTAAATTAGTTCTCTGGTGGAACAAAATCAAAACAGCAGCCACTGAAAAAACTGGAAAAAGCAAAAGTACAAACATCAGTGGCTGAACAAAACTGAGAGGGCAGAAGCCCCCGGAGGGGACCCTGAAGGCCCCCACAGAAGTGCAAGACAAAATGCAAAAATATAGCACAAACACAAAAGAAGAAAATGTATTATCTGTTAGCAGGAGATGCAGACACGACACAGCAGGCTACAAGGGAAACTGGAATAAAGGATTCAGACCAGAACAATTGATCACCGGCAACCCTGATGGGAAGGTGACTCCCTTATATAAGACCAGTCAGTAACACCTGATTCCCAGTCCTCACAATCTTCACTGGACAGACTAGCACCGCTTGTAACCACCAGAGGGAGCCTCTGCTCAGAACTCATCTCAAACCCATTCACAACAGTACCCCCCCCTTGAGGAGGGGTCACCGAACCCTCATTTGAGCAACCAGGTCGGTCAGGATGAGTTCTATGATACGCACGGATAAGTCTCCTAGCATGGATGTCCGAAGCAAACACCCAAGAATTGTCTTCCTGACCATAACCTCTCCATTTAACCAAATACTGGAGTTTCCGTCTAGAAAAACGAGAATCTAATATTTTCTCAACCACATACTCCAGATTGCCCTCAACCAAAACAGGGTCAGGAGGCACAGCAGCAGGAACCACTGGCTCAACAAACCTCTTCAACAAGGACTTGTGGAACACGTTATGGATCTTAAATGTCCCTGGAAGAAGCAAACGAAAAGAAACAGGATTAATAATCTCCATGATCTTATAAGGTCCAATGAACCTAGGCTTAAATTTAGGAGATGCTACTCTCATAGGAATATTCTTTGAGGACAACCAGACCAAGTCCCCCACTTTAAACCGAGGACCATCAGTCCTTTGCCGGTTAGCAAACCGCTGGGCCCTCTCCTGAGAGAGGGACAACCTCTCCACTACCTGGTCCCAAATCAGTTGCATACGCTCCACAACAGAGTCAACACCTGGACAGACAGAAGCCTCCGTCTGTCCTGAAGAAAATCGAGGGTGAAACCCAGAATTACAGAAAAACGGAGACATCAAAGTAGCAGAGCTAGCCCTATTATTAAGAGCAAACTCAGCCAAAGGCAAAAACGAGACCCAGTCATCCTGATCAGCAGACACAAAGCATCTTAGATAAGTCTCCAATGTCTGGTTTGTTCTCTCAGTTTGACCATTGGTCTGAGGATGAAATGCCGAGGAGAAAGACAATTGAACACCCAGTTTAGAACAAAAAGTCCTCCAAAATCTGGAAACAAACTGGACTCCTCTGTCAGCGACAATGTTCTCAGGAATGCCGTGTAAACGAACCACGTGCTGAAGGAACAACGGCACCAATTCAGAGGAGGAAGGCAACTTAGGTAATGGCACAAGATGTATCATCTTGGAAAACCTATCACAAATTACCCAGATGGTGGTCATTCTCTGAGAAACAGGAAGGTCGGAAATGAAATCCATAGAGATATGGGTCCATGTTCTCTTGGGCACAGGCAATGGCATCAACAAACCACTAGAGCGAGAGCAAGGCTTGGAGCAAGAGCAAGTCCCGCAGGACTGCACAAATTCCCTGACATCACGAGACAAGGTAGGCCACCAAAAGGACCGACTAACCAAGTCTCTGGTACCAAAAATTCCGGGATGCCCAGCCAATGCGGAACAATGAATCTCAGACATCACACTCTTTTTCCACTGGTCCGGGACAAACAATTTTCCAACAGGGCAGCACTCGGGCCTATCCTCCTGACACCCCTCCAGAGCAAGTCTCAAATTGGGCGAGATGGCGGAAAGAACTACACCCTCTTTCAAAATAACAGAAGGATCAGATAACTCAGGAGAGTCCGCAAGGAAACTCCTCGAGAGGGCATCCGCCTTAACATTCTTAGTGCCAGGAAGAAAGGAAACCACAAAATTAAAACTTGTGAAAAACAAGGCCCACCTGGCCTGTCTAGGATTGAGTCGCTTGGCAGATTCCAGATAGACCAGATTCTTATGGTCCGTAAGGACCACCACCTGATGTTTGGCTCCCTCCAGCCAATGTCTCCACTCTTCAAAAGCCCACTTCATGGCCAATAACTCCCGATTACCCACGTCATAATTACGTTCAGTAGGAGAAAATTTTCGAGAGAAAAAGGCACAAGGGTTACTTTTAGAGGTCTCTGGATCTTTTTGGGACAAAACGGCACCTGCCCCAATTTCAGAGGCATCAACCTCCACCTGAAATGGCAGAGAAACATCAGGCTGCCGTAGAACAGGAGCAGAAGTGAATCTCTGCTTAAGTTCCTGAAATGCAGAGACTGCCTCAGGAGGCCAATTCACCACATCAGAACCCTTTCTGGTCAAATCAGTTAATGGTTTAACAATAACCGAGAAATTACCAATAAATTTATGATAAAAATTGGCAAAACCCAAAAATCTCTGAAGAGCCTTTAATGAAGTAGGTTGGACCCAATCACAGATGGCCTGAACCTTGACCGGGTCCATTTCAATAACAGATGGGGACAAAATGAATCCCAGAAATGAGATCCTCTGTACGCCAAAAAGACACTTTGATTCCTTCACATACAGAGCATTCTCTCTCAAAATCTGGAATACAGTTCGAACATGTTTCACATGAGAGTCCCAGTCATTAGAAAAAATCAAGATATCATCCAAATAAACAATCAGAAATTTGTCCACAAAATCCCTGAAAATGTCATTCATGAAGGACTGGAAGACGGAAGGAGCATTAGTGAGCCCAAAGGGCATCACCAGGTGCTCAAAATGCCCTTCAGGGGTATTGAATGCCATCTTCCATTCATCCCCGTGCTTAATGCGAATAAGGTTATACGCCCCCCTGAGGTCAAGCTTGGTAAACCAAGTAGCGTTTTTCACCCTGGAAAACAGGTCAGAAATCAAGGGTAACGGGTATTGATATTTCACAGTAATATTGTTCAAGAGACGATAATCAATACACGGCCTTAATGAACCATCCTTTTTGGCCACAAAGAAAAAACCGGCACCTAAGGGTGAAGAGGATGGTCTGATATGACCCTTCTCCAATGATTCCTTGATATAAGACCGCATAGCGTCATGTTCAGGTACAGACAAGTTAAAAAGGCGACCTTTAGGGAATTTACTACCCTGCACTAATTCAATAGCGCAGTCATAGCTCCTATGGGGAAGGCAAGGATGCAGATTTACTTTCGCTAAACACATCAGAAAAATCAATCAAAAAGTCAGGAACATCCTGAGCCTGGGAGGAGGCAGAAAAAACAGGAGTGTTGGTATTAACACATTGGCAGCCCCAACTGGTTACAGACACAGATTTCCAATCCAAAACAGGATTATGAGACTGTAACCAAGGAAAACCCAGCACGATAATGTCATGCAGATTATACAGAACCAAAAATTTGCAGCACTCCTGGTGATCAGGTTCAACCCTCATTATCACCTGAGTAGAAAACTGGGGTTTATTCTCAGCCAAAGGGGTAGAATCGATCCCCAGTAGGGGAATAGACTTCTGTATGGGTATCAAGGGAAATCCACAACGTTTAGCAAAATCATAATCCAACAGGTTAATAGCTGCTCCAGAATCAACGAAAGCCTGAGCAGAAAATGAGGACAGAGAGCACATCAGAGTGACAGTTAACAAAAACTTAGTCTGAACACTACCCAAGACAACTGAGCGTGCAAAACATCTTCCCCGCTTAGGGCAGACTGAAATAGCATGAGAGGCATCACCACAGTAGAAACATAACCCATTGCGCTTTCGAAACTCATGACGCTGTGCCCCAGACACCACTCTATCACACTGCATGGGTTCAGAAGCTGGTTCACAAGGCAACACCATTCCACGCATACTTCTCCGCTCACGCAAACGTCTGTCAATTTGAATCGCTAATGACATAGAATCATTGAGACCAGAGGGGACAGGGAATCCCACCATAACTTCCTTTACATTATCTGACAGACCCTTCCGGAAAAGGGCTGCCAAAGCGTCGTCATTCCATTTGGTCAGGACTGCCCACCTACGGAATCTCTGACAGTATAACTCAGCGTCATCAAGCCCCTGATTTAATGCCAACAAGGCTTTCTCAGCTTGATCAGTGACATTAGGCTCATCGTACAATAACCCCAAGGCCTGAAAAAATGCATCAACATCACTCAAAACAGGATCCCCAGGTATCAGGGAAAAAGCCCAATCCTGAGGATCGCCGCGCAGGAGAGAGATGATAATTTGAACCTGCTGCGCTGCGTTCCCTGAGGACTTAGATTTTAAGGCAAAAAACAATTTACAGTTATTTTTGAAATTCTGAAACTTAGCTCGATCCCCTAAAAACAAATCTGGCATGGGAATCCTAGGTTCCACAACAGGCAACCCAGCAAGATAGATAGCAATACTCCGAACCTCAGTGGCAAGCTGATCCACACGGCCAGACAACTGTGCAAACTCCATTGAGAGAAAAGATCCTCCCCAGCACCCAGAGATACAGAGGAAAAAAAAAAAAAATGCAACAAACAGAAAAATATCTCTGACAACTCTGACAATATTTTTTCCCTTCTGTGAGTACCATACAATTTTCAATTTTTAGGCCGGTGATACTGTTATGTTTCGGTAGCTGAGGAGTGCAGGTAAAAAAGGCAATACACCAGAGCAGTTGGAATCTATGAGATTGCAGTACCCTGACTAACCACCACAACTAGAGGCAGCCGTGGAGCGTTCCTACGTTGGTCCTAGACGCCTCGTCACAGCCTGAGAAACTAACTACACCTAAAGATAGATATAGGAAAACTATCTGCCCCGGAGCAGAACCCCAAAGATAATAGAAAGCCCCCAAACATGTAATGGCGGTTAGACAAGATGAAATACTGACACAGACAGAAAATAGTACGAGCAAACGCTGGGGCCCAAACTAACTAAATAGAAAAGGATAGGAAGGGTACTTACTGCAATCCCAGAAAACCCTGAAAAGCACCAACTCTACTAATTTCAAAAACACCTGAGATCACACGACCTCTTCCACCTAAATTAGTTCTCTGGTGTAACAAAATCAAAACAGCAGCCACTGAAAAAACTGGAAAAAGCAAAAGTACAAACATCAGTGGCTGAACAAAACTGAGAGGGCAGAAGCCCCCGGAGGGGACCCTGAAGGCCCCCACAGAAGTGCAAGACAAAATGCAAAAATATAGCACAAACACAAAAGAAGAAAATGTCTTATCTGTTAGCAGGAGATGCAGACACGACACAGCAGGCTACAAGGGAAACTGGAATAAAGGATTCAGACCAGAACAATTGATCACCGGCAACCCTGATGGGAAGGTGACTCCCTTATATAAGACCAGTCAGTAACACCTGATTCCCAGTCCTCACAATCTTCACTGGACAGACTAGCACCGCTTGTAACCACCAGAGGGAGCCTCTGCTCAGAACTCATCTCAAACCCATTCACAACACTTAAGCAGAGATTCATTTCTGCTCCTGTTCTACGGAGCCTGATGTTTCTCTGCCGTTTCAGGTGGAGGTTGATGCCTCTGAGATTGGGGCAGGTCCCGTTTTGTCCCAAAGGGATCCAGAGACCTCTAAGAGTAACCCTTGTGCCTTTTTCTCTCGAAAATTTTCTCCAACTGAACGTAATTATGACGTGGGTAATCGGGAGTTATTGGCCATGAAGTGGGCCTTTGAAGAGTGGAGACATTGGCTGGAAGGAGCCAAACATCAGGTGGTGGTCCTCACGGACCATAAGAACCTGGTTTATCTCGAATCAGCCAAGCGACTTAATCCTAGACAGGCCAGGTGGGCCTTGTTTTTCACACGTTTTAATTTTGTGGTTTCTTTTCTTCCTGGCACTAAGAATGTCAAGGCGGATGCCCTCTCGAGGAGTTTCTTTGCAGATTCTCCTGAGTTATCTGATCCTGCTGTTATTTTGAAAGAGGCTGTGGTTCTTTCAGCCATTTCGCCCAATTTGAGACTGGCTCTGGAAGGGTGTCAGGAGGATAAACCTGAGCGCTGCCCTGTTGGGAAGTTGTTTGTTCCAGACCAGTGGAAAAAGAGTGTGATGTCTGAGATTCATTGTTCCGCGTTGGCTGGTCATCCCGGGATTTTTGGTACCAGAGACTTGGTGAGTCGCTCCTTTTGGTGGCCAACTTTGTCTCGTGATGTCAGGGACTTTGTGCAGTCCTGTGGGACTTGCTCTCGTTCCAAGCCTTGCTCTCGTTCTAGTGGTTTGTTAATGCCATTACCTGTACCCAAGAGGCCATGGACCCATATTTCTATGGATTTTATTTCTGACCTTCCTGTCTCTCAGAGAATGACCGTTATATGGGTAATCTGTGATAGGTTTGCCAAGATGATACATCTTTTGCCATTGCCTAAGTTGCCTTCCTCCTCCGAGTTGGTGCCTTTGTTCTTTCAGCATGTGGTTCGGTTGCATGGCATTCCGGAGAACATTGTGTCTGACAGAGGAGTCCAGTTTGTTTCCAGATTTTGGAGGACATTTTGTTCTAAACTTGGTGTTCAGTTGTCTTTCTCCTCTGCATTTACCCTCAGACCAATGGACAAACCGAGAGAACAAACCAGACCTTGGAGACTTATTTGAGATGTTTTGTGTCTGCTGATCAAGATGACTGGGTCTCTTTTTTGCCTTTGGCTGAGTTTGCTCTTAATAATAGAGCTAGCTCTGCCACCTTGATGTCTCCATTTTTCTGCAATTCTGGGTTTCACCCTCGATTTTCTTCAGGACAGGCGGAGGCTTCTGTCTGTCCGGGGGTTGACTCTATTGTGCAGCGTATGCAGCAGATTTGGGACAGGTGGTGGAGAGGTTGTTCTCTCTAGGAGAAGGCCCAGCGGTTTGCCAACCGGCATAGGACTGATGGTCCTCGTTTTAAAGTGGGGGACTTGGTTTGGTTGTCCTCAAGGAATATCCCTATGAAGGTTGCATCTCCTAAATTTAAGCCAAGGTTCATTGGACCTTATAAGATCATGGAAATTATTAATCCGGTTTCCTTCCGTTTGCTTCTTCCAGGGACATTTAAGATCCATAACGTGTTCCACAAATCCTTATTGAAGAGGTTTGTTGAACCAGTGGTTCCTATGGCTGCACCTCCCGACCCTGTTTTGGTTGAGGGCAATTTGGAGTATGTGGTTGAGAAGATTTGGATTCTCGCTTTGCTAGACGGAAACTCCAATATTTGGTTAAGTGGAGAGGTTATGGTCAGGAGGACAATTCTTGGGTGTTTGCTTCGGACATTCATGCTGGGAGACTTATCCATGCCTATCATCGAGCCCATCCTGATCGGCCTGGTTGCGCAGGTGAGGGTTCGGTGACCCCTCCTCAGGGGGGGGTACTGTTGTGAATATGCTGGAGGCGTCTTCTGAGCTGGGGCTCCTCCAGTGGTTGCTGAGGGTAATGAACTGATTAATGAATGGCCTTCAGCTGGCGCTGAAGGTAGGATATAAGTTGCCTGATTTCCCAGCAGCCTTGCCGGTTATCAATTGTTCTTCTGGTCTTGCTTGAAGCACTGCTAGTTTCCTGCTCTCCTTCAGATAAGTGTTTTCTGTTTTTTTTTCTCTGTTTGGTTTTCTCTGCTGGTTTGCTGCCTGCAGTGGACTGCAGCCTGTCCCCTTTTGGGGGTCTGGCGCTGCAGTTGTGCTCCGTTTGTGTCTGCACTTTTGCTTTGCTTTTTTGTTGCTTTTGGTTTGCTGAATGGCGTTTTGTTACACCAGAGATGTGATTTAGGTGGAAGAGGTCGTGTGATCTCAGGTTTTTTGGCAATCAGAAGTGTTGGTATTTTTGTTAGGGTTTTTGTTGGATTGCAGTCAGAATTCTTTCCTGTACTTTTCTGTATAGACAGATTTGGCCTCAGCGTTTGCTCATTCTATTTTCTGTCTGTGTCCGCTTTCTTCTTGTCTAACCGCCATTACATGTTTGGGGGCTTCCTATTTTCTTTGGGGATCTGCTCCGGGGCAGATAACTTTCATCTTTCTGCCTTTAGGTGTAGTTATCTCTCAGGCTGTGACGAGGCGTCTAGGATCAAGGTAGGAACGCTCCACGGCTACCTCTAGTTGTGTGGTTAGTTCAGGTTACTGCAATCCAATAGGTTCCAGCCTCTCTGGTGTATTACCGCTTTTGCTATTTTTTGCCATTTCTCCTCAGTTACCGAAACATAACACATCCCCACCCCTTCATGTCATCCATCGATCTCCATAACCACACCTTCATGTCATCCATCGATTTCCATTCCCACACCTTCATGTCATCTATCGATCTCCAACCCCACACCTTCATGTCGTCCATCGATCTCCATCTCCACACCTTCATGTCGTCCATCGATCTCCATCTTCACACATTATGTCATCTATCGATCTCTATCCCAACATCTCCATGTTGGCCATCGATCTCAGTCCTCACATCTTGATGTCATCCATCGATCTCCATCCCCACACCTTCATGTCATCCATCGATTTCCATCCCCTCACCTTCTTTTGATCCATTGATCTCCTTCTCCAACCTTCATGTCATCCATTGATCTCCAACCTCGCATCTTCCTATCATCCATCAATCTCCATCCCACACCTCCATGTCATCCATCGATCTCCATCTCCACACCTTCATGTCATCTATCGATCTCTATCCCTACATCTCCATGTTGTCCATCGATCTCAGTCTTCAGTCCTCACATCTTCATGTCATCCATCGATCTCCATCCCCACACCTTCATATCATCCATCGATTTCCATCCCGCACCTTCTTTTGATCCATCGATCTCCTTCTCCACACCTTCATATCATCCATTGATCTCCATCCCACACCTTCATGTCTTCCATCGATCTCCATCCCCACACCTTCATGTCATCTGTCGATCTCCATTTCCGAATCTTCATGTCATCCATCTATCTCCATCCCGCATCTTCATGTCATCCATCGATCTCCATCTCCGCACCTTCATGTCATCCATTGATCTCCATCTCCACACCTTCAGGTCATCCTTGCATCTCCATCCCCACACCTTCATTCATCATTGTTCCATCCCATCTTAGCACATCGATTCCATCCCTACACCTTCATGTCATCCATCGATTTCCATTCCCACACCTTCATGTCATCTATCGATCTCCATCTCCACACCTTCATGTCGTCCATTGATCTCCATCTCCATACCTTCATGTCATCTATCGATCTCTATCCCTACATCTCCATGTTGTCCATCGATCTTAGTCTCTCAGTCCTCACATCTTCATGTCATCCATCAATCTCCATCCCCACACCTTCATGTCATCCATCGATTTCCATCCCCTCACCTTCTTTTGATCCATTGATCTCCTTCTCCACACCTTCATGTCATCCATTGATCTCCAACCTCGCACCTTCCTATCATCCATCGATCTACATCTCCACACCTTCATGTCATCTATCGATCTACATCTCCACACCTTCATGTCATCTATTGATCTCTATCCCTACATCTCCATGTTGTCCATCGATCTCAGTCTCTCAGTCCTCACATCTTCATGACATCCATCGATCTCCATCCCCACACCTTCATATCATCCATCGATTTCCATCCCGACCTTCTTTTGATCCATCGATCTCCTTCTCCACATCTTCATATCATCCATCGATCTCCATCCCCACACCTTCATGTCTTCCATCGATCTCCATCCCCACACCTTCATGTCATCCGTCGATCTCCATTTCCGAACCTTCATGTCATCCATCTATCTCCATCCCGCATCTTCATGTCATCCATCGATCTCCATCTCCGCACCTTCATGTCATCCATTGATCTCCATCTCCACACCTTCAGGTCATCCTTCGATCTCCATCCCCACACCTTCATGTCATCCATTGATTTCCATCCCCGCATCTTCATGTCATCCATCGATCTCCATTCTCCACATATTCATGTTATCTGTTGATCTCCGACCCCGCACCTTCATGTCATCTATCGATCTTGAACCCCACACCTTCATGTCATCAATCGATCTCCATCTTCACACGTTCATGTTATCCATCGATCTCCATTCTCACACCTTCATGTCATCCGTCGATCTCCATCCCCACACCTTCATGTCATCCATCAATCTCCATTCCCAAACCTTCATATCATCCATCGATCTCCATCCCCACACCTTCATGTCATCCATCATTTTCCATCTCCACACCTTCATGTCATCCATCGATCTGAAGGATTACTAAAAAATTGAGGGTAAACGGATTAAATTTGCTGAGGACGCAAAGCTAGGAGGGATAGACAATACTAGAGAAGAGAGTTCTATAACATCCAGTTATGGTAAACACGGATCATAAGAATCTGGTATATCTCGAGTCTGCTAAAAGTCTAACACCTCGCCAGGCAAGATGGGCATTGTTCTTCGCCCGTATAACTTTTTTGATACATATAGGCTGGGAAACAAGAACATTAAGGTGGATGCCTTATCTTGTTGTTTTCCTGGGGGTGGAGATAAGTGTGAACCGGTTCCTATACTACAAAAAGGGGTGGATATGGCGTCTATATGCTCCGCTCTTGAGAAGGAGGTTGTTGACGCTCAGGGAGATGCCCCTGCTGCCTGTCCAATTGGTAAACTGTTTGTTTCTGTTAATCTCAGTCTTAGAGTTCTCAGGGAACGTCAAGACTCAATGTTGGCCGACACCCTGGTAATAAAGCCACGACTGATCTACTTACTCATCGTTTTGGTGGTCATGGGGTACATCAGGATGTCCGGGAGTATGTAGCCATCTGCAGTGTCTGTGCACATGCTTGTCCGTTTGGGTTTCTCCAACCATTGGCGATTCCCAGTTGACCTTGGACTCATTTATGAATCAATTTTATAACTGATCTTACCGTGTCGGCAAGTAGTGCTGCAATTTTGGTGGTGGTGGACAGATTCAGTGAAATGTCACATTTCATTGCGTTACCCGCTTTACCTAAGTGGCAAGACCTTGGTGCAAATTTTTATCAGAGAGATTGTAAAATTACATGGTATCCCGACCGATATTGCTTCTGACCGGAGATGCAGTTTATTTCCAAGTTTTGAGGGTGTTTTGCACCTTTCTAGGGATCTATGTGTAGTTCTCTTCAGCATTTCACCCGCAGTCTAACGGGAAAACTGAACAGGTTAACCAGAATCTGTAGACTTATTTTAGGTGTTTTGTGTCTGAGAATCAGGAGTACTGGGTTACCTACTTATTTCTAGCTGAATTCGCGGTAAATAATCGTTGTCATGAGTCTATTGGTAAGTCCCCATTTTTCGGGGTGTATGGGTTTCATCTTCTGTGCATCTCATTTAATAGGAATCATTCTTCTGGATTACCTGAAGAACAGTTTTCATCATCCATTACTCCGTGTGGCAAGGGGATATTGATAATTTGAGGAAGATGGGGTTCAACTATAAGAGGTGGTTAATCAGAGACATTTGGTGGGTCCGGACCTGTGTGTTGGTGACTTGGTGTGGTTGTCCTCAAGGAACATTAAGTAGAAGGTTCCTTCTATGAAACTGGGTCCCAGGTTCATCGGTCCTTATGAGAGTGTGGCCGTCGTCAATCCCATAGCATTCCTCCTTGCTTTGCTGCCCACCTTTAGGATTCATAATGTGTTTCATCGATCTCTACTCAAAAAATACGTTGCGCCCTCCGTACCCTCACCTCTACCACCATCTCCTGTCATTGTGGAATGGAAATTTGGAATTTCAGATAGCCAAGATCGTTGATTCTTGCTTAGTTCGTTGGTCGCTTGAGTATCTGGTGCACTGGAAGGGATATGGTCCTGAAGAGAGGGTGTGGGTACCAGCCTGTGACTTACATAGGCCAGGTTGATCCAGTCTTTTCACGTGGCAGACCCTGATAAACCCATTTCTGAGGTTCCGAAGGTCCCTCGTAGAAGGAGGGGTACTGTCACAGGTTTACTGCGACAGAGAGGAGCCAGGAGATCGCAGAGTCTGATTTCTCCTACTCCTGCACTGCTAAAAGAAACCTGCACCATTTAATATGAAGGTGAAGTGCTTATAAGCAGTGCAGGGGTTAATCTGCTCAGTTGAAAGCTCCTGGAAGCTTTCCTGCATTAAGGCTCTCAGCTGTGCACTGTTAGCCACTCCCCCTTTTCCTATATAATCTGAGTCCTGGCTAACACTCATTGTCAGAGGTAGCTTCATGCTGCATGGTTAGGAGATGGTGGTTTTTGGTTGTGTAGGAGGTGGCAGGGAACCTCACGTGCCTCCTCTCCCCTGGACACTGTTCACACGATTACCTGCAGCACCTCATTGTAAATAATGTGTAATGTAATGTTTATGTACTGTGATGCCATATATCTGCTATGTACTGTGTATATGTTTAGGATTAGGGATAGAAGTTAGCGTAGAGTAAAGGGTATGCCACACTAAACAATATCGCTAACGGGATCGCTAAAAAACGTCACTATTTAGCGATCCCGTTAGCGATATTGTTCAGTGCGGCAGCTTCCAGCGACGAGCTTCCTGCTGTGATCTCGCTCGTCGCTGGAATCGCTCCGGACCCTATTTCATGGGGTGGCAGGGAATAATATCGCTTCTCTGGCACTGTTCAGCGATTTAGGGCGCACTTTTGTAAATAATGTAGAATGTAAGGTTAGCTGTACTTGTATGCCATTTAGCGATATGACTGTGATATAGTATAACGCTAAGAGATCGCTAGGGATCGAGAGTTAGCAGTACTAATAGCTGAGTTAAAATAGAGGGGGGCATATTAGAGATAGAGCATAGGATAGATAATAGTGTCAATATAGGCACAGGCAGCAAGGGGTTATTCAGTGGGGAGGAGTTAGAGCAGAGCAGCACAGAGCAGGGAGGTATAGGACAGGCACTTCCTGATTAGAGACTGACGCCCGGGCACCTTGCCCAGGGGCAGGACGTGTGAGCAGAGTATTACAGGCCGTGGGGCTGCAGCTATTCAGTAAGGGGCCCCAGGCTGAGAATCGTGCAGGCGGTCACCAGCTTAGACAGAACTAGTGTCTGGGATTAGGAGGCAGCTGAGTCGGCGAGCCCGTTACCCTATAACTCGCAGCCGGACCAGGGAAACGGTAGGAAGCTGGTGGACCTGGAGCACGAGTGGGGCAGAGATTGTCCAGAAGAGGGACAGGGATTGTCCAATAGTGGGTCAGAGATTGACCGAGAGTGAGACAGAGGTTGCAAGGATATAGACAGAGTTGACAGGAAGAACCGAGTCTGCCCGGAAGGTAGAGAAAGATAAGATGTTTCTGTGTTTAACTTATGCTGTCTATGTGATGGATATCTTGCCATTTAGTAAAGTTTAACCGTTGGAACAACGACTACGACTCTGTGGTGCTTCATGGGACTAGAATTCCTGCAGACACAGTGAGTACCCATCTCTCCATGTGCAACGTGCCGTGGTGCTCACTGACTGTTGCTTAATGGACTCTCCCATGACTACCACACCGTGCGACCTTATTACAGTTGTTGTTTGGAAGGCGTTAGGTGGATTTATCTGAGACTCTTACTAGGTTTTGGATGTGTGCTAATTCTCCTCCTTCTCCCTTTTACTCCATCCTCCACTCCCCAGTGTTTACCTCTGTTTGTGTGAGAACATTTGTATGATTGGTATTTTCATTCATTTATGTCGGCATTACCTTGTTAGTCTGGATGGTGTATTACGGTGCACTACTACTCCCCTTTTCCCTGGGTGGGGGAGGGGCACAGACTGAGTGCGGATTCAGGATCTAAGGCAAGGTACGTGGCCCCAGCATCTTCACCATCAGAAGTAATCTGGGGAACAGGGCGAGCTAAGGCGCCCCTATCATTTGGTACAGGGAAGGAACCCTTTGTCCCTGGACACCCAACAAAATGTAGTAGATGCCACCTGCAGTCCTATGTAACACCACAGATACTTAGTGATAACTCTCAGAGTGCAGATAATGTAGTAGATGTCACCTGCAGTCCTATGTAACACCACAGATAACACAGCGATATCTTCTGAGTACAGATAATGTAGTAGATGTCACCTGCAGTCCTATGTAACACCACAGACAACACAGTGATAACTCTCTGAGTACAGATAATGTAGTAGATGTCACCTGCAGTCCTATGTAACACCACAGATAACACAGTGATAACTCCCAGTACAGATAATGTAGTAGATGTCACCTGCAGTCCTATGTAACCCACAGTAACACAGTGATATCTCTCTGAGTACAGATAATGTAGTAGTTCACTGCAGTCCTATGTAACACCACAGATAAACAGTGATACTCTTGATACAGATAATGTAGTAGATGTCACTGCAGTCCTATGTAACACCACAGATAACACAGTGATAACTCTCTGAGTAAGATAATGTAGTAGATGTCACCTGCAGTCCTATGTAACACCACAATAAACACAGTGATAACTTCTGAGTACAGATAATGTAGTAGATGTCACCTGCAGTCCTATGTAACACCACGATAACACAGTGATATCTCTCTGAGTACAGATAATGTAGTAGATGTCACCTGCAGTCCTATGTAACACCACAGATAACACAGTGATAACTCTCTGAGTCAGATAATGTAGTAGATGTCACCTGCAGTCTATGTAACACCACAGATAACACAGTGATTAACTCTCTGAGTACAGATAATGTAGTAGATGTCACCTGCAGTCCTATGTAACACCACAGATAACACAGTGATAACTCTCTGAGTACAGATAATGTAGTAGATGTCACCTGCAGTCCTATGTAACACCACAGATAACACAGTGATAACTTCTGAGTACAGATAATGTAGTAGATGTCACCTGCAGTCCTATGTAACACCACAGATAACACAGTGATATCTCTCTGAGTACAGATAATGTAGTAGATGTCACCTGCAGTCCTATGTAACACCACAGATAACACAGTGATAACCTCTGAGTACAGATAATGTAGTAGATGTCACCTGCAGTCCTATGTAACACCACAGATAACACAGTGATAACTCTGAGTACAGATAATGGTAGTAGATGTCACCTGCAGTCCTATGTAACACCACAGATAACACAGTGATATCTCTGAGACAGGTAATGTAGTAGATGTCACCTGCAGTCCTATGTAACACCACAGATAACACAGTGATAACTCTCTGAGTACAGATAATGTAGTAGATGTCACCTGCAGTCCTATGTAACACCACAGATAACACAGTGGATATCTGTGAGTACAGTAATGTAGTAGATGTCACCTGCAGTCTTGTAACACCACGATAACCAGTGATACTCTTGAGACAGTAATGTAGAGATGTCACCTGCAGTCCTATGTAACCCCACAGATAACACGTGATAACTCTGAGTACAGATAATGTAGTAGATGTCCTGCAGTCCTATGTACACCACAGATAACACAGTGATATCTCTTGAGTACAGAAATGTTTAGATGTCACCTGCAGTCTATGTAACACCACAGATAACAGTGATAACTCTTGAGTACAGATAATGTAGTAGATGTCACTGCAGTCCTATGTAACACCACAGATAACACAGTGATAACTACTGAGTAAGATAATGTAGTAGTGTCACCTGCAGTCCTATGTAACACCCGATAAACAGTGATATCTCTCTGAGTACAGATAATGTAGTAGATGTCACCTGCAGTCCTATGAAACCACAGATAACACAGTGATACTCTTGAGTACAGATAATGTAGTAGATGTCACCTGCAGTCCTATGTAACACCACAGATAACACAGTGATATCTCTTGAGTACGATAATGTAGTAGTTGTCACCTGCAGTCTTGTAACACCACAGATAACACAGTGATAACTCTTGAGTAAGATAATGTAGTAGATGTCACCTGCAGTCCTATGTAACCCCACAGATAACACAGTGATAACTCTGTGAGTACAGATAATGTAGTAGATGTCACTGCAGTCCTATGTAACACACAGATAACACGTGATAACTCTTGAGTACAGATAATGTAGTAGATGTCACTGCAGTCCTATGTAACACCACAGATAACACAGTGATAACTCTCTGAGTACGATAATGTAGTAGATGTCACCTGCAGTCCTATGTAACACCGCAGATAACACAGTGATAACTCTCTGAGTACAGATAATGTAGTAGATGTCACCTGCAGTCCTATGTAACACCAAGATAACACAGTGATATCTCTCTGGTACAGATATGTGTAGATGTCACCTGCAGTCCTTGTAAACCACAGATAATACAGTGAAACTCTCTGAGTACAGATAATGTAGTAGAGTCACCTGAGTTTGTAACAACAGTTAACACAGTGATAACTCTCTGAGTACAGATAATGTAGTAGATGTCACCTGCAGTCCTACGTAACCCACAATAACACAGTGATATCTGTGAGTAAGATAATGTAGTAGATGTCACCTGCAGTCCTATGTAACACCACAGATAACACAGTGATATCTCTCTGAGTCAGATAATGTAGTAGATGTCACTTGCAGTCCTATGTAACACCACGATAAACAGTGATATCTTTGAGTACAGTAATGTGTAGATGTCACTGCAGTCCATGTAACACCAAGATAACACAGTGATAACTCTTGAGTAGATAATGTGTAGATGTCACCTGCAGTCTATGTAACACCACAGATAACACAGTGATAACTCTCTGAGTACAGATAATGTAGTAGATGTCACCTGCAGTCCTATGTAACACCACAGATAACACAGTGATACTCTCTGAGTACAGATAATGTAGTAGATGTCACCTGCAGTCCTATGTAACACCACAGATAACACAGTAATAACTCCCTGAGTACAGATAATGGAGTAGATGTCACCTGCAGTCCTATGTAACACCACAGATAAACCATTGTAATAGCTCTTTTTTGCTGCCAACTCTCTCCCTTGTCACCAGTAAAGAGCGTATTAGACGTTTCACCGCTTGGTAATGTGAATGTTGCGTTTTCGCTGTGTTCTCCGTCATTTCTCTTGTAATATCTATTATGTAAATCTGTCTAAGGTAAAGCTCCGTTGAGTGCTTTGTCACTCCCAGAGCACTTAATGGCTCATTTGCATATTACTAAAATCTTGGAATTCTCTGGATTCAGGCAACGAATATAACAGTGAGAATAATCTTACCGCTTACTGACTTATATCCCCATAATAAACATTTAGGGAAGTTGATCTTGCTGACTGACTCCCTTTAAATAAAAGAAAAAATATATAAAAAAGTAAATAAATAAATTGTAATCAAATATCATAATTATGCAAGAGGAAGATGAAGACATGAGTCAATTAATTAAAAAGGTAATAATGTTATTATCTAAATCAATAGAAAAATAGAAGAAATGAAAACTTATATAAAAATACATATAAAACATTCAAATATAATTTGCATCAAAATAAAAAATGCTAAAAGCAGAATAAGTAACTATGAATTAAAAAGTAACAATATCAACTATCATCTAAATGAAATGAAAAATAAGAGAAAGATAAATGAGAATAAAAAAATAGAAAAAAACTAAAATAAAATTTATATAGAAAATAAGATTAAAAAATGCTAAAACCAAAATAAAAAGCTCCGTGAATTAAAAAGTAACGATGTTAATTAGAATCGAAATAAAAATTAAATATTTAAAAAATAATGAATTAAAAGAATCTGAAAATTCAAATAGAATTGTATGAAAATAAAGTAAAAAAACAGTAAAAGCAGAATAACTGACTCCACGTAATAAAGTCTATGAGCGTCCATATATTTAGACCCCGTCCCCAATGGAGCTTCTATAAATTATGAAAAATGTCTGGAGGCCCCGATGTCAGAGCCGCGGTGATGACACACGCAGGTAGCGTGGAGACGGATCCGTCAGCCATTGCATCTGACACTTCCTGGCTTCCGTGACTTTTTTCAAGGCAAAAAAAAATAAAAAATTCCGGATAATGATGAATTTCTAAAGTGAATTCTGTTTCTGCTCCATTTTACTCGTGTTTTAACAAGATTTGAATAGATGCTAAAGACATTCAACGAGGATGTCATTATTTCAACATGACGGTATGCCAAGATGAAACGTGTCAGATCCGCAAGATTAAAGCGTCCCCGACGCCCAGGAAAGAATTTACTGCTCTACATCTGTTTAGCGCTAATATATTTCCAGCTTACAGAATGGGAATGTCACCGGAGCTAATGGCAGAAAACTGCGACTCACAATTGTCACTCAAGAGAATCAGTGTGCGCAAATTTAAAAAAATAGATATTTTTTTTAGTTTTCATTTCTTTGCATTTCTTAGTCCTTTGCTGCTTCAAAAACTTCGACGACTCCCCGCAAGACTGCGCAAATTAGAGACACGCGTGGCGGGGAAACCTCAGAACCTATAGTTTATAAATAGGACGCGATGGCGAGTAATTATTTTGCCTCTCGGCCGGGGGCCAATTGTTATTTAATAAAGACTTCTGTGGCTGCGGAATATTATTTTATTTTATTGCGGGGGGGGGGGGGCTTTTACTATGGAGAGCGATAAAAATAATCCGTGGGAAGAGACCATCCATTATTTATATTTGCTTCCATGCAAGTTCCATCTCAGGAGATTCGCGTTTCTTCTCGCTGTTTGGCACCAGCGCGGCCGCCACTAATGTGTATTTATTCGCCGCGCCGGGCTTGTTTGCGAGATGCTGGGTGATGGTGATAAGGTTTTGCATTCAGAGATGAAAGCCGTAGAGAGGAATTATTATTTCTGCTCTGAGATGCGTCTACGACGTCTGTGGAGGACTCGTTATATGGGATATATGGTCGGGTGGGGGAGGGGGTTCTGGATTCTGTTCCCCCCGACACAAGACTCCACAACCCTTTAATGAACGGAGTAGGACTTTGGGCATAAATTATAGTCGATTCAATATTTTTTGCTTCCAGGAAAGCTGAGTGACAGCCAACATTCCTCCTCCATGACTTGACGATGAAAACTATTTAGGGCGGCCATACTGGTTGTCACACAGCTTTCCTAGGATATAGATGAAGAAAAACCTCTTATAGTCTCTGACAAGCCACCTGGAGGAATCGGTCCTGATGCCATGTTGGAGACTTCATTTACAAACCTCATCATTCATAACTTAGGATGTTTAAGCTCCGCCCGAGGAACTCCAGCATTACACTGAAACACAGTTTTGAGTGTGGTTTACATAAATCCAACCTTTTTCTATGTGACATATCGTTAAAATTGGATTTATACAGAATTAAAAACATAAAGTGGAACAAATAAATTACATATTTGTGTCTTGCTGCTAATGATGTCATCATGTGCCCCTTGTATGATGTCATCACATATGATGGGAGCTGGATTATATCATTACTATTCAGTAACAATGTTTTCACTGTTTCTTCACTACCGTCATCAAAGCTGATCTGTTATGTGGCTGCGGGGAACACTTTCTATAACCCCAAATACTGACCTACCCAATAAAAGGTGCTTATGGTGGGGGAGGAGCTTAAAGAGTAACTAAACTTTCAAGTAACTTTTCAGAATAATTGGTCAGGGTGTAAAGGGAGAATAACACTATCTCTGGTCATTACATAATCTGCGTCCTGATTTTTACCAGTTTTCCCTCTGCAGACGATCTCTAATCTTCAATAATGTTTGAGCTAGAGAGTAGAAGTTAGCTGCCATGATGTGTCAAATACACAGAACATACAGACTCGAGGGTTTCCTGGTCTCCTGTCTCTATATAAGATATGTTCAGAAATGCACAGCAGTATGGAGGACATTATAAAGCAGTAATGAGTAGTGTGACTGTGAATCCAGCACTGGGTGAGATAAAACACTTACTAGAGCTACAGCAGCAGAATGGAGGGCATTATTCAGCATACTGAGCTGTGTGACTGTGAATCCAGCAAACGGGTGAGCAAAAACAATTACTCAAAGCTACAGAAACAGTGTAGAGTGAGTTCTACATTAGTGTTCAGCAGTGTAACAGTGAATCCAGCTCTTGGGTTAGGATGTACTAAGAAAAGCATAGAGTCTAGATCATGAGAAGTAATTATCCCTCTCTACTATGTAAAATTATCCCTTCCTCTATGTAATTTTCGTTTTTCTTGCCCAGATGTAGAATCTTGCATTTTTCCCTGTTAAATACAATTCTATTAGTCACTGCCCATTGTTCAAGCTTATCTAGATCCTTCTGAATCCTTTCTCTGTCTTCTCTAGTGTTAGCTATCCTCTCAGATTTGCATCGTCTGCAGATTTGATCAGTTTAACTTCAGTTCCTTATGTAGATAATTTATAAAAATGTTGAACAACACTGGGGCCAGAACAGAGTCTTGTAGTCCCCACATGAAACATTCTTTCAATTGGATGTGCAACCATTTATTACCACTCTTTGAGTATCACTGAGGGCCCGTTATGAATCCACCTAACCGTTTGCCTTGTCAATCACATAATTGGTCATTTTTTCAATAAGGATAGTATGAGGTACTTTATCAAATGCTTTGCTGAAGTCGAGATATACTATATCTACCACATTTTCCTGATCCACCAGTCAGTGATTCCATCATAGAAGGAAACTAGATTAGTCTGTCATTACTTGGTTGCTACAAACCCATGCTAGCTCTAGTTAATTACCATATTCTTATCCAAGTACTTACACACATGCTGTTTAAAAAATTTGGTCACAGATCTTTCCTGGTATAGAAGTAAGGCTCACTGGCCTGTAATTTCCTGGCTATATTTCTTTCTTTTTTGAAGATTGGGAAACATTTGCCCTTCTCCTGTTTTCCTGGATTTTTCAAAACATTCTGCCTATTGGTTCTGCAATTTCTCTGCTAACTCTTTCTGTACCCTAGGATGTAATTCATTTGGACCAGGAAATGTAAATTCCTGTAAATTAGCTCAGTGTTCCCTCCCATCTCTCTATTTATAGATAGTGTGGATTCTTTAATTCCTTCGATGGAACCGTGAGAATCAGTTGATGTTACAATTGTTTTCTTAGAGAGCACAGATGCAAAATAGGAATTTAAAAGTTCGGATTCTCAACATCATTTCTGACCACTTCACCCTTTTCATCCTCTAAAAATCCTATAGCATCTTTGACTCTTCTTTTGCTTTTGACAAACCCACAAAATCCTTTTTTTCTGCTTTTGGTCTCCCTTGCAAGCCTCACTTTATTACTGGCTTTAGCTCTTCTAACTATTGCCCTACATTCCCTGCAGACTGCATTAAATTCTTCTTTAGATATGCCCCTATTCCCATTTGATATACAGGGGTTGGACAAAATAATGGAAACACCTGGAAACATCAATGAAAGTTAGTTTAATATGGTGTAGGTCCACTTTGGCGGCGATTACAGCCTCAATTCTCCGAGGTATGGATTCATACAAGGTGTGAATTGTTTCCAAAGGAATTTTAGCCATTCTTCAGTGAAAACACCCTCCAGTTCTTTGAGCGACGATGGCGGCGGAAATCGACGTCTAACTTGAATCTCTAAAATCGACCATAAATGCTCAATAATGTTGAGGTCTGGGGATTGTGGGGGCAGATGAGATGATGAACTTCATGAGAATGCTCCTCGTGCTTTAACAATTCTAGCTGTTAGAATTGGTGCATTTTCATCTGAAAGATGGCGTTCCCCTCTGGGAACAGTGCTTGAACCATAGGATGCACTTGGTCGCCCAAAATGCCTAAATAATCGCGGCTGTTAATTCTTCCATGAAGGGATATCATTGGCCCGGCGGATCTCCACGAAATAGCACCCCGATCATCACAGACCCTCCGCCATGTTTTACGGTTGGGAGAAGGCAGTCTTGATGGAATGCTTCTTTCGGCTGTCTCCAAAAGTACACGCGGCCGGAGGTCGGAAATAGGGTAAACGATGATTCGTCTGAGAATATCACATGTTTCCACGGCTCGAGGGACCATTTCTGGAGGGTTCTTCACCACTCTAAACGCTTGGAAACATTTGTCATTGAGAGCAGCGGTTTTCGAATTGCAGCTCTTCCGTGGAATCCAGATTTGTCAGCTCCCGCCGAAAAGTTTTCATGGAAACTGGGTTCTGTAGGTGTTCATTGAGGTCAGCAGTATTTTCGGAGCCGTGGTCTTGTGATCCTCTCTCACAATTCGCTTTAGAGTCCAACGGGTCTCTCTCAGTCATCTTCGACTTTCGGCCGGACCTGTGCTTTGCGGCGGACGTTTTTCCTTCTCTTTCAAACGCAGTCATTACTTTGGAGACAGGACCTCTTGAACACGCCAAGCATTCGGGCACTTTCAGTTACACTAGCGCCTGCCATACCAGCACCAACAATTTGAAAATCCGAGAGGTCTGCCATTGGTATCAGGTTCTCATCAATGTTTCTTACAATTTATGCAAAACAAACAGTTAATTTACATGCACATATCACATAACACAAATAATCAACGACCAAAACATTACCATATGTCACGGTTTATAACATGTTCGAAGATTATGATGCCAAAACGTTAGGTGTTTCCATTATTTTGTCCAACCCCTGTATATTTCTGTATTCCTTTTTACAAGTGATTAAGTTATGTGTTCATCCATCCTGGTCTCTTTTAAATGTTTACAATTCTTCCATCTTTTCGTGATTGTTACAGATTGCACGGTGAGAATTTCATTTAGCAAAATTTCACATCTTTCTTGGACATTTCTGTCCTTTAGAACATCCGGCCATTGGACCTTTCCTATCCTCTTTCCGAGTACATTAAAATCTGCCTTTCTGAAGTCCAACCTTAAAGTCTGAGTCCTCGCTGGTCTTCCTCCTCTTGTAATCTAAAATTCGAGGATAGCATGATCGCTGCCTCCTAAATTCCCAGCCAGCTTTACTTCCTCAACCATTTCCTCCCTGTTGGTAAGAATTAGATCCAAGATTACAGATCCCCTTGTTTCTCTCTTCTACCTTTTGAAAGAAAAAGTTGTCAGCAAGAGAAGAAAATAATTTTCTGGACACATTACATTTGCCTGAGAGAGATTTCCAGCAAATATCTGGATAGTTAAAATCTCCCATTATCACTATGTCGTACTTTTTGAGAACAGAGACATTTGATGTGAAAGAGTTCATCCATATCTTCACTCTGTCCAGGTGGCCTATAGTAAATGCCTATAATAATGTCCTTTCTGTTCCTCTCTCCTTGTATTCTTACACAAACAGTTTCTACAGAGCTACCAGTCTCTGAAGCTTGGATCTCTGTGGAGATATACGTTTTCCTACATAAAAAGCAGCACCTCCTCCTCTCTTGTTAATCCTGTTTCTAATAAAAGTTGTAGCATTCAAGGTTTTATTTCCAATCATGTGGATCACCCCCAAGTTTCAGTGATGCCTATGACACCATTCTCTCTTCCTGTGTTAGCAGCTCCAATTCTCCGTGTTTGTTTCCCATGCTCTGTGCATTTGTATAGACACGTTTTAGTTTGCAGTCGGTTTCTCTTACTCCTCTTTTTTAAGATATATTATAAGGTTTCTTATACTTACCTGCACTTTTGAATTTATGGAATGTTTGGACGTCCCATAATTTTTATGAAAATTTTTAATGACACCCCCAGTTCTCTCTGTACTTAGAAATAATCTATGATATATAGTTACCTCACCCCAGGCCAGGGATGATATTCTGCAAGGACAGCGCCACCTGCTGTCTGATTGCTATAGTAATGAATGATGGCAGGTCTATCCCCGTCCTTGTGGATTAAGGCTTAAGGAGGTCAATTGCTTGCAGCCCCTCGTGGTATCCCTCACGAGGATGGCAGAACTGTTTAAGCTGACAGCAATATTCTCGCTGTGTGATTTGTTTTCTCTCACCTCGGTCACTTCTACATGTTCCCCCTCCATTAGGGGATGTTTAGTCATGTGACTAACAGACCAGTCCATGCGCTAATGTGCAGACAGGAAGTCAGTCTGGGGCTTCCTGTCATCTACAGAATGATATAATCACTTACGAGCCCTCAGGCTCCCCCCTCTGCTGATAACAACCAATCACGTCACAGCTTCTCTTCTTAAACTGATGTGTTATTATGAAAGCTGTGCTGGGATTGGCTGCTACAGGCAGTGGAGATAGTTGCTCCTTTACATAGTTTTTCATACCTCTGCCATGAGATAGGAGTGACAGAAATGTGATGAGATTCGCCCCAGGGTGGAAGAGAGAACTTGGCTGACGAGCCAGAAATGGTGCATCAGTACACAGAGGTATAAGCTCCACACTACTGTAATAGTGGGGCTATGCTGCCCTATGGACGAAACCGAATAAAAAGGGATTCTCCAGCGAAGGTCAAATATTTACAACTTACATTTATTTCTCTTCATAAAAGTTAACATTCTGGCATACCACTGGATACTGCACATGCTGCGGAAAAAAACTGCGGATTCGCAGCGTTTTATTTTATGCAACATGTCAATTCTTTGTGCGGATCTGCAGCGTTTCTGCTCCCATTGACTTGCATTGAGTCAGGCACGTCCGTAGCAAAACCGCAGGTGTAAAAAGATCTGCGGATTTGCTGCAGATGAAACGCTGCGGATCGGGAGGAGGGAAGTGTGTGGGCGGAGTGTGGGTGGTGACTGTGTGCGTGTATAGTGTGTGGGCGGTGACTGTGTGTGTGTATAGTGTGTGGGCGGTGACTATGCAAGTATGTGTGTGCGGGGGGTCTGCGTGTATGGTGTGTGTGGGGCACTGCGTGTATGTGTGTGTGTCTGTGTGTGTGCGTGTCTGTGTAGGCAGCCATTGTCTGATGGGACTACTGCTCCCATCCGGCAATTAATGCTCACAGTGACAGCATTGCCGATGATGGGAAAGTAGTCCTATCAGACAATGGCTGTGATCAGTAGTAAAAAAAAACATACAGAACATACATTGCATACATATAACATACAGAACATACAACACAGAACATAGAGTACATACTTACCAAACTTCTAGTCCTGACACCCTCGTCTCCTTTAATAAAAATAAAATAAAAAACCAACTCATACTTACCTTTCCGCCATAGTCCAGTTATTAACAGGTGTCCCACGACGATCTCCGGTGTAGAACACTGACATCGGAAGATGTCAGTGCTCTACAGGGGCCCCGCAATGAACTGACAGCTGCCGGGAGAGAAGGTCACTTTCAGTTCATTCTGTCACCGGCAGCACTGTGTGAAAAAAATTCCCATGCAGCATTGCCGGAAAGTGAGAGAATGAACTCAGGTAACCTCTTCAGTGATGCACTGCAGGAGGATTACCTCTTGTCGTGGGACACTCATTATTAAAGAGGGACTGCATCGGACAGGGAGTATGCTATTGGTTTATTATTTTACTTTTTATTACAGGAGGCCGAGGGTGTCGCATGGATTAGGAGTGCAATAAAATATGAAACCGTGTTGTTTTATTTAATTAAAATACAGGGTGGTCCAAAAGTAGGTGGACAGTATGTGTAATAGGGTTATGAAGGGGGAGATTTATCAAACATGGTGTAAAGTGAAACTGACTCAGTTGCCCTTAGCAACCAATCAGATTCCACTTTTCATTCTTCACAGACTTTTTGGGAAAAATGAAAGGGCAACTGAGTCAGTTTCACGATCCAGTTTTCACAGATAAATCTCCCCAAAATGGCAAATAATTTAAATACAGATCAAAGAAAATGGATTTTAAAAGAGTATTGGAAATCTCAAAATGCTGAAACAGTTAGAGCAAATTGGGTTGAAAATTTGGTCCTCAAGCCCCAAAGAGACAAACCATTTACTGCATTCGTGGCAAATTCGATGCCACTGCTAATCCTTAATGCTTCAAAAATGGTTGACCAAAACGCCTGTACAGAAAATAATAAACAACTTGTTGCTCAAACATTTGTTCAGAGTCCAAAAAAGTCACAGAAGAGTCTCTTTAGAATTGGGGAATTTCACGAGATTCCATCATGCGAATCCTGAAATCTACTGGGTGGGAAAGCTTATCGTTAACGTCTAATTTATGGTTTATTGGAGGATGATCCAGACAGGCGGCTGCAGTTTAGTGAGATCATGCTTAATGAAACTGAAGATAACCCAGTAATTTCAGATCACATTATGTGGAGTGATGAAGCTTCTGTCACATTTTCTGGCCATATTAACAGACAGAATTCTATTTACTGGTGTAATGAGAACATGCATTTAACATTAGAGCAACAACTAAATGAGCCTGGTGTCAATGTTTGGGGTGGGATTTCAACTTTGTTGTTTTTGGACCATTTTTTTTGATGGAACAATTACAGGAGATAAGTATCTCAAATTCTAATGAATCAAGTTGTTCCCCAGTTACAGCAACAGCCTAATTCAAATGACCTTTATTTCCAACAAGATGGGGCCCCTCCACATTATTCAAGAGTAGTCCGCAAATATCGGGATGAAACATTTCCTAATAAATGGATTGGCCGAAGAGGCCCACTTGATTGGCCGGCACGTTCACCAGACTTGACCCAATGGATTTTTTTTTTTGGAAAGTACTCAAGGACAAAGTTTATAGTCGAAAACCAAAAAGTGTCAGTGATTTGAAAAAATTACATAAGAGATGCATTTCAAGAAATTAATACCTAAAGAGACTTGTGGAAAAATGTTTGTCGAAGCGTAAGAGGCTTCAAAGCTGCGCAAATTGTGATGGAAAACGTTTGAGCACCTGCGTTGATAAAATTTAAGGGCTTTTGTATTATTGTTCAGAATAAATTTATTGTCAATGTTATGCTTGTGTAATGTATGGTGTACAGTTCATATAGCGTCTTGTGCTTGGGTGCGAGGAAAACACATGAGACACAGGTTTGATATAGAAGGACTTGTTTACTTCATACAAGTGGCAAAAGGGTCACCAGTTTGCAGGTACAGAAGCAGGAGACACAGCAGGCCAGAGTAACTTAAGCTCAGCAATAATCTCCACAACAGGTTCAGGATCTCTTCTCTGTTACCGTATTTCCATGCAAACGGGGATTTATCAAATAGCAGGTTTCCAGAGTCCACAAGTGTTCCAAAGTTCCTCAGTAGGGAATAGCTGGAGTACAAAGTCCAGGGTTTTCCAGGAGTCAGGTCACAGGCTCACTGCAGGCTTGATTCTGAAGCACTGATTGCTCAGCTGAGGCTGCTTAAGAAGCAAGAGGGAGAGAATCAGGGCGGGAACATGAAAGCGGAAACTCCATATTGACTGAGGGCAAGATAGCTGCAGCAAGACAGAAAGCAAAAAGGCCGACGGAAAAACTGAGTTTCAAGAAACATGTACAAGAACCTTATGTAAAGTATGTAGTACAGTTCATATAGCGTCTTTGCTTGGGTGCGATGAAAAACAGGAGTCACAGGTTTGATATAGAAAAGTCCTGTATTTACTTCATACAAGTTGGCAGAATAGTCACACAGTTTGCAGACACAGAAACAGGAGACACAGCAGGCCAGAGTAATCCAAGCTCAGCAATCACTCTCCAATACAGATTCAGGATCTTCTTCTCTGTTACCGTAAGTCCATGCAAAAAGTGGGTCTTTCAAAGAGCAGGGTTCAGAGTCCACAAGGCTTCAGAGTTCCTCAGTAGGAATAGCTGGAGTACAAGGTCCAAGGCTTACAGGAGTCAAGTCACAGGTTCACTGCAGGCTAGATTCTGAAGCACTGATTGCTCAGTGTGGCTGCTTAAGAAGCAAAGGAGAGAATCAGGGCGGGAACATGCAAGCTGGAAAACTCCATTTTTTACTGAGGGCAAGATAGCGCAGCAAGACAGAAAGTAAAATGGCTGACGAACAAACTGAGTTTCAGGAATATATACATAGACCTTACATTTCTCCCCCCTTAAGGACAACCTCCGGATGACCTCAGACCAGGCTTGTGTGGGTACCTCTGATGAAACTGACGGAGCAAGCGAGGAGCATTAACGTTATTGGACCGGTTCCCATGAGTTGTCCTCCACTGGGTAGCCCTGCCATTTAATCAGATATTGTAACTGATTTCTATACAACCTGGAATCTAAAATCCTTTCCACCACAAATTCTTCCTGACCATCGACTAGCACTGGGTCAGGGCAAGGAGAGGAAGTCCAGGAAACGTATTGGGTGTCGCAGCCTTTAGTAGGGATAAATGAAAGACAGGGTGGATTCTCATAGTTCTGGGCAGTTGAAGACGACAAGCAAACGGCACTTATAATTTTACTGATTTTATAGGGTCCAATGTACTTATGTCCCAACTTAGACGATGGAATCCTTAACTAAGATTTCTGGTTGACAGCCAGACCAAGTCTCTACCTTGAAAGCTGGTGCAGGTTTTACGAAATTATCTGCTGCTTTCTTGTACCTTTCTTGAGCCGTTCCAGATTTTCCTTTAGAAGATCCATATTCTTCTGTAAAGACGTGATTCTTTCAGCCACTGCTGGGTAAAGGCGTTTTATGGGAAATCGTGGTAGAATGTTAGGATGATACCTAGATTAGAGTAAAAAGGGAGACTGTTTAGTGGAGGCACTCTGAGAGTTGTTTATACGAGAACTCAGCTAATGGAAGTAGATCCACCAATCATCTGTAGGTGGCAGATTTAAAGCAGCGGAGATACTGCTCAGGGTTGATTGGTTCTTCGGTCTGTCCATTAGTCGGGGATAAAAAAGCAGAAGAAAGGTTTACTTTAATGTCCAATGCTGCACAGAAATTTTGCCAAAACCTAGAAGTGAATTGCACCCCTCGATCCGAAATAAACCTCATCCGGTACTCCATGTAAGCGAAACACATCTTTAATTCATCAAAATCTGATGTCTGTTTTGCAGTGGGTAAGCCGACACAAGGTATAAAATGAGCTGCCTTTGTTAGACGGTCAACCACCACTAGGATGGTGTTCTTCCCCTGAGAGGTTGGTAACTCCACATGAAGTCCATAGAAATGGATCCCCGGGCGGGACGGGGTGGGAAGAGGCTGTAACAGACCAGTTGGTGAGGAGCGAGGTGTTTTGCATCTTGCACAGACCTCACATGGAAGTGACTAATTCAAAACATCCTTCCTGCAAGTGGGCCACCAAAAGAAACGAAGAAAGAAATTCCTGTGTCTTTAGAATTCCTCTATGCCCAGCTATCTTGGAATCGTGAATGAGTTGCATTACTCTTAATTGACTGTTTCAGGAATATACAGACGTTGTCCCTGAATCCACACCATTCTTAAAGACAAGACTTACGTCCCTTGGGGTTGTGCCCAAAAAGGAATCCGCATGGTTGCTTCCTTGATTCCTTAAGTAGTTCTTGATTATGAATTACTCCTAGGAATCTAGAGTCAGGAAGAATAGTCTTAGGAGGGTAATTGGACGTGTCTGCTGGAGTAAATCCTAGAGAGTGCATCAGGCCTTTCATTGCGCGATCCTGGTCTATAAGAGATGTAAAATTAAAATGGTTTAAGAAAAAGATTCCAGCGTGCCGGCGAGGAGGTCAGGCACTTAGCCGACCTGATAAACTCAAGGTTACGTTGTCTGTTAGGACACTATTTGCTGTGCAGCTCCCTGAAGAAGGTGTTCCATTCTTTGAAGGCGGCAATAATGGCCAACAACTCTCTATTGCCCACATCGTAGTTCCTCTCGCCGAAGACAACTGCTGGGAAAAGAAGGCACAGGGATGCAAGACATTCTTCTCACCTGTTCTCTGAGAGAGTATAGCTCCAACGGCACAGTCTGAAGCATCCACCTCTATTATGAAGGCAAGCTCGGGGTTGGGATGTGCTAGGATTGAGGTGCAGTGGTAAATTTATCTTTTAGACGGGAAAATGCTTCCTGGGCTTGGGGGAGTCCAGGAAACTAGACTCTTTCCGGGTAAGTTGAGTGATAAGGTGACACTACCTCGAGAAATTTCTAATGAAACGTCTATAGAAGTTGGCAAACCCGATGAAGCGCTGTACCTCCTTCAATTTCTAGGACTTGGCCAACCTGATGGCTTGGGGTTTTGCTTCCATCCATACTAATTCCTTGTGTAGACAGTACATACCCCAGAATTTAATTTCGGTCCTATGGATTCACACTTTCAAGTTTGATGTAAAGATGATTTTGTCTTAGACGTTCCAAGACCATTCTCACATGTCATGATGTTCCTTGTGGAGTTAGAAAAAAAATTAGAATATCATCCAAATAAATTACCAGAATGTATCAGGAGATCCTGAAGATGTCATTCACCAAGTGTTGGAAAGTGGCTGGGGCGGTACTCGACCAAAAGGCATAACTAGATATTCAAAGTGTCCATAGCGTGACCTGATGCAGTCTTCCATTCATCCCCAGGTCTAATACGGACTAAGTTATAGGCCCCCGAAGATCTAGTTTAAAAAATTTTGGCATGTCGCACTCTCTCATAACTCAGGGATTAAAGGCAATGGATAACGGTTTCTAATAGTAACCTTATTGAGTTCCCTATTTGTCTACGCATGGTCTCAGAGATCCATCTTTCTTCTTTACAAGAAGATGGGTGCACCTGCAGGAGATTGAAGAGGGGCGGTATGAAGCCCTTGCTAGATTTTCATCTATGTAATCCTTTAAAGCTTTTAGCTCGGGCCCGCCAGGGGGGTAGATCTTACCAAAAGGTATCTCTGTCCAGGCAATAATTCAATTGGACATCATATGGACGGTGAGGAGGAGTGGTCAGCGTTCTTCTTGTCACATAAATCCACATAGTCTGGTATACAGCTGGTAGTTCAGGGACTGACATGATTCCTTTAGGAACAGAGCAAGCTGAAACTTTGGGATCATCTGTTTCTCTGGAAAGTGTAATTCCTTGGTCTCCCAGTTAAATGGTGGTTTCTGAGCCTGCAGCCATGGTAGCCCTAGAATATGGGAAAGTGGGGAGAAGAGATAAGCATAAAGGCGTTTTCTCTTGATGATCTTTACCCATAAGAACCCTCAAAGGCTTGTTTCCTGATCCACTGGTCCAGGGTCAGCGGGGCCATCCACTTTTCCTTTCTGTATGGGTACCTTCTTCATGAACGTATTCCCTGTTTCAGAGCAAAGGAGAATCCATAAAATTTCCTTGCCCTGAGTCGATATAGCAGAGCTAGACACCAAGCTGAGTCAACCCAGAGTTTGATGGAAAGAAAGCAATGAGAATTGTTTTTTTACAACTCGCTGGGACACCGCCTGGGGAAAAACTTGAAAAATGGCAGCGTTTTCACGTAACTCCTCAGAGGTAACGGAGTTTAAGTCGAGAAATCAAGATCTGTTGTGCAGATCTCTCTGGAGCCTGAGGCTCGGACCTGACAGATCCCCTCTCGCAACACTACAATGAATGAGTGCTGCAGTAGTCTTACGAGAACGGTGGGGCAGTTTATAATGAAGGCCTGATTACCAATGAACTTTGATTCTCCTTAAAACGAGTTCCTTGCGTGCTCCTAACCCGTCGTTGAAAGAGTCTTCCTGATGGGTTGGTTAAGTTCCGTGTAATCCTATCAAAGGTTCCTTGTGGGAGGAAGGTAGGGAAAATTAGTACGTTGCTTTCGAACCATCTTTTTGCCTGGTTCGTCAGAGGTATCAATACGGAGCGTAGTTTAAAGCACTAACGCAGTGGGGGGTCGGCCGAGCAAGTTCTCCTTAATCGTGGGAAAAACCCCTTTCGAAAATAGATTTTTTGGCGGAACTGTCCCGGTGGTTTAAGGGCCCATTCCTGAAATCCAAGGCATTTCAGCTACGAGTGCTTACCTTGGCGAAAGCTAAATGGCTGCTTCGCTTTTTCCCTCATTGGGGTCTCAAACACCTGCCCCATGGCGAAAAAAATTTCATAAGGTGATTCAAACAATCATCCTCAGTCTCAATCAGGGGTTTTGCCCACTTAAAGCTTGTTGGTAAGCAACATAATTATGTAAGCACCTTAATCGTTCGTGGGAAAATTGTGAAGCTTGTGCAGAAAAAAAAGATTGCATTGATTAATAAATCCCTGAATTTTCACGTTCAAAACCCCAAAACGAAAAGGGGGCAACTTGGGAACCCAGCACTCGGGTACGGCAGGGCCTGGATCGCCCCTCTAGAACCTCAATCTGGTCGCAAATCCTGGGTAGTCGTAACCACTTCAAATTGTGATTATTGAGGTCCTGTGTTTGTAAAAGGGTTTTATATTCTGCAAACTGCAAGGATATTATCGCACTCCGCAAGTTCCTTTATGCGGGCCTCCATTTTCCAGTCTTTTTAAGAAGGATTACTGGAAGAAGAGGGAGAAAAAAAAACAATAGGTTCACTGGGAACATGCGAGGGAAAAAAAAATTTAAGGGAATGCTCACCTGGAAATGGTTGTGAGAAGTCACAAACCACTATATCACAGAAGTTTCAACCAGACATTGATTCCAGAGTTACAGCAGACAAAAAAAAAAAAAGGGAAAAAAAAAAAAACCAATGTGTTTACCTGTGGTAACACTGCAAAAAGAAAAACTTAAGGGAATTGCTACTGGAATGGTTGTGAGAAGTCACAACCAGTATCACAGAAAGTAAAACCGGACGTTGATTCCCAGTAAGCAGCCAGCCTTCCGCCCAGCAGACACTACGTTTTTGGTTAGAATCTTGTAATGTATGTGTCAGTTCTTATGCGTCTTGTGCTTGGGTGGATGAAAACACGGGTCACAGGTTTGATTAGAAAAGTCCGTTTTTATTCATAAAATGTTGGCAGAAAATAGTCACACAGTTTGCAGACACAGAAAAGGAGACACGCGGCCAGGTAATCCAAGCTCAGCAATCACTTCAATCGATTCAGGATTTCTTCTCTGTTACCGTAAGTCCATGAAAGTGGGTCTTTCAAGAGCAGGGTTCAAGTCCACAAGTGCTTCGAGTTCCTCAGTGGAATAGCTGGGTACAAGGTCAAGGCTTACAGGAGTCAAGACCGGTTCATGAGGCTAGATTCTGAAGCACTGATTGCTCAGGTGGCGCTTAAGAAGCAAAGGAGAGAATCAGGGCGGGGGAACAGCATTGAAACTCATTTTGATGGGCAAGATGCTGAGCAAGACAGAAAGTAAAATGGTGAGAAAAATGAGTTTAGGAATTATACATAAAAAACCTTACCTTACATTTACTCCCCCTTGGGAAACTCCCGGTGACCTCAGCCAGGCTTGTTGGGTCCTTGATGAAACTGGCGGAGCAAAACGAGGAGCATTACGTTATCGATGGTTCCCGAGTTGTCCCATGGGTTTGCCCTCCATTTAAAACAAATTTGTAACTGTTTTCTGTACAAAAAAGGAATCTAGAATCCTTTCCCACAAATTTTCTGACCATCGACTGCACTGGGTCAGGGAGGAGAAGAAGTCCAGGAAAGTTTTGGGTGTTGCAGCCTTTAGTGGGTCATGAAAGAAGGGTGGTTCTCATGTTCTGGGAGTTGAAGCGACAAGCAATGGCATTATAATTTTTATGATTTTTGGGTCAATGTCTTTGTCCCAACTTAGACGATGGAATCTTTAATTAAGATTTTGGTTGCACCAGACCAAGTTCTACCTTGAAAGCTGGTCAGGTTTACGAAATTTATCTGCTGCTTTTTTACTTTCCGAGCCAATTCCAGATTTTCCTTTAAAGATCCTATTCTTTTGTAAAGACGTGATTCTTCAGCCATGTGGCAGGGGTTTCTATGGGAAATCGGGAAGATGTTAGGATGATAACCCTGATTGGAGTAAAAAAGGAGGGTGTTAGTGGGGCGCTCTGAGAGTTGTTATAAAGAACTCGCCGTGGAAGTAGATTCACCCAAATCATCCTGTAGGTGGCAGATAAAGCAGCGGAGTATGCTCCAGGGTTTGATTGGTTGTTCTGTTGTCCATTAGTTGGGGATGAAAAGAGAAGAAAGGTTTACTTTAATGTCCAATGCGGACAGAAATTTTTGCCAAAACCTTGAGTGAATTGACCCCTCGATCCGAAAATACCTCATCCGGTACTCCTGTAAGCGAAACAATTCTTAATCATCATTGATGTCTGTTTTGCAGTGGGGTAAGGACACAAGGGAAAAAATGGCTGCCTTTGTTAACGATAACCACCACTAGAATGGTGTTTTCCCTTGAGAGGTTGGTAACTCCACAATGAAGTCCATAGAAATGGTTCCCCGGGCGGGACGGGGTGGGGGGGTTGCAAAAAAACCGTTGGTAGGATCGAGGGTTTTGCATTTGACGACTTCACATGAAGTGACATAGTTTAAAAACATTTTTCCTGTAAGGGGCCACCAAAAGAAAAGAGAAAGAAATTCCTGGTCTTTGAATTCCTCTATGCCCAGCTATTTGGAATCGGGGGATGAGTTGCAATACTTCAATCTGACTGTTTCAGGTATATCAGCGTTGTCCCTGATCCACCACCATTTTTAAAGACAAGCTTAGTCCTTGGGGGTTGGCCAACAAGGAATCCGCAGGGGGTTATGCTTCCTGATGTCCTTAAGTAGGTCTTGATTATGAATCCTCCAGGAATCTAGGGCAGGAAGAATTGTCTTAGGAGGAGTAAGTGGCGGGTCTCTGTGAATGATCCTAGAGAGTGCATGCTTTCCATTGGCGATCCTGCTATAAGAAATTACAAAATTAAATTGGTTTGGAAAAGATTCCAGCGAGCTGGGAGGAGCAGGCCTTAGCCGACTGATAAATTCAAGGTTACGTGGTTTCAGGCGCTATTTGCTGTGCAGCTCCTGAGAAGGTGCTCCATTCTTTGAAGGGGGGCGGCAATAATGGCCAAACTCTCTATTGCCCACATGTAGTTCCTCTCAGCCGAAGACAACTGTGGGAAAAGAAGGCACAGGGATGCAAGACATTCTTCTCACCGTTTCTGAGAGGTTTTGCTCCAAGGCACAGTCTGAAACTCCACCTCTATTATAAGGCAAGTTCGGGGTTGGGATGTAAAGATAGGTGCGGTGGTAAAATTTATTCCTTTAGACGGGAAAATGCTTCCTGGGCTTGGGGGGTCCTGGAGAACCTAGACTCTTTCCGGGTAAGTTTGGGGGATTAGGGACACTACCAGAGAAATTCCTAATGAAACGTCTATAGAAGTTGGCAACCCGATGAAGCGTGACCTCTTAAATTTTAGGAATTGGCCAATCCTTGATGGCTTGGGTCTTGCTTCCTCCATTATTTAAACCTTGTGTAGAAGTAATACCCCAAAATTTAATTTCGGTCCTTGGAATTCAACTTTTCAAGTTTGATGTAAAGAGGTTTTGTCTTAGACGTTCTAAGACCATTCTCACATGTCCTGATGTTCCTCTGTGGAGTTAAAAAAAAATTAGAATATCTCCAGTTAATCACCCGAATGTATCTAGGAGATCCCTAAGATGCATTCACCAAGTGTTGGAAAGTGGCTGGGGCGGGGGGGTATCGACCAAAAGGCATAATAGATTTTCAAAGTGTCCATAGCGTGACCTGAATGCGTCTTCCTTCATCCCCAGGTCTAATAGGACCAAGTTTGGCCCCACGGGTTCCGTTTAGAAAAATTTTGGCATGCCGCCACTCTTCCAATAACCGGGATTAAAGGCAAGGATAACGGTTTCTAATATAACCTATTGGTTCCTAAAGTCTGCAGGGCTCAGAGATCCTCTTTCTTCTTCACAAAGAAGATGGGTGCACCGCAGGAGTGAAGAGGGGCGGTATGAAGCCTTGGCTGATTTTGTCTATGTAATCCTTTAAAAACCTTTAGTCGGGGGCCCGCCGGGGGGTTTGATCTTACCAAAAGGTACTCTGCTCCCGGATTTCATTGGACAATCATATGGACGGTGAGGGGGGGAACTGGTCAGCGTTCTTTTTGTACAAACCCCCTAGTCTGGATACAGCGGTAGTTCAGGGACGACTGGTTCCTTTTGGGGAGAGCAAGCTGAACTTCGGACTCATCTGTTTCTCTGGAAAGTGTAATTCCTTTTGGTCCCAGTTAAAAGGTAGGATTTGACCCCCAGCCATGGTGGGCCCGAATGAGGGGAAATGGGGGGGAAAAGGTAAGCAAAAAGCATTTTCTCTTGTGACTTTACCCATAAGGACCCCCAAAGGTGTTTCCTGATCCCTGGTCCAGAGGCAGCAGGGAGCCTCCACGTTTCCTCTGTATGGAGTGCCTTCTTACTGAACGTATCCCCCTTTCAGAGCAAAGGGATATCCAAAAATTTCCCCCTTTCCCCTGAGTCGATCATAGCGGTGAACCCAGTGAGTCAACCCAGAGTTTGATGGAAGGAAGAATGAGAATTGTTTTTCTTACAACTCGCTGGGGAACCCCGAGGAAAATTGAAAAAATTCAGCGTTTTCACAGTCATCGTCCTCGAAGCGGAGTTTAAGTCAGAGAAATCAAATCTGTTGCGCAGATCTTCTGGAGCCCCAGGCGGGCCCCGACAGATCTCCCCCCGCAACACTCACAGTGAATGACTGCTGCAGTTGTTTACGAGAACGGCTGGGGCAGTTTTAATGAATTTCCCGCTTACCCAGAGAAA
>JARQOD010000003.1:599484695-599515049 GCA_033576555.1 Oophaga sylvatica
CACGAAATCCTGTTCGTGACGCCAAGACAGATGAGTCGCACAGCCAGAGCTTTGGGGTACTCTGCACCGAGCCCGTTGATATCTATGGGGAATGTCACGGGTAGCACAGCTCGGTCCGTGGTCCTGGGCGCTCACTGTGATGTGGGATATTTACAGGTGACTTGAATAATGATATGGGGATTCGTGACGCCACTTGTGGTGCCTGGTCAGGATAACCAGCGCTGCTATGCAGATCCACTGAAGGGTTAATATTGTGCAGCTAGATGTTAAGCTTTCCACAAGTAAGGCTGATTCCTCCAGGGCAGATAGATGTGTAGGGGTGCAGGACAGACGGGGACCCGGCAGTCAGGGGTAATAAGGGAGACACACACATAAGTCACTTTAGTACCTTTACTGAAGATGTTGCAGGCACTTCCGGAGTACTGTAGGGTGAAGGGTGCACATCCAGATTCCTCCACTGGTAGGTGTGTGGCCACCTGTTCTCTGCCTTTTTGTAATGAAGTCTTGGCCTGCGTGTAGCTGGGCCTAGCTTTGTCTCCGTCTTGTACCTGGCTGGCTTTGTGATTGGACCTTCTCTCTGAAAGGACAGGGTCTTTTATGGCTGATCAGGCCAGAGTCCGTTCTCCTGATCCTGTTACGTATCAGCTCTGTGGTACTCCTGGGACTTGTAGTCCTCCAGGAACTCCTGTGTTCTCCTAATGGGTCGTGGAGATCCCTATAGGCTCAGACCCCCGGTGTCCGGTAATACTTGCTGAGGTGAGCTATTAAGTCTCCACTGTCTCATTAATTTTCCACTCGCCTTCGGCCTACCCGGATCCTCACACGATCACACACTGGCAGTTGGGGGGTTGCTTCTTCACCGCTCACTAAGCTGTACTCTTAGCTTCAGCTCTGACTAGGCTGGAGTGATTTCTGTCCACTCTGTACTAGACTCCACTTGCTCTGAACTGAATAGCTCTGCAGCCTCTCTAACCTTAGCTCTGCACTTCTCCTTGCTGCAGACTGAGCTGACTGAGCAGACTGAGCCCACTGAGATGGCTGCACTGAACTAAACTCAAGCTTCCTGTGTTAAGCTCTTTTTATATGTCTTACACAGCTCCCTCTGATGGTCTTTGGGGATAAATGAACGTGTGTGAAGGTGAATAATGACCTCTAGTGGTATCTTCTTTCAGTGCACCCTTCTGGAAGATATGGATCCAGTCGCAGCTGGGCTCCACATATGGAGGAGTCATGTGTGTGTGATGTATGGAGGAGTCATATATGTGTGTGTGTGTGATATATGGAGGAGTCATGTGTGTGTGTGTGTGATGTATGGAGGAGTCATGTGTGTGTGTGATGTATGGAGGAGTCGTGTGTGTGTGATGTATGGAGGAGTCATGTGTGTGTGTGATGTATGGAGGAGTCATGTGTGTGTGTGATGTATGGAGGAGTCATGTGTGTGTGTGTGATGTATGGAGGGCTTGTGTGTGTGTGTGTGTTATGTATGGAGGAGTCATGTGTGTGTGTGATGTATGGAGGAGTCATGTGTGTGTGTGATGTATGGAGGAGTCGTGTGTGTGTGATGTATGGAGGGCCGTGTGTGTGTTGTGATGTATGAGGAGTCATGTGTGTGTGGTGTGTGTGATGTATGGAGGAGTCATGTGTGTGTGTTATGTATGGAGGGCGTGTGTGTGTGATGCATGGAGGGCTCGTGTGTGTGTGTGATGTATGGAGGGTCTGTGTGTGTGTGTGATGTATGGAGGAGTCATGTGTGTGTGTGATGTATGGAGGGTCATGTGTGTGTGTGTGGATGTATGGAGGGTTGGTGTGTGTGTGTGTTATGTATGGAGGAGTCATGTGTGTGTGTGATGTATGGAGGGGCTCGTGTGTGTGTGTTATGTATGGAGGGGCTGTGTGTGTGTGATGTATGGAGGGCTCGTGTGTGTGTGATGTATGGAGGGCTTGTTGTTATGTATGGAGGGTGTTGTGTGTGTGTGTGATGTATGGAGGAGTCATGTGTGTGTTTAGTATGGAGGGCTTGTGTGTGTGTGAGTGTATGGAGGGGCCGTGTGTGTGTGTGATGTATGGAGGGCGCGGTGTGTGTGTGTGTGTGATGTATGGAGGGCTCGTGTGTGTGTGATGTATGGAGGGGCCGTGTGTGTGTGATGTATGGAGGGCTCGTGTGTGCGTGATGTATGGAGAGGCCGTGGTTTGGTGTGATGTATGGAGGGCTCATGTGTGTGTGATGTATAGAGGGCTCGTGTGTGTGTGTGATGTATGGAGGGCCGTCGTGTGTGTGTGATGTATGGAGGCCATGTGTTAATGTATGGAGGGCTCGTGTGTGGTGTGATGTATGGAGGGCTCGTTTGTGTGTGTGATGTATGGAGGGCTCGTGTGTGTGATGTATGGAGGGGCCGTGTGTGGATGTATGGAGGGCTCATGTGTGTGTGTGATGTATGGAGGGCTCGTGTGTGTGATGTATGGAGGGCCGTGTGTGTGTGTGTGTGATGTATGGAGGCGGTGTGTGTGATGTATGGAGGCTCGTGTGTGTATGGAGGCTCGTGTGTGTGATGTATGGAGGGCCGTGTGTGTGATGTATGGAGGGCTCGTGTGTGATGTGGAGGCGTGTGTGATGTATGGAGGGCCGTGTGTGTGATGTATGGAGGGCTCTGTGTGTGAGATGTATGGAGGGGCCGTGTATGATGTATGGAGGGCTCGTGTGTGTGTTATGTATGGAGGGCTCGTGTGTGTGTGTGTGTGTGTGTGTGTATGTATGGAGGGCTCGTGTGTGTGTGTGATGTATGGAGGGCTCGTGTGTGTGTGATGTATGGAGGGCCGTGTATGATGTATGGAGGGCTCGTGTGTGTGTGTATGTATGGAGGGCGTGTGTGTGTGTGTGTGTTGTATGTATGGAGGGCTCGTGTGTGTGTGTGATGTATGGGGCTCGTGTGTGTGTATGTATGGAGGGCATGGTGTGTGTGTGATGTATGAGGCTTTGTGTGTGATGTATGGAGGGCTCGTGTGTGTGTGTGATGTATGGAGGGCCGTGTGTGTGTGGTTGTATGGAGGGTCGGTGTGTGTTGTGTGAATGTATGGAGGGCTCGTGTGTGTGTGTGATGTATGGAGGGCTCGTGTGTGTGTGATGTAGGAGGGCTCGTGAGTGTGTGTGTGATGTATGGAGGGCTCGTGTGTGTGTGTAATGTATGGAGGGCTCGTGTGTGTTTGATGTATGGAGGGCGTGTGTGTGTGTGATGTATGGAGGGCCGTATGTGTGTGATGTATGGAGGGCCGTGTGTGTGTGTGTATGGAGGGGCCGATGTGTGGTGTGATGTATGGAGGCCGTGTGTGTGTGTGTGTGGATGTATGGAGGGGCCGTGTGTGTGTGTGATGTATGGAGGGCCGTGTGTGGTGTGTGATGTATGGAGGGCTCGTGTGTGTGTGTGATGTATGGAGGGCCGTGTGTGTGTGTGATGTATGGAGGGCCGTGTGTGTGTGATATATGGAGGGGCCGTGTGTTGTGTGTGATGTATGGAGGGCTCGTGTGTGTGTGTGTGATGTATGGAGGGCCGTGTGTGTGTGTGTGATGTATGGAGGCTCGTGTGTGCGTGATGTATGAGGGCCTGTGTTGTGTGATGTATGGAGGGCTCGTGTGTGTGTGTGTATGTATGGGGGCCGTGTGTGTGTGTGTGATGTATGGAGGGCTCGTTGTGTGTGTGTGATGTATGGAGGGGCCGTGTGTGTGTTGTATGGAGGGCTCGTGTGTGTGTGTGAATGTTGGAGGGCTCGTGTGTGTGTGTGTGTGATGTATGGAGGGCTCGTGTGTGTGTGATGTATGGAGGGCTCGTAGTGTGTGTGATGTATGGAGGGCTCGTGTGTGTGTGTAATGTATGGAGGGCTCGTGTGTGTGTGATGTATGGAGGGCCTGTGTGTGTGTGTGTGATGTATGGAGGGGCCGTATGTGTGTGATGTATGGAGGGCCGTGTGTGTGTGTGTGATGTATGGAGGGCCGTGTGTGTTGTGATGTATGGAGGGGCCGTGTGTGTGTGGTTGGTGTGTGTGGATGTATGGAGGGCTCGTGTGTGTGTGATGTATGGAGGGCTCGTGTGTGGATGTATGGGGCCGTGTGTGTTGTGATTATGGAGGGCCGTGTGTGTGTGTGATGTATGGAGGGCTCGTGTGTGTGTGTGATGTATGGAAGGGCCGTGTGTGTGTGTGATGTATGGAGGGCTCGTGTGTGGTGATGTATGGAGGGGCCGTGTGTTGTGCGTGATGTTGGAGGGCCGTGTGTTTGTGTGTGATGTATGGAGGGCTCGTGTGTGTGATGTATGGAGGGCCGTGTGTGTTGTGTGTGATGTATGGAGGGGCCGTGTGTGTGATGTATGGAGGGCTCGTGTGTGTTTGTGTGTGATGTATGGAGGGGCCGTGTGTGTGTGATGTATGGAGGGCTCGTGTGTGTGATGTATGGAGGGCTCGTGTGTGTGTGTGATGTATGGAGGGCGTGCGTGTGTGTGTGATGTTGGAGGGCCATGTGTAGTAGGAGGGCTCGTGTGTGTGTGTGATGTATGGAGGGCTCGTTTGTGTGTGTGATGTATGGAGGGCTCGTGTGTGTGATGTATGGAGGGCTTGTGTGTGTGATGTATGGAGGGCTCATGTGTGTGTGTGTGATGTATGGAGGGCTCGTGTGTGTGATGTATGGAGGCTCGTGTGTGTGATGTATGGAGGCTCGTGTGTGTGATGTATGGAGGCTCGTGTGTGGATGTATGGAGGGCTCGTGTGTGTGTGTGATGTATGGAGGGCCGTGCTGTGTGTGTGATGTATGGAGGGCCATGTGTATGTATGGAGGGCTCGTGTGTTGTGTGTGTGATGTATGGAGGGCTCGTGTGTGTGTGATGTATGGAGGGCTCGTGTGTGTGATGTATGGAGGGCTTGTGTGTGTGATGTATGGAGGGCTCATGTGTGTGTGTGTGATGTATGGAGGGCTCGTGTGTGTGATGTATGGAGGGCTCGTGTGTGTGATGTATGGAGGCTCGTGTGTGAGATGTATGGAGGGGCTGTGTGTGATGTAGGAGGGCCGGTGTGTGTGTGTGTGGTGGTGTGTGTGATTATGGAGGGCTCGTGTGTGTGATGTATGGAGGGCTCGTGTTGTGAGTGTATGGAGTGGCCGTGTGTGTGTACGGAGGGGCCGTGTGTGTGATGTAGGAGGGGCCGTGTGTGTGATATTATGGAGGGCTCGTGTGTGTGATGTATGAGGGGCCGTGTGTGATGTATGGAGGGCTCGTGTGTGTGATGTATGAGGGGCCGTGTGTGATGTATGAGGGCTGTTGTGTGTGTTATGTATGGAGAGCTCGTGTGTGTGATGTATGGAGGGGCCATGTGTGTGATGTATGGAGGGCTTGTGTGTGTGTGATGTATGGAGGGGCCATGTGTGATGTATGGAGGGCTCGTGTGTGTGTGTGTAATGTATGGAGGCTCGTGTGTGTGTGTGTAATGTATGGAGGGCTCGTGTGTGTGTGTGTATGTATGGAGGGCTCGGTGTGGTGTGTGTGTAATGTATGGAGGGCCGTGTGTGTGATGTATGGAGGGCTCGTGTGTGTGATGTATGGAGGGGCCGTGTGTGTGTGATGTATGGAGGGCTCGTGTGTGTGATGTATGGAGGGCTCGTGTGTGTGTGTGGATGTATGGAGGGCCGTGAGTGTGATGTATGGAGGGCTCGTGTGTGTGTGTGTTATGTATGGAGAGCTCGTGTGTGTGATGTATGGAGGGGCCATGTGTGTGTGATGTATGGAGGGCTTGTGTGTGTGTGATGTATGGAGGGGCCATGTGTGATGTATGGAGGGCTCGTGTGTGTGTGTTTGTTGTAATGTATGGAGGGCTCGTGTGTGTGTGTGTAATGTATGGAGGGCTCGTGTGTGTGTGTGTAATGTATGGAGGGCTCGTGTGTGTGTGTGTGTGTAATGTATGGAGGGCCGTGTGTGTGTGATGTATGGAGGGCTCGTGTGTGTAATGTATGGAGGGGCCGTGTGTGTGTGATGTATGGAGGGCTCGTGTGTGAGATGTATGGAGGGCTTGTGTGTGTGTGTGTGATGTATGGAGGGGCCGTGCGTGTGTGTGTGATGTATGGAGGGGCCATGTGTAATGTATGGAGGGCTCGTGTGTGTGTGTGTGTGATGTATGGAGGGCTCGTTTGTGTGTGTGATGTATGGAGGGCTCGTGTGTGTGATGTATGGAGGGCTTGTGTGTGATGTATGGAGGGCTCATGTGTGTGTGTGTGATGTATGGAGGGCTCGTGTGTGTGATGTATGGAGGGCTCGTGTGTGTGATGTATGGAAGCTCGGTGTGAGATGTATGGAGGGGCTGTGTGTGATGTACGGAGGGGCCGTGTGTGTGTGTGTGTGTGTGTGTGTGATGTATGGAGGGCTCGTGTGTGTGATGTATGGAGGGCTCGTGTGTGAGATGTATGGAGTGGCCGTGTGTGATGTACGGAGGGGCCGTGTGTGTGATGTACGGAGGGGCCGTGTGTGTGATATATGGAGGGCTCGTGTGTGTGATGTATGGAGGGGGCCGTGTGTGATGTATGGAGGGCTCGTGTGTGTGATGTATGGAGGGGCCGTGTGTGATGTATGGAGGGCTCGTGTGTGTGTGTATGTATGGAGAGCTCGTGTGTTGTGATGTATGGAGGGCCATGTGTGTGTGGATGTATGGAGGGCTTGTGTGTGTGTGATGTATGGAGGGGCCTGTGTGATGTATGTAGGAGGGCCGTGTGTGTGTGTGTATGTATGGAGGGCTCGTGTGTGTGTGTTGTAATGTATGGAGGGCTCGTGTGTGTGTGTGTAATGTATGGAGGGCTCGTGTGTGTGTGTGTGTGTAATGTATGGAGGGGCCGTGTGTGTGTGATGTATGGAGGGCTCGTGTGTGTGATGTATGGAGGGCTCGTGTGTGTGATGTATGGAGGGGCCGTGTGTGTGTGATGTATGGAGGGTTCGTGTGTGTGATGTATGGAGGGCTCGTGTGTGTGTGTGTGAGATGTATGGAGGGCTCGTGAGTGTGATGTATGGAGGGCTCGTGTGTGTGTGTTATGTATGGAGAGCTCGTGTGTGTGATGTATGGAGGGGCCATGTGTGTGTGATGTATGGAGGGCTTGTGTGTGTGTGATGTATGGAGGGGCCATGTGTGATGTATGGAGGGCTCGTGTGTGTGTGTGTGTGTGTAATGTATGGAGGGCTCGTGTGTGTGTGTAATGTATGGAGGGCTCGTGTGTAGTGTGTGTGTAATGTATGGAGGGGCCGTGTGTGTGTGATGTATGGAGGGCTCGTGTGTGTAATGTATGGAGGGGCCGTGTGTGTGTGATGTATGGAGGGCTCGTGTGTGTGATGTATGGAGGGCTCGTGTGTGTGTGTGAGATGTATGGAGGGCTCGTGAGTGTGATGTATGGAGGGGCCGTGTGTGATGTATGGAGGGCTCGTGTGTGTGATGTATGGAGGGCTCGTGTGTGTGTGTGTGATGTATGGAGGGCCGTGTGTGTGATGTATGGAGGGCTCGTGTGTGTGATGTATGGAGGGGCCGTGTGTGTGTGATGTATGGAGGGCTCGTGTGTGTGTGATGTATGAAGGGGCCATGTGTGATGTATGGAGGGCTCGTGTGTGTATGTATGGAGGGCAGTGCGTATGTGTGTGTGTGTGTGTATGTGTGATGTATGGAGGGCTCGTGTGTGATGTTTGGCGCAGCACACATCTGCTATTCTTGTGTGACCCGTGCTGTGTGATCTCAGATCTGCTCCGGATCCCTCTTATAAGGCTGCTGGTTCTTAGACCCCACAATTCGCTCAGATTCTGACCCGTCTCACTGCGGCCTGGGAGCAGGATCGGTTCTGTGTTTCTTGGCAGAGTGTCTTCTGGGAACCTCGGAGCGGGGCCGCGGCTTCTGTCTGATCTGCCCGTGACATGGCGAGAGTCCAAGTCCCATCAAGAGGCCGACGTCCAGAACCCACCGAGCAGGAGACCCCGATCTGCCCGACACCAGCGTCTCCAACAGCCGAGTGCGGGCCGGTATTCGGGATCGGGGTCGCACCTATGTAGAACGCCGTCAGGTGATCTCAGGCTCAAGTTTCCATGGGGACTTAAAAATAAAATGAAACAAACTAACCCATATTCTAAGCCGGAAAGAGAAAAGAATCGAAACATCAGAATTTCATTTTTTAGATTGCAGCAATTCTGCCAAAAAAGGAATCAGCTATCAAAACATCTTCTCTACCCAAAATGGAATGTAAAAAACACCTCTGTACGGAAAGACCCCACCGCTCCAGCAGAGCAGACATGAAAACAACGCAGGTCTCACGTTTCTTTTCCTACAAATTTTCTGTTTTTTTTTTTTTTTACCACACTTCTGAAAAAAATAATGGGAACACTAAATCCCACATCCTAGATATCACTGAATGAAATATTCCAGGTGCAAATCTTTAGTCATTACATACTGGAATGCGCTGAGAACAATAAAACATAAAAATGATCTATGGAAATCACAATGAATATCTCATGGAGGTCTCTGGATGTGGAATGGTACTCAAAATCAAAGTGGAAAATCAAATTACAGGCTGATCCAACTTCAGTGGAAATACCTTAAGACAAGGAAATGATGCTCAGTAGTGTGTGTGGCCTCCACGTGCCTGTATGACCTCCATACAACGCCTGGGCATGCTCCTGATGAGGTGGCGGATGGTCTTCTGAGGGATCTCCTCCCAGACCTGGATTAAAGCATCAGTCAACTCCTGGACAGTCTGTGGTGTAATGTGACGTTGGTGAATGGAGCGAGACATGATGTCCCAGATGTGCTCAATCGGATTCAGGTCTGGGGAACGGACGGGCCAGTCCATAGCTTCAATGCCTTCATCGTGCAGGAACTGCTGACACACTCCAGCCACATGAGGTCTGGCATTGTCCTGCATTAGGAGGAACCCAGGGCCAACCGCACCAGCATATGGTCTCACAAGGGGTCTGAGGATCTCATCTTGGTACATAATGGCAGTCAGGCTACCTCTGGTGAGCACATGGAGGGCTGTGCGGCCCTCCAAAGAAATGCCACTCCACACCATTACTGACCCACTGCCAAACCGGTCATGTTGAAGTATGTTAAGTACAACACCCACTTGTGGACATCGGGCCCTCATACCAACCTCATGGAGTCTGTTTAGTTTGAACGGACACATGGATGTTAGTGGCCTGCTGGAGGTCATTGTGAAGGGCTCTGGCACTGCTCCTCCTGTTACTCCTTGCACAAAGGAGGAGGTAGCGGCCCTGCTGCTGGGTTGTTACCCTCCTACGGCCCCATCCATGTCTCCTGGTGTACTGGCCTGTCTCCTGGCATCTGCTCCATGCTCTAGGCGTTGTGATGACAGACAACACTACCCTTCTTGCAACAGTTTGCATTGATGTGCCATCCTGGATGAGCTGGAGCGTAATAATATTGTATCTACAGTTATTAGGTTCTTTGGAAGGACGTAGATCTGGGGATTTATTCTGACGGAATATAGGCTGAACTGGATGACAAACGGCTTTTTTCGGCCTTGCTAACGATGTTACTATGTTACATGGAATTTTCTGTGCAGGGAAAGATTCATCCCAAGTATAAAGGGAACCAGTCAGCGTTTTCTTTTTCCCTTTCTAAAGTAATGCAGCCGAGTCTCCCGCACTGATTGATGTGACTGATGTCTTCGTCATCCGCAGAGTCGGTGATTATGGGGACACAGGAGACGCCGAACCCAGCGACACCCATCAGACTGATTAACATCCGGAGCAGGGGATTGCTTCGGGTGGTTCTTCAATAAGTGGGGGAGCTGGGGGTCTACGATCAGGTTACTCATATTCACGCATAGGCGGTGGAATAAGTTTATATGGGGAAAACCTGGTGAAAGCGATAAAGATTATTATAGAATGTGTAAAGCTTTGGGGGTCCCAGAAAAAGCGGAAGACGAATCACTAATGTCCTCGATACTTCCCAGCACAGGCGTCAGACGTTGGCGGTGTCCAAAACACTCAAGGGTGTAGTGGGGGCGACGTGAAAAAGATGGCGGGAGTACTGCATCTGCATTCAGGGGTCTATTCTGGGTACGTTTTAGCCAGTCTGGGGTCTCTGTTGTCGGGGTCTGCTCTGGATGTATTCCTGGCTTTGGTCTCTTGCTATAGAGGTCTGAATATGGGGGTCCGTGCTTGTCTGGTCTGGGGGCTGTATTGTTTCAGGGTGTGACGCGGGTCATCTCACGTGATGGACCTGCTGCAAGTTTGGGGTACAGCGATATAAATGGGTGGGATATAGGGACATTAGTTTTCCTTGTAGTGCTCTGTATAATCTCCCTGATGTACCAGATATGGGGAACACACCAACACAGGACGGGGTACAGATGGGGGAGCAGGTGCCAGTGTCCGGAGCCCAGGTCCGCGGGGCCCCAGGGTGCAGCGTCTGTAGGGGAGCAGGGCCACACCTTCCCTGACGGGGAGCATTTCAGCAGATAATAGATGTTATAGAGGAGTCTTTGGGTCCATCAGTAGCCAGGACCTGGGCCTAGGTCTGCACCTCCTGTGGTTACACCTCTCTCAGCGCAGCGCGCCCCCCGCTCCTCTCCACAGAAACTTGGGACCAGGATCGACTCCTTCTCGGGCCCCGTTATGCCCAATCCTGGATGTTACTAATATGTCGACGCTCTTTGTCGTAACAGAACAATTGAACAATTGCTACAACACAATATTAATATTTTTTTTTTTTCTAAAATATACAAAATTATTAATTTCCAAATTGATTGTTGCAGTGAGACTTATGGGATTGTGGAGTTTGTGATAGAGATATCAAATCCCTGCACAGAAGGGAAGATAAATAATACATTCTAATAATGCTATTAACCTGAGATTATAGGGTTAATGTGCAGGTTAATAGCGTTATGAAGGTGCCCGGCCGTGGTGCTGAAAGTGCGGCACCAGCGGAAAAGGATCTTTAATCCTCCCAGGATCTACCGACTTTCAGTAGAGCGTCCGTCATAACGATATTACCTGCAGATTAATAGCATCTTCTGGGGCGTACATAGAAATCATGAGGCCCCATGACAGAAGCTCTGGGTCTGTCCGTATTATGGGCACCACATAGTCCTCCATACGGTATTATGGGATCCACATAGTCCTCCATAGGTACCACACAGTATCTCTGAATACAGTGAAGACCCCTTGTTGGTGACTGCAGACAGAATATTTTCATATATCTCTGTATACAGGGAGCTCCCCTAGTGGTGACTGCAGACAGGATCTTACGTATCTCTGTATACAGGGAGCTCCCCCTAGTGGTGACTGCAGACAGGATCTTATCATGTATCTCTGTATACAGGGAGCTCCCCCTAGTGGTGGCTGCAGACAGGATCTTACGTATCTCTGTATACAGGGAGCTCCCCCTGTTTGGATGACTGAGACAGAATTTATCATTATCTCTGTATACAGGGAGCTCCCCCTAGTGGTGACTGCAGACAGGATCTTACGTATCTCTGTATACAGGGAGCTCCCCCTAGTGTGACTGCAGACAGGATCTTATAGTATCTCTGTATACAGGGAGCTCCCCCTAGTGGTGGCTGCAGACAGGATCTTATCATGTATCTCTGTATACAGGGAGCTCCCCCTAGTGGTGCTGCAGACAGGATCTTATCATGTATCTCTGTATACAGGGAACTCCCCCTAGTGTTGGCTGCAGACAGAATCTTATCATGTATCTCTGTATACAGGGAGCTACCCCTAGTGGTGGCTGCAGACAGGATCTTATCATGTATCTCTGTATACAGGAGCTCCCCTAGTGGTGACTGCAGACAGGATCTTTATGTATCTCTGTATACAGGAGCTCCCTCTAGGGTGGCTGCAGACAGGATCTTATCATTATCTCTGTATAAGAGGAGCTCCCCCTAGTGGTGGACTGCAGACAGATCTTATCATGGATCTCTGTATTCAGGGATCTCCCCTAGTGGTGACTGCAGACAGGGATCTTATCTAGTTCTCTGTTACAGGGAGCTCCCCTAGTGGTGGCTGCAGACAGATCTTATCATGTATCTCTGTAGACAAGGAGCTCCCCTTGTGGTGGCTGCAGACAGAATCTTATCATGTATCTCTGTATACAGGGAGCTCCCCCTAGTGGTGACTGCAGACAAAATCTTTTATATTATCTCTGTATACAGGGAGCTCCCCTAGTGGTGGCTGCAGACAGATCTTATCATGTATCTCTGTATACAGGGAGCTCCCCCTAGTGGTGGCTGCAGACAGATCTTATCATGTATCTCTGTATACAGGGAGCTCCCCTTAGTGGTGGCTGCAGACAGGATCTTATCATGTATCTTTGTATACAGGGAGCTCCCCCTAGTGGTGACTGCAGACAGACTCTTATCATGTATCTCTGTATACAGGGAGCTCCCCTAGTGGTGATTGCAGAAAGAATCTTATCATGTATCTCTGTAAACAGGAGCTCCCCTTAGTGGTGGCTGCAGACAGATCTTATCATGTATCTCTGTGTACAGGGAGCTCCCCTAGTGGTGACTGCAGACAGGATCTTTTCATGTATCTCTGTATACAGGGAGCTCCCCCAGTGGTGGCTGAGACAGAATCTTATCATGTATCTCTGTATTACAGGGACTCCCCCCTAGTGGTGGCTGCAGATAGATCTTATGTATCTCTGTTACAGGGAGCTCCCCCTAGTGGTGGACTGCAGACAGAATCTTATCATGTATCTCTGTATACAGGGAGCTCCTCCTAGTGGTGGCTGAAGACAGGATCTTATCATGTATCTCTGTATACAGGGAGCTCCCCCTAGTGGTGACTGAGACAGGATCTTTTCATATATCTCTGTATACAGGGAGCTCCCCTAGTGGTGGCTGAAGACAGGATCTTATCATGTATCTCTGTATACAGGGAGCTCCCCCTAGTGGTGGCTGCAGACAGAATCTTATCATGTATCTCTGTATACAGGGAGCTCCCCTAGTGGTGACTGCAGAAGGATCTTAATTTTCTCTGTTATCTCTGTATACAGGGAGCTCCTCCTAATGGTGGCTGCAGACAGGATCTTATCATGTATCTCTGTATAAGGGAGCTCCCCCTAGTGGTGGCTGCAGACAGGATCTTATCATGTATCTCTGTGTACAGGGAGCTCCCCCTAGTGGTGGCTGCAGACAATCTTTTGCTGTGGGACAGGGTAATGTGTTTTTGGATCTTGGCTAATAATGGTGAGCAGCGGACCAATTTGGGGTGACGTCTGTGTATAATGGATCCTGAGATTTATGATCTTCCATCCACAAACACATAATTATTTCTGGTGACATCGGGTTGCGTGGAAGTCACTGACCTCATTCCTGTTCACTCTGTGTTTAGGTGACTGCACCTGTGTCAGCGTCACTCCGATACTCAGTATCTCTCTGCCCAGTATGAAAGTGACCTCATATAAGCATAATCTATAACAATAATGTTACCATTCACTAACAGCAAGCAGAAATGTTGAAACTGATGCGGATTTGAACCATAAAGTACTTGAGAAAACTGAAGGACTGCACCAGCCGATTATGAGCGAGGTGACTGTGCTTCTTTTTGTTTCACCTTGGTAAATTAATGTGAGGATCCTGGGTGGGCTGGGTGCTGAATCTGAACTGCACCCTGGTCACAAAGCTGTTTCCTGAATGCAGAGCTGGTGCTGGCTGTGATCTGGGTGATAAGCCCATCCAAAGTGACAAGACCATATTTCTCAGGGGTGAGCCCCTCCTTATCTATCACAGCCAGCCCCTCCTTATCAGCAGCCCCTCCTCCTCAGTGATGAGCCCCTCCTTCTCAGTGATGAGCCCCTCCTTATCTATCAGCAGCCCCTCCTCCTCAGTGATGAGCCCCTCCTTATCAATCAGCAGCCCCTCCTCCTCAGGGATGAGCCCCTCGTTGTCATTCAGCAGCCCCTCCTCCTCATGGATTAGCCCCTCCTCTTCAGGGATTATCCCCTCCTCAGTGATGAGCCCCTTTTTATCTATCAGCAGCCCTCCTAGTCATGGATTAGCTCCCCTCCTCATGGATTAGCCCCTCCTCCTCATGGATTAGCCCCTCCTCCATGGATTAGCCCCTCCTCAGTGATGAGTCCTCCTTATCTATCAGCATCCCCTCCTAGTCATGGATTAGCCCCTCTCTTCAGGGATTATCCCCTCCTTCTCAGTGATGAGCCCCTTTTTATCTATCAGCAGCCCATCCTAGTCATGGATTAGCCCCTCCTTCTCATGGATTAGCCCCTCCTCAGTGATGAGCCCCTCCTTCTCAGTGATGAGCCCCTCCTTATCTATCAGCAGCCCCTCCTTCTCATGGATTAGCCCCTCCTTCTCATGTATTAGCCCCTCCTCATGGATTAGCCCCTCCTTCTCAGTGATGAGCCCCTCCTTATCTATCAGCAGCCCTCCTTCTCATGGATTAGCCCCTCCTCTCATGGTTAGCCTCCTTCTCGTTATGAGCCCTCATCTATCAGCAGCTTTTCTGAGGTGGAGGCCCCCTCACTTTTCTTGCACATGGGACCACTGTTATCTGTTCTCCCCCATTAACTCATTAGATCAGAGATGTTGAGTTTGACTCCTCCACATCCTCATCCCCGTCTCTCCTGCCATCCCAGCGCAGGGGGCCTGTGTACTGTCTGCACCAAGGCTGGGTACAATGGCTTCTCACCTGAGAGCAGACTGGCTGTACACCAGGTTTATTGCCACTTAGTGTAAATTTGCATTTTCAATCACTGACTGCAAGCAGAGTTCTTGAGAAATGTGAGGAGCTGAACTGTGAGATGCAGAACTGTGAGGAGCTGAACTGTGAGATGCAGAACTGTGAGGAGCTGAACTGTGAGATGCAGAACTGTGAGTAGCAGAACTGTGAGATGCAGAACTGTGAGATGCAGAACTGTGAGGAGCTGAACTGTGAGGAGCTGAACTGTGAGATGCAGAACTGTGAGATGCAGAACTGTGAGATGCAGAACTGTGAGATGCAGAACTGTGAGATGCAGAACTGTGAGATGCAGAACTGTGAGATGCTGAACTGTGAGGAGCTGAACTGTGAGGAGCTGAACTGTGAGGAGCTGAACGCAGAACTGTGAGATGCAGAACTGTGAGATGCAGAACTGTGAGATGCAGAACTGTGAGATTCAGAATTGTGAGGAGCTGAACTGTGAGGAGCTGAATTGTGAGGAGCTGAATTGTGAGATGCAGAACTGTGAGGAGCTGAACTGTGAGGAGCTGAACTGTGAGGAGATGAACTGTGAGGAGATGAACTGTGAGGAGCTGAATTGTGAGGAGCTGAATTGTGAGGAGCTGAACTGTGAGGAGCTGAACTGTGAGATGCAGAACTGTGAGGAGCTGAACTGTGAGGAGCTGAACTGTGAGGAGATGAACTGTGAGGAGATGAACTGTGAGGAGATGAACTGTGAGGAGATGAACTGTGAGGAGATGAACTGTGAGGAGCTGAACTGTGAGGAGCTGAACGCAGAACTGTGAGATGCAGAACTGTGAGATGCAGAACTGTGAGGAGCTGAATTGTGAGATGCAGAACTGTGAGGAGCTGAACTGTGAGATGCAGAACTGTGAGGAGATGAACTGTGAGGAGATGAACTGTGAGATGCAGAACTGTGAGATGCAGAACTGTGAGATGCAGAACTGTGAGATGCAGAACTGTGAGATACAGAACTGTGAGGAGCTGAACTGTGAGATGCAGAACTGTGAGGAGTTGAACTGTGAGGAGCTGAATTGTGAGATGCAGAACTGTGAGGAGCTGAACTGTGAGGAGCTGAACTGTGAGGAGCTGAACTGTGAGATGCAGAACTGTGAGATGCAGAACTGTGAGATGCAGAACTGTGAGATGCAGAACTGTGAGATGCAGAACTGTGAGGAGCTGAACTGTGAGATGCAGAACTGTGAGATGCAGAACTGTGAGGAGTTGAACTGTGAGGAGCTGAACTGTGAGGAGCTGAATTGTGAGATGCAGAACTGTGAGGAGCTGAACTGTGAGGAGCTGAACTGTGAGATGCAGAACTGTGAGATGCAGAACTGTGAGATACAGAACTGTGAGGAGCTGAACTGTGAGGAGCTGAACTGTGAGGAGCTGAACTGTGAGGAGCTGAACTGTGAGGAGTGAACTGTGAGAGCGAACTGTGAGGAGTGAACTGTGAGATGCAGAACTGTGAGAGGAACTGTGAGGAGCTGAACTGTGAGGAGACGTGAACACTGTGAGATGCAGAACTGTGAGAGCGAACTGTGAGAGCGAACTGTGAGAGCAGAACTGTGAGGAGCAGAACTGTGAGAGCGAACTGTGAGATGAACTGTGAGGAGGAACTGTGAGATGCAGAACTGTGAGAGCAAACTGTGAGATGCAGAACTGTGAGAGCGAACTGTGAGAGCGACTGTGAGGAGTGAACTGTGAGAGCGAACTGTGAGAGTGAACTGTGAGAGCGAATGTGAGATGCAGAACTGTGAGAGCGAACTGTGAGGGCGAACTGTGAGAGCGAACTGTGAGAGCAGACTGAGAGCAAACTGTGAGACGAACTGTGAGAGCGAACTGTGAGATGCAGAACGTGAGACGAACTGTGAGGCGAACTGTGAATGCAGACTGTGAGAGCGAATGTGGAGCAGAACTGTGAGAGCGACTGTGAGAGCTGAACTGTGAGGACTGAACTGTGAGAGCTGAACTGTGAGAGCGAACTGTGAGATGCAGACTGTGAGATGCAGAACTGTGAGAGCGAACTGTACTCTGTGCAATTCAACTTGAGAGTAACTGGAGATAAGGAGAAGTAGAAACGTGAAGCCTGTGGAGCGAACGTGAGACTAATTGAGCTGACTGTAGGATGCGAACTGTGAGAGCAGACTGTAGATGCGAATGTGAGATGCAGAACTGTGAGGAGCGAACTTGAGATGCGAACTGTGAGAGCTGAACTGTGAGAGCAGACTGTGAGGCAGAACTGTGAGAGCGAACGTAGAGGAACTGTGAGATAATTGAGGAAACTGTGAGAGCTGAACTTAGAGCAACTGTGAGAGCGAACTGTGAGAGCTGAACTGTGAGATCGCTGGAAACTGTGAGAGCTGAACTGTGAAGCAGAACTGTGAGAGCGAACGTAAGCGAACTGTGGAGGAACTGTGAGATCAGACTGTAGACGAACTGAGAGCGAACGTGAGGTGAATGGAAGCGCTGGAGGAGCTGAACTGTGAGAGGCTGTAGATGACTGTGAGGGCGATTGTGAGTACGAATTAGGGAACGAGAGCTGATGTGAGAGCGCAAGCGAATGTGAGAGCTACTTGAGGAACTGTGAGAGCAGACGGAGGACTGTGAGAGCTAGTGAAGCGAACTGTGAGAGCGAAGGAGAGCGATGTGAGACGACTGTGAGAGCGATGTGAGGAATGGGCGACTGTGAGAGCGAACTGTGAGATGAACTGTGAGACTGAACTGTGGACATGTGAGCGAACTGTGAGAGTGAGATGCAAACTGGAGAGCAACTGTGAGCGAACTGTAGACGAACTGTGAGACAACTTGAGACGAACTGTGAGGAAAGGCGAATGTGAGAGCGACTGGAGCAGAACTGTGAGATGAACTGTGAGAGAACTGTGAGGAGAACTGTAGGAGGAACTGTGAGAAGAACTGTGAGAGACTGTGGAAACTGAGAGGAGTGAAGCGAACTGGACGAATGTGGACAAGTGAGGGCTACTGTGAGAGATGTGGATCGAACTGTGAGATGAACTGTGAGGATGAAGGAGGAGAGAGAACGTGAGAGCAGACTGTGAGATCAGAACTTGAAGCGAACTGTGAGCTGAACTGTGGACGAACTTGAGAGCGAATGTGAGAGACTTGAGAGATGTGAGAAATGTGAGCAGAGGAGAGGAACTGTGAGAGTGAACTGTGAGAGCGAACTGAGAGCTGACGGAGAGCGAACTGTGAGACAGACTGTGAGGAGGAACTGGAGGACTAACTGTGAGAGAGACTGTGAGAGCTGAACTTGAATGCAGAACTGTGAGGAACTGTGAGGAACTGGGGAGAACTGTAAGAGACTGTGAGGTGACTGAGAAGACGTGAGAGAGACTTGAAGAACTGTGAGGAGCTGACGGAGCAGATGTGAGGAGAGTGAGGAATGTGAGGAGCTGATGTGGAGCGAAGGGACGATGTGAGCGAATGTAGATGAACTGTGGAAACTTGGAGCGAAAGACTGACTGTAGGAGCACTGGAAGCGAATGTGAGAGCGAACGTGAGAGGACGTAGATGCAGAACGTGAGATGATGTGACGAACGTGAGAGCGACTGTGAGAGCAATGTGAGAGCGAACTGGAGAGGACTGTGAGAGTGACTGTGAGCAACTGTGAGAGCAAAGTGAGCGAACTTGTGCAATTGACACGGACTGACGAGGAGAAACGTGAGGGACGGTCAGACTGAGGGCTGACGACTGATGGTCGTGGATAAGGAGAGACTGGAGAGTGATTGAGTGTGAGGATGTGGGAGTGACGTGTGCGAATGTGAGAGATGAGCTGGACCACTGTGAGGAGCTGAACTGTGAGAGCAGAACTGTGAGATGCAGAACTGTGAGGAGCTGAACTGTGAGGAGCTGAACTGTGAGATGCAGAACTGTGAGGAGCTGAACTGTGAGGAGCTGAACTGTGAGGAGCTGAACTGTGAGGAGCAGAACTGTGAGGAGCTGAACTGTGAGGAGCAGAACTGTGAGATGCAGAACTGTGAGAGCTGAACTGTGAGGAGCAGAACTGTGAGGAGCAGAACTGTGAGGAGCAGAACTGTGAGGAGCAGAACTGTGAGGAGCTGAACTGTGAGGAGCTGAACTGTGAGACTGACGCAGAACTGTGAGGATGCGAACTGTGAGGAGCTGAACTGTGAGATGCAGAACTGTGAGGAGCTGAACTGTGAGATGCAGAACTGTGAGGAGCTGAACTGTGAGGAGCTGAACTGTGAGGAGCTGAACTGTGAGGAGCTGAACTGTGAGATGCAGAACTGTGAGGAGCTGAACTGTGAGGAGCTGAACTGTGAGGAGCTGAACTGTGAGGAGCTGAACTGTGAGGAGATGAACTGTGAGGAGCTGAACTGTGAGGAGATGAACTGTGAGAATGAACTGTGAGAGTAGAACTGTGAGGAGCTGAACTGTGAGGAGCTGAACTGTGAGGAGCTGAACTGTGAGGAGCTGAACTGTGAGATGCAGAACTGTGAGGAGCTGAACTGTGAGGAGCTGAACTGTGAGATGCAGAACTGTGAGATGCAGAACTGTGAGATGCAGAACTGTGAGATGCAGAACTGTGAGATGCAGAACTGTGAGATGCAGAACTGTGAGATGCAGAACTGTGAGATGCAGAACTGTGAGGAGCTGAACTGTGAGGAGCTGAAAGGAACTGTGAGATGCAGAACTGTGAGGAGCTGAACTGTGAGATGCAGAACTGTGAGATGCAGAACTGTGAGATGCAGAACTGTGAGATGCAGAACTGTGAGGAGCTGAACTGTGAGGAGCTGAACTGTGAGGAGCTGAACTGTGAGGAGCTGAACTGTGAGGAGCTGAACTGTGAGGAGCTGAACTGTGAGATGCAGAACTGTGAGGAGCTGAACTGTGAATGCAGACTGTGAGATGCAGAACTGTGAGATGCAGAACTGTGAGGAGCTGAACTGTGAGATGCAGAACTGTGAGGAGCTGAACTGTGAGATGCAGAACTGTGAGGAGCTGAACTGTGAGATGCAGAACTGTGAGATGCAGAACTGTGAGGAGCTGAACTGTGAGATGCAGAACTGTGAGGAGCTGAACTGTGAGGAGACTAGAACTGTGAGATGCAGAACTGTGAGGAGCTGAACTGTGAGATGCAGAACTGTGAGGACTGAACTGTGAGGAGCTGAACTGTGAGGAGCAGAACTGTGAGGAGCAGAACTGTGAGGAGCAGAACTGTGAGGAGCAGAACTGTGAGGAGCAGAACTGTGAGGAGCTGAACTGTGAGGAGCTGAACTGTGAGGAGCTGAACTGTGAGGAGCAGAACTGTGAGGAGCAGAACTGTGAGGAGCAGAACTGTGAGATGCAGAACTGTGAGATGCAGAACTGTGAGATGCAGAACTGTGAGGAGCAGAACTGTGAGATGCAGAACTGTGAGGATGCAGAACTGTGAGAGCGAACTGTGAGATGCAGAACTGTGAGATGCAGAACTGTGAGGAGCTGAACTGTGAGGAGCGAACTGTGAGGAGGACTTGAGGAACTGTGAGATGCAGAACTGTGAGAGCAGAACTGTGAGGAGCAGAACTGTGAGATGCAGAACTGTGAGGAGCAGAACTGTGAGGAGCTGAACTGTGAGGAGCTGAACTGTGAGAGCAGAACTGTGAAGAAGTGAGAAACTGTGAGGAGCTGAACTGTGAGAGCAGAACTGTGAGGAGCAGAACTGTGAGGAGCTGAACTGTGAGATGCAGAACTGTGAGGAGCTGAACTGTGAGATGCAGAACTGTGAGGATGAACTGTGAGAGCTGAACTGTGAGATGCAGAACTGTGAGATGCAGAACTGTGAGGAGCTGAACTGTGAGGAGCTGAACTGTGAGGAGCTGAACTGTGAGGATGCAGAACTGTGAGATGCAGAACTGTGAGATGCAGAACTGTGAGGAGCAGAACTGTGAGAGCAGAACTGTGAGGAGCATGAACTGTGAGATGCTGAACTGTGAGATGCAGAACTGTGAGGAGCTGAACTGTGAGAGCAGAACTGTGAGATGCAGAACTGTGAGGGACTGAACTGTGAGATGCAGAACTGTGAGATGCAGAACTGTGAGGAGCTGAACTGTGAGATGCAGAACTGTGAGGAGCTGAACTGTGAGATGCAGAACTGTGAGATGCAGAACTGTGAGATGCAGAACTGTGAGGAGCTGAACTGTGAGATGCAGAACTGTGAGGAGCTGAACTGTGAGGAGCTGAACTGTGAGGAGCTGAACTGTGAGGAGCTGAACTGTGAGATGCAGAACTGTGAGATGCAGAACTGTCAGATGCAGAACTGTGAGATGCAGAACTGTGAGGAGCTGAACTGTGAGGAGCTGAACTGTGAGGAGCTGAACTGTGAGATGCAGAACTGTGAGATGCAGAACTGTGAGATGCAGAACTGTCAGATGCAGAACTGTGAGATGCAGAACTGTGAGATGCAGAACTGTGAGATGCAGAACTGTGAGGAGCTGAACTGTGAGGAGCTGAACTGTGAGGAGCTGAACTGTGAGGAGCTGAACTGTGAGATGCAGAACTGTGAGATGCAGAACTGTGAGATGCAGAACTGTCCTCTTGTGCAATAATTCCACTTTCTCCAGAACAAAACCGGGAACAATAAAGGGAACGGCAGCAAAAAGTACAAACGTGATATGCCTGTGGGACGCCGGGGATCCACCCGAGATATCAATGAGCTGGTCCTGTAGAGATCCTGAGACTTGTAGTACTACAGCAGATGGCGTCATACGCTGCCAGGATTTGTGAATGAGAAGTGGCGCTGGCACCGGGGATTCGCTTTACGGACACATTTCCTGACTGCTGCTGTCAGAACGCTGCGGCCATCTGTCAGGGGTCAGAGGTGCCCGGTGACCCCCGGATCTGGTGCCGCCATTATTCGGATATTTATTGGTGAGATTTATTTTTAGCAATGAAAGATCTGATTCCTGACGAGCGCAAAATCATCAATTACTTCAATAGACCCCAAACCCCCACAGAAATTAGCAACTCACTGGCGGACACAGACAGAAAAGGGCCCCTGTTCAAGAGCAATACATGGGCCCGCTGCAGCCCAAGAGCTTCTAAAAATGAAAAATTGCTCCTGCTTTGGAGGTATAAATGGGCCCCTCACCTCTTGGGCCCCTGTGCGGCTGCACAGGTTGCACCAATGATATGTCCACCCCTGCAGCAACTTCCCGGCCCCCTTCATCCATTAGTCCCCTGATCTCCATCATGGCGCCCCCTCAGGGCCCGGTAACGCCTCCGCTTGCATCCTCCATGTCCTCGCACACTGTCCGTTAGTGCTCCTCCTTTCGTCTGCACTGGTTCTTATTCTCGGGGCTGCCATATTGACTCCACCAGGAACACACTTGGTGCCATGAAGGGTTAACGTTAACGGAGATGGCGGCATTTAATGATTATTCACATCTGGAATCCGTCGTGGAATTTCTGCCGTTATTGGCAAAAAATATCCAATGTGAAAAGAAAAACAAGATCTGGAAAGACACAAGATGACGGCGGCGAGTGACTGGCGAATTCCCACAGATTAATATGACATCAGGGCTGGGACATACCGTCCCTCATGATGACGCAGGGATCAGCTGCTCTTCACCGGTCACTGGGCGCCCCACCGTCCCCCGCACGGATCACTGGGCAGAGACACCGCTGCCAACAGCGGATACACACAGGACATTACTGCGTGACCTGCACTGGATCCTCTGCCGGAATCTGCGCCATCTACAGGTCCCCCACAACAGTGTGCCATCTACAGGTTCCCCATAACAGTGCGTCATCCACAGATCCCCCATAACAGTGCATCATCCACAGATCCCCACACAACAGTGCGCCATCTACAGGTCCCCACAACAGTGCACCATCTACAGGTCCCCCATAACAGTGCGTCATCCACAGATCCCCCATAACAGTGCATCATCCACAGATCCCCACAACAGTGCGCCATCCACAGATCCCCCATAACAGTGCGTCATCCACAGATCCCCCACAACAGTGCGCCATCCACAGATCCCCCATAACAGTGCGTCATCCAGAGATCCCCCATAACAGTGCGTCATCTACAGATCCCCATAACAGTGCGCCATCTACAGGTCCCCCATAACAGTGCGTCATCCACAGATCCCCATAACAGTGCGTCATCCACAGATCCCCATAACAGTGCGTCATCCACAGATCCCCATAACAGTGCGCCATCCACAGATCCCCATAACAGTGCGTCATCCACAGATCCCCATAACAGTGCGTCATCTACAGATCCCCCATAACAGTGCGTCATCTACAGGTCCCCACAACAGTGCGCCATCTACAGGTCCCCACAACAGTGTGCCATCTACAGGTCCCCCATAACAGTGCGTCATCCACAGATCCCTCATAACAGTGCATCATCCACAGATCCCCCATAACAGTGCATCGTCCACAGATCCCCCATAACAGTGCATCCTCCACAGATCCCCATAACAGTGTATCCTCCACAGATCCCCCATAACAGTGCATCCTCCACAGATCCCCATAACGGTGCATCATCCACAAATCCCCCATAACAGTGCATCCCTCCACAGATCCCCATAACAGTGCATCCTCCACAGATCCCCCATAACAGTGCATCCTCCACAGATCCCCCATAACAGTGCATCATCCACAAATCCCCCATAACAGTGCATCCCTCCACAGATCCCCCATAACAGTGCGTCATCCACAAATCCCCCATAACAGTGCATCCTCCACAGATCCCCCATAACAGTGCATCCTCCACAGATCCCCCATAACAGTGCATCATCCACAATCCCCATAACAGTGCATCCCTCCACAGATCCCCCATAACAGTGCGTCATCCACAAATCCCCATAACAGTGCATCCTCCACAGATCCCCCATAACAGTGCATCCTCCACAGATCCTCCATAACAGTGCATCCTCCACAGATCCCCATAACAGTGCATCCTCCATAGATCCCCATAACAGTGCATCCTCCACAGATCCCCATAACAGTGCATCCTCCACAGATCCCCCATAACAGTGCATCATCCACAGATCCCCATAACAGTGCATCATCCACAGATCCCCCATAACAGTGTGTCATCCACAGATCCCCATAACAGTGCGTCATCCACAGATCCCCATAACAGTGCATCCTCCACAGATCCTCCATAACAGTGTGTCATCCACAGATCCCCATAACAGTGCGTCATCTACAGATCCCCCATAACAGTGCATCATCCACAGATCCCCATAACAGTGCGTCATCCACAGATCCCCATAACAGTGCATCATTCACAGATCCCCATAACAGTGCGTCATCCACAGATCCCCATAACAGTGCATCACCCACAGATCCCCCATAACAGTGCATCATCCACAGATCCCCATAACAGTGCATCCTCCACAGATCCTCCATAACAGTGTGTCATCCACAGATCCCCATAACAGTGCGTCATCCACAGATCCTCCATAACAGTGCATCCTCCACAGATCCCCCATAACAGTGCATCTCCCACAGATCCCCATAACTGCATCCTCCACAGATCCCCCATAACAGTGCATCATCCACAGATCCCCATAACAGTGCATCATCCACAGATCCCCATGACAGTGCATCATCCACAGATCCCCATAACAGTGCATCATCCACAGATCCCCATAACAGTGCATCATCCACAGATCCCCATAACAGTGCATCATCCACAGATCCCCCATAACAGTGCATCCTCCACAGATCCCCCATAACTGCATCATCCACAGATCCCCCATAACAGTGCATCATCCACAGATCCCCCATAACAGTGCATCATCCACAGATCCTCCATAACAGCGCCTCGTCCACAGATCCCCATAACAGTGCATCCTCCACAGATCCCCATAACTGCATCCTCCACAGATCCCCCATAACAGTGCATCATCCACAGATCCCCATAACAGTGCATCATCCACAGATCCCCATGACAGTGCATCATCCACAGATCCCCATAACAGTGCATCATCCACAGATCCCCCATAACAGTGCATCATCCACAGATCCCCATAACAGTGCATCATCCCAGATCCCCCATAACAGTGCATCCTCCACAGATCCCCATAACTGCATCATCCACAGATCCCCATAACAGTGCATCATCCACAGATCCCCCATAACAGTGCATCATCCACAGATCCCCCATAACAGTGCATCATCCACAGATCCCCATAACAGTGCATCCTCCACAGATCCCCATAACAGTGCATCATCCACAGATCCCCATAACAGTGCATCATCCACAGATCCCCCATAACAGTGCATCATCCACAGATCCCCATAACAGTGCATCATCCACAGATCCCCATAACAGTGCGTCATCCACAGATCCCCATAACAGTGCGTCATCTACAGATCCCCATAACAGTGCGTCACCCACAGATCCCCCATAACAGCACATCATCCACAGATCCCCATAACAGCGAGTCACCCACAGATCCCCCATAAGTGTCATTGGCCTCCAGGAGGCGCTATAGCTGGTTTCTTCCAATATCAGAGGTCCAGGCACATACAGTCAGCGGGTGTTTTCAGTCGGTTGGCAGTGCCCACTGCGCCAAGCTGGAAAATTACTGATTACCGCTAATTATTATTGTTATTAACTTTTTATATGTAATAATTTATAGTAAATGACAGGATGATGAATATGAAGAAATAGCTGCGAGAGGGCGGTGACTGCCGCACAGATGTCTGATGAAACGTTTCCTGATAATGTATCCTCAATCACATCGACCAGAAATGATGGAAAGATCTAGAAGAAAAGTGTCAGCCCGAAATGTTTTTAGGTAGAAAAAATGAGTAAAATAATGTGGTTGCATAAATCTGCACACCCGTGCACTAATACTGTGTTGCAGTCACTGTATATTTCTGGCAGAGTTTGGTCTTTTTGGGGCAGGATCAATCAGCGCGGCGCATCTAGAACTGGTGATCTTTGCCGGCTCCTCCGTGCAGCAGTTCCACATCTGTTCTCCTGGGAACAGCGCCCTCTTCAGGTCACCACAGACTGCCCCTTAGTCTTGGGCTCGGACGCTCCAGAACTTCAGTCTTCTCCTTGTGATTTGAAGGTCACTTAGAGTCGTTGTCACTGAAAGGTGAAATTCTTCCTCATCTTCAGCTTTTTCTGATGTGAAATTGTCTGATGCTCGTTCTGTCCATTATCCTCTCCCCCTTGACTAAAGCCCCAAGTCCAGCTGCCGAAAAACAGCCCCAGAGCACAATGCTGCCCCACCATGCCTCACTGTGGGGATGGTGATCTTATGGTGATGACCTTTTGGAATTATGGAGGAAAAGTTCCCCCTTGGTCTCATCAGACAGAACTCTTCTGATTCTGGGTGATGTCATGGAGGTTCTGGTAACACATCGCCGGGCCTAGATGATTTTCTTTATAAGAAGGTCAGACGTATGAAGAACACTGGAGATTGTGGTCACATTCAGGACACAACCAGGACTGGCCAGAAGCTCCTGCAGCTCCTTTAATGTTGCTGTCGGCTTCTGAGCAGTGTCACAGTCCTATTTTCTTTGGCGTTTGTTGTGCCAGATGTCCACCACTTCTTGATGACGTCCTCAGTGTCCATGGTAGATCTGATACCTGGGAAATGTTTTATCCCTTCTCCTGTCTGACAACTTTCCACACCGAGATCCTATGCTGTGTTGTCAGCTGTTTATGGATCCAAAAATGTCAGGAAAATCCTCCTCGAGCAGCGACACTTTCTCTGGGGTTAATCAGAATCTCTGTAAATGACGGCGGCCGTGCGCCGGTATGGTGTAACATGGGGAAATGTGACCGGCTGACACTGAACACAGCCACAGCCCCGATTATAGGAGGGTGCTCACACTTATGCAACCACATTATTTTACTTTCTTATTTTTATTTCCCGCTTCAAAATTTTTATTTTTTTTTTTCAGTGGATTTGTACAGATTACGGGCGACATTAAAAGCAAAAAAGTTCTAAGATGACTTTTCTTGATAGGATTTTTTTTTTTTTTTTAATGACAAAAACCTGACATTTTACCAGGGGAGTGTAGATTCTTTTATACCCACTGTAGACACTTAGATGCAGTCACGGCACTCGCTATGTGACACGGGAACATGAATTCAGCGCGACTCGTGAGCGGGATCTCACTAAAACAGGCGATAACTGTAAGAATCTAATGAGCTGAGTAGCTGCCCGGTATTTAAAGGGAACCTGTCAGGTGTTCTGTGCCCCCCTGTCGCAGTTACCACCCTAGGCACAGGCTCCTTTTATCCCCGTTAGGATATCGTAGCGGTGCACACGCCCCTCCGCCGCCCCATTCATTCCCTATGGGGCTCCCACCATTGGGGGTGCAGTGCCCATCATGTGTTCGTGCCACAGGAGAAAACGGCGCAGGTTTGTTAATGGAGTGGCGTGAATTGTTATCTCCTCAGGGACATTAATGAAGATAGGACAAGGTTAGGGTACGGCAGGCCGGCGTCTGGGTGCGGGGGCCGGGCTGGCAGGGTGGGCTCATAGGACTGATTTTCTGGCTGAATTACTTTCGTGCACTTTACACATTTATCCTCACGTTCGCCTCCCTGGTTCTGACGTACGGCGCCCCGGTTTCACGCCAAGGTGATGCCGCCATCGATCTCGCGCTACGCGTTTTACCGTACGTCTTTTGGTGATTGGGAAGTTCTGATTACGGGTTTCTACTTCTCTGGTGCGTTCTGTATGTTCCCCAATATGATGACAACCCCGGCAAGCTGACAGTGTTGGCTTCTACCGGTTGTCAGGAATACGCTGACTGCTACCAACAAACCTGTGCAGATCAGGGCTATGGCAGATCTCTGCTTGCCGTCAGTGACTGTGTAGGAAGGAGAATTAATACAAAGTATTGCGTCTGACTCCTTTCTCATAGTGCGGGAAAATGGTTGTCAAGGAGATGACAGCCACAAATTGCTACAATGTACCAAGATGCTGACAATTAATGTGGCCATGCATTAGATGAATGTCTGACGATGCCGGCGGCTGGAGGAGGCGACTACCTGGGGGGCACGGAGGCGCCCTGACGGCAAAACAGTGGAAAGAAGGATCCGCAGGATGGGATTTATCCTGGGGGAGTCAAAAAGAAAAGATGTTTGTAGAGAGATTAGCTGTGTGCGGTGTCACATCTGGTGTGCGGTGTCACATGTGGTGCGCGGTGTCACATGTGGTGTGTGGTGTCACATCTGGTGTGCGGTGTCACATGTGGTGCGTGGTGTCACATGTGGTGTGTGGTGTCACATCCTGTGCGTGGTGTCACATGTGGTGTGTGGTGTCACATCCTGTGCGCGGTGTCACATGTGGTGTGCGGTGTCACATCTGGTGTGCGGTGTCACATGTGGTGCGTGGTGTCACATGTGGTGTGTGGTGTCACATCTGTGCGCGGTGTCACATGTGGTGTGCGGTGTCACATCCGGTGCGCGGTGTCACATGTGGTGTGTGGTGTCACATCCGGTGTACGGTGTCACATCCGGTGTGTACGATGTCACATGTGGTGTGCGGTGTCACATCTGGTGTATGGTGTCACATCTGGTGTACGATGTCACATCTGGTGCGCGGTGTCACATGTGGTGTGTGGTGTCACATCCGGTGCGCGGTGTCACATGTGGTGTGTGGTGTCACATCCGGTGTGCGGTATCACATCTGGTGTACGGTGCCACATCCGGTGTACGGTGCCACATCCGGTGTACGGTGTCACATCTGGTGTACGGTGTCACATCCGGTGTACGGTGTCACATCCGGTGTACGATGTCACATGTGGTGTGCGGTGTCACATCTGGTGTATGGTGTCACATCTGGTGTACGATGTCACATCTGGTGCGCGGTGTCACATCCGATGTGTGGTGTCACATCTGGTGTACGGTGCCACATCTTGTGTGCGGTGTCACATCCGCTGTACGGTGCCACATCGGTGTACGGTGCCACATCTGGTGTGCGGTGTCACATCTGGTGTACGGTGTCACATCTGGTGTACGATGCCACATCTGGTGTATGGTGCCACATCCGGTGTGCGGTGTCACATCTGGTGTGTGGAGTCACATCCGGTTTGTGGAGTCACATCCGGTGTACGGTGTCACATCTGGTGTACGGTGCCACATCTTGTGTGCGGTGTCACATCCGGTGTGTGGTGTCACATCTGGTGTACGGTGCCACATCCGGTGTATGGTGCCACATCTTGTGTGCGGTGTCACATCCGGTGTACGGTGCCACATCTTGTATGCGGTGTCACATCTGGTGTACGGTGCCACATCCGGTGTACAGTGCCACATCTGGTGTGCGGTGTCACATCTGGTGTACGGTGTCACATCTGGTGTACGGTGCCACATCTGGTGTACGGTGCCACATCTGGTGTACGATGCCACATCCGGTGTGCGGTGTCACATCTGGTGTGTGGAGTCACATCCGGTGTGAGGTGTCACATCCAGTTTGTGGAATCACATCCGGTATACGGTGTCACATCCGGTGTACGGTGCCACATCTTGTGTGCGGTGTCACATCCGGTGTGTGGAGTCACATCTGGTGTGCGGTGTCACATCCGGTGTACGGTGTCACATCTGGTGTGCAGTATCACATCTGGTATACGGTGTCACATCCGGTGTACGGTGTCACATCTGGTGTGCAGTATCACAACTGGTATACGGTGTCACATCCGGGGTGCGGTGTCACATCCGGTGTACAGTGTCACATCTGGTGTGCGGTGTCACATCTGATGTACGGTGCCACATCCGGTGTACGGTGTACGGGGTCACATCTGGTGTATGGTGCCACATCTGGTGTGCGGTGTCACATCCGGTGTGCGGTGTCACATCAGGTGTGCGGTGTCACATCCGGGGTGCGGTGTCACATCCGGTGTACAGTGTCACATCTGGTGTGCGGTGTCACATCTGGTGTACGGTGTACGGGGTCACATCTGGTGTACGGTGTCACATCCGGTGTGCGGTGTCACATCCGGGGTGCGGTGTCACATCCGGTGTACAGTGTCACTACTGGTGTTGCGGTGTCACATCGGTGTACGGTTTACGTTAGCGATGTCACAGGGTGCACATACTTTCACTGTTCAGGAGCGGCTCATACAGCAGGGATCAGAAAGAATCCTTTTCCAGGTGAACCCTCCACCGACACCACAGGAGCGGCTCCTTCCCCCTTCAAAGTGAATCCGGACTACTAACTTGTCTCCGCTCACAAACTCCATGTTTAATTTAATTAAAATAACAACTCATGAAAATTCATCACCAGAGACATTTACATTTCCATCAATTTTAGTCCCAATCGTAAGACTGACGGAGAATCTGCGATAATTCCCAAAATCCAAAGACTCATAACATAGGGTTCAGCTATCTGTAAACACTGATGAAAAGGCCAATCTGCAAAATAATGCGTGCCCACATAGCACTGCCCAAATAATACCGCCATACAGTATCCACATAAAACTTGTCAATAATACAACCGTACAGTCAAAGGGGCCGGCGTCAGCACCTGGCATATTTCCCGGGGAAGTGCCGGGGCCCTGAGCAGGCGGGGGGGCCCCTCGCGTTGGGCACCTGGCGCCCGTTTGCGGATGAAGGGGGGTACCACCCGCCCGGGCAACCCCCCCCCCCCCCGCTTGCTCGGGCCCCGGGAGCAGCCCGGGGCAAAACTTACCCCTCCCC
>JARQOD010000003.1:599515149-599615930 GCA_033576555.1 Oophaga sylvatica
CAGATTCAAAGAGCTGGGCCGTAAGATCCCGAGACTTGTAGACTCACGATGGGGTCATACGCTGCCCGGGTTTGTAATGGGAATGGGTGGCACCGGGGGTTCGCTTACGGACAATTTTTCCGACGCTGTGTCAAAACCCCGGGCCATTGTCAGGGGGGGGAGGTCCCGGGGACCCCCATCTGGGGGCCCCCATTTTCGGATATTTTTTTTTGGGGATTATTTTTTTCAAGGGAAAATCTGATTCCCCCCCCAGCGCAAAATCATCAATTTCTTCAAAGACCCCCCAAACCCCCCCAAAATTCACTCATGGCGGACACCAAAAAAAAGGGCCCCCGTTCCCAAAAACAATACATGGGGGCCCCCCCGCCCAAGAGCTTCTAAAAATGAAAAATTCTTTCCCGCTTTGGAGGTAAAAGGGGCCCCCCCCCTCTTGGGGGCCCCCGTGGGCTGCACAGGTTTCACCCCAAAAAAAATTCCCCCCCCTGCACAACTTCCCGCCCCTTCATCCATTAGTCCCCCCCCCCCATCAGGGGCCCCCTCAGGCCCCGGGGGCCCTTTCCCCTTTCAAACCCCATTCCTCGCAAAAACCGTCCTTCGTGCCCCCCTTTTTCTGCACTGGGTTTTATTCTCGGGGGGCCATATTGACCCACCCCAAAAACCCCTTGGGGGCCCCCAAAGGGTTTTAAAAATTTTAAAAAGGGGGGGGGGGCCCTTAATGATTATTCCATTGGAATCCGTCGTGGAAAATTTTTCCCTTTTTGGGAAAAAATATCCCCAAAAAAAAAGAAAAACAAGATCTGGGGAAAAAAACAAATGACGGGGGGCCCGGGATGGCCCAATTCCCCCAAAATTAATAAAGAATCAGGGGTGGGGCATACGTCCCCCTGATGAAAGCGGGGTTGCTCTTCCCGTCACGGGGCCCCCCCGTCCCCCGCACGGGTCACTGGGCCCGAGACACCACTGCCAACAAAGGGGTTTCACACGGACTTTTCTTTCTACCTCACTGGGTCCTCTGCCGAATCTGCGCCTCTAAAGGGGGCCCCAAACAGGGCCCTCTACAGGCCCCCAAACATGCTCACCACAATCCCCCCCCAAAAATGGGGCCCCTCTACAGGGCCCCCACAACACACCATCTACAGTCCCCCTAAATTCACCCCAGATCCCCAAAACAAACCCTCTACAGGGGGCCCCTAAAATCGCCCTCTACAGGGCCCCCACAACATGCGGGGCCCCCCCCAATCCCCCAAAAAAGGGGTCTTTCCCCAGATCCCCAAACTTTCCCTTTACGGCCCCCACAAAAGTGCCCACCCAATCCCCCCCCCAAAAGTGCATCACCACAGACCCCCCAAAAAGTGCTTTATCCCCACCCCCATAACATTTTGTCCCTCCCAGTCCCCCATAACAGGTGTCATCCACGACCCCCATAACATCTATCCACAGTCCCCCCCAAAAATGCCTCATCCACAGCCCCCATAACATGCTCATCCATGATTCCCCCCCCCTAACATGCGACCCGATTTCCCCCTAACATGCATCAAACCCCAGATTTCCCCATAAAATGCGTCTCCCAATCCCCCATAACCCGTTTCTAAATTTAAAACCCCCTAACAGGCGCCACCACAGATTTCCCCCTACGTGCATCATCCCCAGACCCCCCCAAAAAATGGGGCCTCTACGGTCCCCCCCAACAGTGCGCCACTACAGGGCCCCCCCCAAAATGCGTCTCCCCAGACCCCCTAAAGTGCTTTATCCCAGTCCACCACAACATGCAAAACCACAGATCCCCCCCAAAAAGGGGGCCCCCCCCCCAGTCCCCAAAAATTTATCATCCAAGACCCTCATAACTGCGTCTTCCCCAGACCCCCCTTTCAGGTTAAACACAATCCCCCTAACTCTCATCCCCAGTCCCCCATAACTCGCCCTCTAAGGTCCCCCCTAAATGCCCCTCCAAGATCCCCCTAACATGCATCATCCCCAATCCCCCCCAACAGTGCGCCATCCAAATCCCCCCTAAAAATGCATCATCCAGAGATCCCCCTAAAATGCCATCAAGATCCCCATAAAATGCGTCATCCCACAGGGCCCCCCCAACTTGGGGCCCCTCTACAGGGCCCCCCCAAAAAGTGGCCATCTACAGCCCCCCCAAAAAGTTTCATCCCAGATCCCCCATAACATGATCACCACAGATCCCTAACATCGCCCTCCCAATTTCCCCCTTTAAAATGCGCATCCACAGACCCCTAACCCGTGGGGATCTACAAAGGGCCCCCCCCAAAAATTTTTTCATCCCCAGATCCCCCCTAACAGGGATCTCCAAATCCCCCCCCCAAAAGGGGGCCCTCCACAGATCCCCCCTAAAAAGTGCGGGCACCAGAGACCCCTAAAATCTCATCTACAGACCCCCCCAACAGTGCGCCCTCCCCAGGTCCCCCACCATGCCCCCTACAGGGGCCCCCCCCAAAGTCTTCCCAACCCCCCCAAAAAAAAGGGCCCCAAAGATCCCCCCCAAAAGTGTGCCATCCCCAAAAACCCCATAACATTTCGTCATCCACAATCCCCAAACAGTGGCCTTAAGGGCCCCCACAAAAGTGCTCCCCCCACAGACCCCCCAACATGCACCTCCACAAAATCCCCTAACTGCCAAACGTCCACAGACCCCCCAAAAGGGATCCCCACAATCCCCCCCCAAAATCATCCTCCACAGATCCCCATAACGGGGCATCATCCCACAGATCCCCATAACAGTGTGTCATCCACAGATCCCCATAACAGTGCGTCATCTACAGATCCCCCATAACACGAGTCACCCACAGATCCCCCATAACACACATCATCCACAGATGCCCATAACAGCGAGTCACCCACAGACCCCATAGTGTCATGGCCTCCAGAGGCGCTATAGCTGTTTTTCCAATATCAGAGTCCAGCACATACAGTCAGCGGTGTTTTCAGTCGGTTGGCAGTGCCCACTGCGCCAAGCTGGAAAATTACTGATTACTGCTATTATTATTGTTATTAACTTTTATATGTAATAATTTATAGTAAATGACAGGATGATGAATATGAAGAAATAGCTGCGAGAGGGCGGTGACTGCCGCACAGATGTCCTGATGAAACGTTTCCTGATAATGTATCCTCAATCACATCGACCAGAAATGATGAAAATCTAGAAGAAAAGTGTCACCCGAAATGTTTTAGTAGAAAAAATGAGTAAAATAATGTGGTTTGCATAAATCTGCACACCCTGCACTAATACTGTGTTGCAGTCACTGTATATTTCTGGCAGAGTTTGGTCTTTTTGGGGCAGGATCAATCAGCGCGCGCATCTAGAACTGGTGATCTTTGCCGCTCCTCCGTGCAGCAGTTCCACATCTGTTTCTCCTGGGAACAGCGCCCTCTTTCAGGTCACCCACAGACTGCCCCTTATCTTGGGCTCGGACGCTCCAGAACTTCAGTTCTTCCCTTGTGATTTGAAGGTCACTTAGAGCGTGTCACTGAAAGGTGAAATTCTTCCTCATCTTCAGCTTTTCTGATGTGAAATTGTCTGATGCTCGTTCTGTCCATTATCCTCTACCCTTGACTAAAGCCCCAAGTCCAGCTGCCGAAAAAACAGCCCCAGAGCACAATGCTGCCCCCACCATGCCTCACTGTGGGGATGGTGATCTTATGGTGATGACCTTTGAATTATGAGAAAAGTTCCCCCTTGGTCTCATCAGACAGAACTCTTCTGATTCTGGGTGATGTCATGGAGTTCTGGTAACACATCGCCGGGCCTAGATGATTTTCTTTATAAGAAGGTCAGACGTATGAAGAACACTGGAGATTGTGGTCACATTCAGACACAACCAGGACTGGCCAGAAGCTCCTGCAGCTCCTTTAAAAGTTGCTGTCGGCTTCTGAGCAGTGTCACAGTCCTATTTTCTTTGGCGTTTGTTGTGCAGATGTCCACCACTTCTTGATGACGTCCTCAGTGTCCATGGTAGATCTGATACCTGGGAAATGTTTTATCCCTTCTCCTGTCTGACAACTTTCCACACCGAGATCTATGCTGTGTTGTCAGCTGTTTATGATCCAAAAATGTCAGGAAAATCCTCCTCGAGCAGCGACACTTCTCTGGGTTAATCAGAATCTCTGTAAATGACGGCGGCCCGTGCGCCGGTATGGTGTAACATGGGAAATGTGACCGCTGACACTGAACACAGCCACAGCCCCGATTATAGGAGGGTGCTCACACTTATGCAACCACATTATTTTACTTTCTATTTTTATTTCCCGCTTCAAAATTTTTATTTTTTTTTTTCAGTGATTTGTACAGATTACGGGCGACATTAAAAGCAAAAAAGTTCTAAGATGACTTTTCTTGATAGGATTTTTTTTTTTTTTTAATGACAAAAACCTGACATTTACCAGGGAGTGTAGATTCTTTTATACCCACTGTAGACACTTAGATGCAGTCACGGCACTCGCTATGTGACACGGAACATGAATTCAGCGCGACTCGTGAGCGGGATCTCACTAAAACAGGCGATAACTGTAAGAATCTAATGAGCTGAGTAGCTGCCGCGTATTTAAAGGGAACCTGTCAGGTGTTCTGTGCCCCCCTGTCGCAGTTACCACCCTAGGCACAGCTCCTTTATCCCCGTTAGGATATCGTAGCGGTGCACACGCCCCTCCGCCGCCCCATCATTCCTATGGGGCTCCCACCATTGGGGTGCAGTGCCCATCATGTGTTCGTGCCACAGAGAAAACGCGCAGGTTATGTTAATGGAGTGGCGTGAATTGTTATCTCCTCAGGGACATTAATGAAGATAGGACAGGTTAGGGTACGGCAGGCCGCGTCTGGGTGCGGGGGCCGGCTGGCAGGGTGGGCTCATAGGACTGATTTTCTGGCTGAATTACTTTCGTGCACTTTACCCCATTTATCCTCACGTTCGCCTCCCTGTTTCTGACGTACGGCGCCCCGGTTTCACGCAAGGTGATGCCGCCATCGATCCCGCGCTACGCGTTTTTTACCATACGTCTTTTGGTGATTGGGAAGTTCTGATACGGGTTTCTACTTCTCTGGTGCGTTCTGTATGTTCCCCAATATGATGACAACCCCGGCAAGCTGACAGTGTTGGCTTCTACCGGTTGTCAGGAATACCTGACTGCTACCAACAAACCTGTGCAGATCAGGGCTATGGCAGATCTCTGCTTGCCGTCAGTGACTGTGTAGGAAGGAGAATTAATACAAAGTATTGCGTCTGACTCCTTTCTCATAGTGCGGGAAAATGGTTGTCAAGGAGATGACAGCCACAAATTGCTACAATGTACCAAGATGCTGACAATTAATGTGGCCATGCATTAGATGAATGTCTGACGATGCCGGCGCTGGAGGAGGCGACTACCTGGGGGGCACGGAGGCGCCCTGACGGCAAAACAGTGGAAAGAAGGATCCGCAGGATGGGATTTATCCTGGGGGAGTCAAAAAGAAAAGATGTTTGTAGAGAGATCAGCTGTGTGCGGTGTCACATCTGGTGTGCGGTGTCACATGTGGTGCGCGGTGTCACATGTGTGTGTGGTGTCACATCCTGTGCGCGGTGTCACATGTGGTGTGTGGTGTCACATCCTGTGCGCGGTGTCACATGTGGTGTGTGGTGTCACATCCTGTGCGCGGTGTCACATTGGTGTGTGGTGTCACATCCTGTGCGCGGTGTCACATGTGGTGTGCGGTGTCACATCCGGTGCGCGGTGTCACATGTGGTGTGTGGTGTCACATCCGGTGTACGGTGTCACATCCGGTGTACGATGTCACATGTGGTGTGCGGTGTCACATCTGGTGTATGGTGTCACATCTGGTGTGTGGTGTCACATGTGGTGCGCGGTGTCACATGTGGTGTGTGGTGTCACATCCTGTGCGCGGTGTCACATGTGGTGTGTGGTGTCACATCCTGTGCGCGGTGTCACATGTGGTGTGCGGTGTCACATCCGGTGCGCGGTGTCACATGTGGTGTGTGGTGTCACATCCGGTGTACGGTGTCACAAACCGGTGTACGATGTCACATGTGGTGGTGCGGTGTCACATCTGGTGTGCGGTGTCACATGTGGTGCGCGGTGTCACATGTGGTGTGTTGGTGTCACATCCTGTGCGCGGTGTCACATGTGGTGTGTGGTGTCCACATCCTGTGCGCGGTGTCACATGTGGTGTGCGGTGTCACATCAGGTGCGCGGTGTCACATGTGGTGTGTGGTGTCACATCCGGTGTACGGTGTCACATCTGGTGTACGATGTCACATGTGGTGTGCGGTGTCACATGTGGTGTGTGGTGTCACATCCTGTGCGCGGTGTCACATGTGTGTGGGTCACATCCTGTGCGCGGTGTCACATGTGGTGTGTGGTGTCACATCCTGTGCGCGGTGTCACATGTGGTGTGTGGTGTCACATCCGGTGTACGGTGTCACATCTGGTGTACGATGTCACATGTGGTGCGCGGTGTCACATGTGGTGTTGGTGTCACATCCTGTGCGTGGTGTCACATGTGGTGTGCGGTGTCACATCCGGTGCGCGGTGTCACATGTGGTTGTGGTGTCACATCCGGTGTACGGTGTCACATCTGGGGTACGATGTCACATGTGGTGCGCGGTGTCACATGTGGTGTGTGGTGTCACATCCTGTGCGCGGTGTCACATGTGGTGTGTGGTGTCACATCCTGTGCGCGGTGTCACATGTGGTGTGCGGTGTCACATCCGGTGCGCGGTGTCACATGTGGTGTGTGGTGTCACATCCGGTTGACGGTGTCACATCCGGTGTACGATGTCACATGTGGTGTGCGGTGTCACATCTGGTGTGCGGTGTCACATGTGGTGCGCGGTGTCACATGTGGTGTGTGGTGTCACATCCTGTGCGCGGTGTCACATGTGGTGTGTGGTGTCACATCCTGTGCGCGGTGTCACATGTGGTGTGCGGTGTCACATCCGGTGTGCGGTGTCACATCTGGTGTACGGTGCCACATCCGGTGTACAGTGCCACATCCGGTGTACGGTGTCACATCTGGTGTATGGTGTCACATCCGGTTACGGTGTCACATCCGGTGTACGATGTCACATGTGGTGTGCGGTGTCACATCTGGTGTATGGTGTCACATCTGGTGTACGATGTCACATCTGGTGCACGGTGTCACATCCGATGTGTGGTGTCACATCTGGTGTACGGTGCCACATCCGGTGTATGGTGCCACATCTTGTGTGCGGTGTCACATCCGCTGTACGGTGCCACATCCGGTGTACGGTGCCACATCTGGTGTGCGGTGTCACATCTGGTGTACGGTGTCACATCTGGTGTACGATGCCACATCTGGTGTATGGTGCCACATCCGGTGTGCGGTGTCACATCTGGTGTGTGGAGTCACATCCGGTTTGTGGAGTCACATCCGTGTACGGTGTCACATCTGGTGTACGGTGCCACATCTTGTGTGCGGTGTCACATCCGGTGTACGGTGCCACATCTTGTATGCGGTGTCACATCTGGTGTACGGTGCCACATCCGGTGTACAGTGCCACATCTGGTGTGCGGTGTCACATCTGGTGTACGGTCACATGTGGTGTGTGGTGTCACATCCTGTGCGCGGTGTCACATGTGGTGTGCGGTGTCACATCCGGTGCGCGTGTCACATTGGTGTGTGGTGTCACATCCGGTGTCGGTATCACATTTGGTGTACGGTGCCACATCCGGTGTACGGTGCCACATCCGGTGTACGGTGTCACATCTGGTGTATGGTGTCACATCCGGTGTACGGTGTCACATCCGGTGTACGATGTCACATGTGGTGTGCGGTGTCACATCTGGTGTATGGTGTCACATCTGGTGTACGATGTCACATCTGGTGCGCGGGTCACATGTGGTGTGTGGTGTCACATCCTGTGCGCGTGTCACATGTGGTGTTGGTGTCACATCCTGTGCGCGGTGTCACATGTGGTGTGCGGTGTCACATCCGGTGCGGTGTCACATGTGGTGTGTGGTTCACATCCGTGTACGTGTCACATCCGTGTACGATGTCACATGTGGTGTGCGGTGTCACATCTGTGTGCGGTGTCACATGTGGTGGCGGTGTCACATGTGGTGTGTGGTGTCACATCCTGTGCGGTGTCACAGTGGGTGTGGTGCACATCCTGTCGCGTGTCACATGTGGTGTGCGGTGTCACATCTGGTGTACGGTGCCACATCCGGTGTACAGTGCACATCCGGTGTACGGTGTCACATCTGGTGTATGGTGTCACATCCGGTTGTACGGTGTCACATCCGGTGTACGATGTCACATGTGGTGTGCGGTGTCACATCGGTGTATGGTGTCACATCTGGTGTACGATGTCACATCTGGTGCGCGGTCACATCCGATGTGGGTGTCACATCTGGTGTACGGTGCCACATCCGTGTATGGTGCCACATCTTGTGTGCGGTGTCACATCCGCTGTACGGTGCCACATCCGGTGTACGGTGCCACATCGGTGTGCGGTGTCACATCTGGTGTACGGTGTCACATCTGGTGTACGATGCCACATCTGGTGTATGGTGCCACATCCGGTGTGCGGTGTCACATCTGGTGTGTGGAGTCACATCCGGTTTGTGAGTCACATCCGGTGTACGGTGTCACATCTGGTGTACGGTGCCACATCTTGTGTGCGTGTCACATCCGTGTGTGGTGTCACATCTGGTGTACGGTGCCACATCCGGTGTACGGTGCCACATCTTGTGTGCGGTTCACATCCGTGTACGGTGCCACATCTTGTATGCGGTGTCACATCTGGTGTACGGTGCCACTCCGGTGTACAGTGCCACATCTGGTGTGCGGTGTCACATCTGGTGTACGGTGTCACATCTGGTGTACGGTGCCACATCTGGTGTACGGTGCCACATCTGGTGTACGATGCCACATCCGGTGTGCGGTGTCACATCTGGTGTGTGGAGTCACATCCGGTGTGAGGTGTCACATCCAGTTTGTGGAGTCACATCCGGTATACGGTGTCACATCTGGTGTACGGTGCCACATCTTGGTGCGGTGTCACATCCGGTGTGTGGAGTCACATCGGTGTGCGGTGTCACATCCGGTGTAGGTGTCACATCTGGTGTCAGTATCACATCTGGTATACGGTGTCACATCTGGTGTGCAGTATCACAACTGGTATACGGTGTCACATCCGGGGTGCGGTGTCACATCCGGGTACAGTGTCACATCCGGTGTACAGTGTCACATCTGGTGTGCGGTGTCACATCTGATGTACGGTGCCACATCCGGTGTACGGTGTACGGGGTCACATCTGGTGTATGGTGCCACATCTGGTGTGGTGTCACATCCGGTGTGCGGTGTCACATCAGGTGTGCGGTGCACATCCGGTGCGGTGTCACATCCGGTGTACAGTGTCCATCTGGTGTGCGGTGTCACATCTGGTGTACGGTGTACGGGGTCACATCTGGGTACGGTGTCACATCCGGTGTATGGTGTCACATCCGGTGTACGTGTCACACCGTGAAGTCAATGGGTGTGCGTGTCACATCTGGTGATGGTGTCACATCGTGTACGATGTCACTCTGGTGCGCGGGTCACACCGATGTGTGGGCAATCTGGTGTACGGTGCCACATCCGTGTATGGTGCCACACTGTGTGCGGTTCACTCCGCTGTACGTCCACATCCGTGTACGTGCCACATGTGTGCGTGTCACATCTGGTGTACGTGTCACATCGTGTCGATCCACCTGGTGTATGGTGCCACATCCGGTGCGGTGTCACATCTGGTGTGGGGTACATCCGTTTGTGGAGTCAATCCGTTACGGTGTCACATCTGGGTACGTGCCACATTTGGTGCGGTGTCACATCCGGTGTGTGGTGTCACATCTGGTGTACGGTGCACATCCGTTACGGTGCCACATCTTGTGTGCGGTGTCACATCGGTGTAGGTGCCACATCTTTAGCTGTCACATCTGGTGTACGGTCCACATCCGGTGTACAGTGCACATCTGGTGTGCGGTGTCACATCTGGTGTACGGTGTCACATGTGGTGTGTGGTGTCACATCCTGTGCGCGTGTCACATGTGGTGTGCGGTGTCACATCCGGTGCGCGGTGTCACATGTGGTGTGTGGTGTCACATCCGGTGTGCGGTATCACATTGGTGTACGGTGCCACATCCGGTGTACGGTGCCACATCCGGTGTACGGTGTCACATCTGGTGTATGGTGTCACATCCGGTGTACGGTGTCACATCCGGTGTACGATGTCACATGTGGTGTGCGGTGTCACATCTGGTGTATGGTGTCACATCTGGTGTACGATGTCACATCTGGTGCGCGGTGTCACATCCGATGTGTGGTGTCACATCTGGTGTACGGTGCCACATCCGGTGTATGGTGCCACATCTTGTGTGCGGTGTCACATCCGCTGTACGGTGCCACATCCGGTGTACGGTGCCACATCTGGTGTGCGGTGTCACATCTGGTGTACGGTGTCACATCTGGTGTACGATGCCACATCTGGTGTATGGTGCCACATCCGGTGTGCGGTGTCACATCTGGTGTGTGGAGTCACATCCGGTTTGTGGGGTCACATCCGGTGTACGTGTCACATCTGGTGTACGGTGCCACATCTTGTGTGCGGTGTCACATCCGTGTGTGGTGTCACATCTGGTGTACGGTGCCACATCCGGTGTACGGTGCCACATCTTGTGTGCGGTGTCACATCCGGTGTACGGTGCCACATCTTGTATGCGGTGTCACATCTGGTGTACGGTGCCACATCCGGTGTACAGTGCCACATCTGGTGTGCGGTGTCACATCTGGTGTACGGTGTCACATCTGGTGTACGGTGCCACATCTGGTGTACGGTGCCACATCTGGTGTACGGTGCCACATCTGGTGTACGATGCCACATCCGGTGTGCGGTGTCACATCTGGTGTGTGGTGTCACATCTGGTGTGTGGAGTCACATCCGGTGTGAGGTGTCACATCCAGTTTGTGGAGTCACATCCGTATACGGTGTCACATCTGGTGTACGGTGCCACATCTTGTGTGCGGTGTCACATCCGGTGTGTGGAGTCACATCTGGTGTGCGGTGTCACATCCGGTGTACGGTGTCACATCTGGTGTGCAGTATCACATCTGGTATACGGTGTCACATCCGGTGTACGGTGTCACATCTGGTGTGCAGTATCACAACTGGTATACGGTGTCACATCCGGGGTGCGGTGTCACATCCGGTGTACAGTGTCACATCTGGTGTGCGGTGTCACATCTGATGTACGGTGCCACATCCGGTGTACGGTGTACGGGGTCACATCTGGTGTATGGTGCCACATCTGGTGTGCGGTGTCACATCCGGTGTGCGGTGTCACATCAGGTGTGCGGTGTCACATCCGGGGTGCGGTGTCACATCCGGTGTACAGTGTCACATCTGGTGTGCGGTGTCACATCTGGTGTACGGTGTACGGGGTCACATCTGGTGTGCGGTGTCACATCTGGTGTACGGTGTACGGGGTCACATCTGGTGTACAGTGTCACATCTGGTGTGCGGTGTCACATCCGGGGTGCGGTGTCACATCCGGTGTACAGTGTCACATCTGGTGTGCGGTGTCACATCTGGTGTACGGTCACGTTAGCGATGTCACAGGGTGCACATACTTTTCACTGTTCAGGAGCGGCTCATACAGACAGTATCAGAAAGAATCCTTTTTCCAGGTGAATCCCTCCACCGACACCACAGGAGCCGGCTCCTTCCCCGTTCAAAGTGAATCCGGACTACTAACTTGTCTCCGCTCACAAACTCCATGTTTAATTTAATTACAAATAACAACTCATGAATATTCATCACCAGAGACATTTACATTTCCATCAATTTTAGTCCCAATCAGTAAGACTGACTGAATATCTGCGATATTCCCAAAATCCAAAGACTCATAACATAGGGTTCAGCTATCTGTAAACACTGATGAAAAGGCGCAATCTGCAAAATAATGCGTGCCTACATAGCACTGCCCAAATAATACCGCCATACAGTATCCACATAAAACTTGTCAAATAATACAACCGTACAGTCAGGGCCGGCGTCAGCACCTGGCATATCCGGGCAAGTGCCGGGGCCCTGAGCAGGCGGGGGGGCCCACTCGTCGTTGGGCACCCTGGCGCCCGTTAGCGGATGAGAGCGGTACCAGCGCCGCCACTGGGCAACCCCCCCCCGCTTGCTCAGGGCCCCGGCAGCAGCCGGCGCAATACTTACCTCTCCCCGTACCTCCGCTGCCGCAGCTCTGGCTCCAGGGGGCGCCAGACAGGTGAGATGTGAGGTGTATGTGTCTGTGTGTATCAGTTGTGTGTGTATGTATGTAGTGTAGTGCTTTGTGTGTGTGTATGTGAGAGAGTGCTGTATGTGTGATGGTGGTGGGGGAGGCAGTGATGATGGGGAGGCAATGATGATGGGGAGGCAATGATGATGATGATGGGGAGGCAATGATGATGGGGAGGAGATTATGATAATGATGGGGAGGCGATAATGATGGGGAGGCGATGATGATGGGGAGGCGATGATAATGGGAGGCAATGATGATGGGAGGAGATTATGATAATGATGGGGAGGCGATAATGATGGGGAGGCGATGATGATGTGGAGACAATGATGATGGGGAGTCGATGATGATGGGGAGGCAATGATGATGATAATGGGAAGCGATGATGGTGATGGGGAGTCTTTCCACAGCACCCTTTCCTGAGCCGTAACAGCGCAGAACGCAGCACAGTGCCGAGGAGAGCTCCATATTTTGTATGGAGCATTATTTGGGGTCCAATATTCCTTATGGAGCATTATATTTGGCCCATAATACTGTATGGAGGACTGTACTGTCCAGTCTGTACTGTGCACTGTGAGGATTTGGCGGTTTCTGAGCTATTGTAGAATTTACAATAGATATCACTCATGTAATGTAAGAAGTGAAGTATTTGGCATTGTACTATACCCATATTTCTCTGCTGTATCGGAGCATCATGAATCGTGGTCTGTGTTAAAGGGGCCCACTGAGGCTCTTTCGCCCGGGGCCCATAAAAACCTGGAGCCGGCCCTCGTACAGTATCCACATAACACTGCACAAATGCTGTATAATATAACTGATATCTAGAGAGCGGTGATGTCACTGCTGTATAATATAACTGATATCTGGGGAGCGGTGATGTCACTGCTGTATAATATAACTGATATCTGGAGAGCGGTGATGTCACCGCTGTATAATATAACTGATATCTGGAGAGCGGTGATGTCACTGCTGTATAATATAACTGATATCTGGAGAGCGGTGATGTCACTGCTGTATAATATAACTGATATCTGGAGAGCGGTGATGTCACTGCTGTATAATATAACTGATATCTGGGGAGCGGTGATGTCACTGCTGTATAATATAACTGATATCTGGAGAGCGGTGATGTCACTGCTGTATAATATAACTGATATCTGGAGAGCGGTGATGTCACTGCTGTATAATATAACTGATATCTGGAGAGTGGTGATGTCACTGCTGTATAATATAACTGATATCTGGAGAGCGGTGATGTCACTGCTGTATAATATAACTGATATCTGGAGAGCGGTGATGTCACTGCTGTATAATATAACTGATATCTGGAGAGCGGTGATGTCACTGCTGTATAATATAACTGATATCTGGAGAGTGGTGATGTCACTGCTGTATAATATAACTGATATCTGGAGAGCGGTGATGTCACTGCTGTATAATATAACTGATATCTGGGGAGCGGTGATGTCACTGCTGTATAATATAACTGATATCTGGAGAGTGGTGATGTCACTGCTGTATAATATAACTGATATCTGGGAGTGGTGATGTCACTGCTGTATAATATAACTGATATCTGGGGAGCGGTGATGTCACTGCTGTATAATATAACTGATATCTGGAGAGCGGTGATGTCACTGCTGTATAATATAACTGATATCTGGGGAGCGGTGATGTCACTGCTGTATAATATAACTGATATCTGGAGAGTGGTGATGTCACTGCTGTATAATATAACTGATATCTGGAAGTGGTGATGTCACTGCTGTATAATATAACTGATATCTGGGAGCGGTGATGTCACTGCTGTATAATATAACTGATATCTGGAGAGTGGTGATGTCACTGCTGTATAATATAACTGATATCTGGAGAGTGGTGATGTCACTGCTGTATAATATAACTGATATCTGGGGAGCGGTGATGTCACTGCTGTATAATATAACTGATATCTGGGGAGCGGTGATGTCACTGCTGTATAATATAACTGATATCTGGAGAGAGGTGATGTCACTGCTGTATAATATAACTGATATCTGGAGAGCGGTGATGTCACTGCTGTATAATATAACTGATATCTGGAGAGCGGTGATGTCACTGCTGTATAATATCTCTGCATATAATCCGTATATAACAGGTGGGGGTTGTGTGTTGTAGATATTTCCCTGTTATCAGTCTTGTCTGTATAATATCTGGGATTATTTGTTATTTTTTGGTCTTTTATTTGACACCTGTATAATAAGTATCAGGAAAATTGTGTAATGACGTCATCAGAGGATTTTCTCAGTGTTCCTTCTGTTTGTTGACGTCACTGCACTCAGTGATTTGACAGGTGGGCGTGTTGCAATGTAGATCCCGCCGTCCCTTGTGCTGATTGGCTGGAGGAGGGTGAGTGACAGGGGAGGGTGGGGAGATGAGTACTGAGCGGGACGATCAGCCCGACTCACAATCATGTTCTGCTCCTGGAGTAGGTGGAAGAGCAGAGACCGGGAGATCCCCGCTGACAGCGGGCACAGGGCTCCGGGAGCCACCAGGACAGCACCGCAGGCGCCCAGAACCAGGAGCAGAGAGTCCGGAGGATCCATAAACAGGACTGCAGCATCCAGAACCAGGAGTAAAGAGCCCGGAGGATTGATAAACAGGACTGCAGCAACCAAAGTGTCCAGAACCAGGAGCAAAGAGCCCAGAGGATCCATAAACAGGACTGCAGCATCCAAAGTGTCCAGAATCAGGAATAAAGAGCCCAGAGGATCCATAAACAGGACTGCAGCATCCAAAGTGTCCAGAACCAGGAGTAAAGAGCCCGGAGGATCCATAAACAGGACTGCAGCAACCAAAGTGTCCAGAACCAGGAGCAAAGAGCCCAGAGGATCCATAAACAGGACTGCAGCATCCAAAGTGTCCAGAACCAGGAGTAAAGAGCCCGGAGGATCCATAAACAGGACTGCAGCATCCAAAGTGTCCAGAACCAGGAGTAAAGAGCCCGAGGATCCATAAACAGGACTGCAGCAACCAAAGTGTCCAGAACCAGGAGCAAAGAGCCCAGAGGATCCATAAACAGGACTGCAGCATCCAAAGTGTCCAGAACCAGGAGTAAAGAGCCCGGAGGATCCATAAACAGGACTGCAGCAACCAAAGTGTCCAGAACCAGGAGCAAAGAGCCCAGAGGATCCATAAACAGGACTGCAGCATCCAAAGTGTCCAGAACCAGGAGTAAAGAGCCCGGAGGATCCATAAACAGGACTGCAGCAACCAAAGTGTCCAGAACCAGGAGCAAAGAGCCCGGAGGATCCATAAACAGGACTGCAGCAACCAAAGTGTCCAGAACCAGGAGTAAAGAGCCTGGAGGATCCATAAACAGACTGCAGCAACCAAAGTGTCCAGAACCAGGAGTAAAGAGCCTGGAGGATCCATAAACAGGACTGCAGCAACCAAAGTGTCCAGAACCAGGAGCAAAGAGCCCGGAGGATCCATAAACAGGACTGCAGCATCCAAAGTGTCCAGAACCTGGAGTAAAGAGCCTGGAGGATCCATAAACAGGACTGCAGCAACCAAAGTGTCCAGGAGTAAAGAATCAGAGACATTCAGAACCAGAGCCGCAGCATCCAAAGTATCCAGTACCAGAGCCGCAGCATCCAAAGTATCCAGTACCAGAGCCGCAGCATCCAAAGTATCCAGAACCAGAGATGCAGTATCTGGAGGATCCATAAACAGGGCCGCAGCATCCAAAATATCCAGAACCAGAGATACAGAATCTGGAGGATCCATAAACAGGGCTGCAGAAGACCGACTTCTGGTATCAGGACTGCAGATTCAGTAGGATCCAGAAGTGGCGCTACAAAACCCACAACCAGCGCTGCCAAGCACACCTTGTTCAGAAACAGCGCTGCCAAGCTCGCCTCATCCAGAAGCTATACCGGCCAGCTCACCTCATCCAGAACCATTGCTACTGAGCATTCGTCATCCAGAACCATTGCTGTCGAGCACACGTCATCCAGAACCATCGCTGCCGACCTCACCTCATCCAGAACCATTGCTGCCGAGCTTGCGTCATCTGGAACCATTGCTGCCGAACTCGCATCTTCCAGAACCCATACTGGCCATCTCACCTCATCCAAAACCATTGCTTCCAAGCACACGTCATCCAGAACCAGCACTGCTAAGCTTGCCTCATCCAGACCCCATACTGGCCAGCTCACTTCATCCAAAACCATCGCTACTGAGCTCACCTCATCCAGAACCAGAGGTGCCGAGCACACGTAATCCAGAACCAGAGGTGCCGAGCACACGTAATCCAGAACCAGAGGTGCCGAGCTCGCCTCATCCAGAACCAGACACGCCGAGCACATGTCATCCAGGACCAGAGGTGCCGAGCACGCATCATCCACAATCCATATTGCCAAGCTTGCCTCATCCAGAACCAGAGTTGCCAAACACACATCATCCAGAATCCATATTGATGGGCACGCCTCATCCAGAACCAGAGCTGCCGAACACTCATAAAATACCAGCGTTGTACCTGTTGCCCCCTGGACTCCCGCACCCCCTGGAGCCACCACAACCTTAGTTTTCAGTGCAGCTTCTGGAGGTTGTTAGGACATTGCCCTCACCAGTGGATGAGCAGCTGGCACCAGACATTGGGCCCCTTCACGAACCAGGCTGCTGGAGCTCCAACTCTGACCCTACACACTTCTATGAACTCCTAGCCTTGACCCTGCTCATCCCTCCCATGTTCTCTCAACACCTCGTCCTCCACTGAGCCCCCAGAACCCGCAAGTTTAATGGGGGATACCTGGGTGTCCCCCGACTCCAGGAACTGGAGCAGCCCCACAGAGCCCAGCTCCCCCTCTAAGATGTCCCACCAGTGGACCATAGGCATGGCTGTCCTGATGACCTCCATCATCTTCCTTATCCTAATGGGTAACATTATGGTTATTGTGGCCATTGCCAAGAATCAGAGGCTACAAACCTTGACCAACGTGTTCATCACTTCCCTGGCCTGTGCTGACCTAATCATGGGCTCTTTGTGGTGCCCCTGGGGCCACCCTGGTGGTGAGTGGCACTTGGCAGTATGGCTCCATCTTCTGTGAGTTCTGGACGTCGGTGGATGTTCTGTGTGTCACTGCCAGTATAGAGACGCTGTGTGTCATCGCCATAGACAGGTACATCGCCATCACCTCGCCTTTCCGCTACCAGAGCCTGCTCACCAAGGCCAGGGCCAGGGGCATCGTGTGCACAGTGTGGGCCATTTCTGGACTGGTTTCCTTCCTGCCCATCATGATGCACTGGTGGAGGGACTCTGAGGACCCTGAGGCTCTAACCTGCTATGAGGACCCTGGGTGCTGCGACTTTGTCACGAACAGAGCCTATGCTATCGCTTCCTCCATCATCTCCTTCTACATCCCCCTGCTCATCATGATCTTTGTCTATCTCAGAGTCTTCAAGGAAGCCAAGAATCAGATGAAGAAGATTGATCGATGTGAGGGTAGGTTCCACCACAACAAGTCTCTGAGCAACGCCCGCTTCAGCAGGAGAAGACTTTCTAAAATGTTGGTGGCCAAGGAGCAAAAAGCTTTAAAGACTTTGGGCATCATCATGGGCACATTCACCCTGTGCTGGCTGCCCTTCTTCTTGGCCAACATTGTGAATGTCTTCTGGAGGAACCTCATCCCTGACAAGCTCTTCCTGTTCTTGAACTGGTTGGGTTATGTGAATTCTGCCTTCAACCCCATCATCTACTGCAGGAGCCCCGACTTTAGGAAAGCCTTCAAGAGGCTCCTGTGCTGTGCCCGGCAGGCGGACAGAAGACTCCATGTAGCTGGAGAGCTCTCCAGACATTCTACAGGGTATGCCAACTCTCTAGATACCAATGTACTGACCACATGGTCTGAGTGTAATGGGACCCAGCAGTCCCTGGACTCAGCCTAGGTGCCCACATGATGAGATGGACATGGGACATCACCTCTTAGGTGACATAGGTCATGGAAGCACTTTACTAGCCACAGGTGCCTCCTGGAGGGATGGGTCACACTGGGATATCATCTGGACTTCTAGGACCACTCTAGGAGGAGGTATGTGCACTCCTTGCTGGGGCTGATTACTGGTCAGGGGGTACACACTGCACTCTCCCCCTCCCAGGCTGGCACTGCCCCATCCTCTCCCAAAATGGCACTGCACTCTACCCCTCTGTGGCTGGCACTGCTCACCCCTTCCTTCTCCTGGGGGGACAATGCTCTCTCCCCCTCCCAGGCTGGCACTGCCCCCACCCTCTCCAAAAATGGCACTGCACTCTCCTCCTCCCAGGCTGGCACTGCCCCCACCCTCTCCAAAAATGACACTGCATTCTCCCAAGCTGGCACTGCCCTTGCCCTCTCCAAAAATGGCACAGCACTCCCTCCCCCCAGGCTGGCACTACCCCTGCCCTCTCCCAGAATAGCACAGCACTCTCCTCCCCTCCACCCTCCCCCCCCGGCTGTCACTGTCTCTGCCCTCCTTCAGAATGGCACAACTCCTCCCCCCAGGCTGGCACTGCACCCCCCCTCCAGGCTGGCACTACCCCTGCCCTCTCCCAGACTGGCACTGCAACCCCCCCTGCAGGGTGGCACTACCCTGCCCTCTCCCAGGCTGGCACTGGACCCCCACCCCCCAGGCTGGCACTACCCCTGCCCTCTCCCAGGCTGGCACTGGACCCCCACCCCCCAGGCTGGCACTACCCCTGCCCTCTCCCAGGCTTGCACTGCATTGCTTTGCTCCCCAGGTTGGCACTGCCTCTGTATTCTCCCCCCCAGGCTGGCACTGCCTCTGTATTCTTCCCCCCCCCACGGCTGGCACTGCCCCTGTATTCTCACCCCCCAGGCTGGCACTACCTCTGTATTCTCCCCCCCCCCCAGGCTTGGCACTGCCTCTGTATTCTCCCCCCCCAGGCTGGCACTGCCTCTGTATTCTCCCCCCCAGGTTGGCACTGCCTCTGTATTCTCCCCCCCAGGCTGGCACTACCCCTGCCCTCTCCCAGGCTGGCAGCACTGCTCTCACCCCCCCCAGGTTGGCACTGCCTCTGTATTCCCTCCCCAGGTGGCACTAGCCTCTGTATTCTCCCCCCCCCCGGTGGCACTGCCTCTGTATTCTTCCCTCAGGTTGGCACTGCCTCTGCATTCTCCCCCCCCAGGCTGGCACTGCCTCTGTATTCCCCCTCCCAGGTTGGCACTGCCTCTGCATTCCCCCCCCAGGCTGGCACTGCCTCTGTATTCCCCCCCCCAGATTGGCACTGCCTCTGTGTATCTCTCCCCCCCCCCAGGCTGGCACTGCCTCTGTATTCCCCCCCCCAGGCTGGCACTGCCTCTGTATTCCCCCCCCCAGCTGGCACTGCCTCTGTATTCTCCCCCCCCCCCAGGCTGGCACTGCCTCTGTATTCCCCCCCCCCAGACTGGCACTGCCTCTGTATTCCCCCCCCAAGCTGGCACTGCCTCTGTATTCTCCCCCCCCAGGCTGGCACTGCCTCTGTATTTCTCCCCCCCCCCAGGCTGGCACTGCCTCTGTATTCCCCCCCCCCCCAAGCTGGCACTGCCTCTGTATTCTCCCCCCCCCAGGCTGGCACTGCCTCTGTATTCTCCCTCCCCCCCAGGCTGGCACTGCCTCTGTATTTCCCCCCCCCCAGGCTGGCACTGCCTTGTATTCTCCCCCCCAGGCTGGCACTGCCCCTGTATTCTCCCCCCCCCAGGCTGGCACTGCCTCTGTATTCTCCCCCCCCCCCAGGCTGGCACTGCCTCTGTATTTCCCCCCCCCCCCAGGCTGGCACTGCCTTTGTATTCTCCCCCCCAGGCTGGCACTGCCTCTGTATTCTCCTCCCCCCCCAGGCTGGCACTGCCCCTGTATTCTCCCCCCCCCAGGCTGGCACTGCCCCTGTATTCTCTCCCCCCCCCAGGCTGGCACTGCCTCTGTATTCTCCCTCCCCCCCCAGGCTGGCACTGCCCCTGTATTCTCCCCCCCACAGGCTGGCACTGCCTCTGTATTCTCCTCCCCCCCCAGGCTGGCACTGCCCCTGTATTCTCCCCCCCCCCAGGCTGGCACTGCCTCTGTATTCTCCCTCCCCCCCCAGGCTGGCACTGCCCTGTATTTCTCCCCCCACAGGCTGGCACTGCCTCTGTATTCTCCCTCCCCCCCCCAGGCTGGCACTGCCCCTGTATTCTCCCCCCCCAGGCTGGCACTGCCCTGTATTCTCCCCCCCCCAGGCTGGCACTGCCTCTGTATTCTCCCCCCCCCCAGGCTGGCACTGCCTCTGTATTTCTCCCCCCCCCCCCCAGGCTGGCACTGCCCTTTGTATTCTCCCCCCCCAGGCTGGCACTGCCTCTGTATTCTCCCTCCCCCCCAGGCTGGCACTGCCCCTGTATTCTCCCCCCCCAGGCTGGCACTGCCTCTGTATTCTCCCTCCCCCCCAGGCTGGCACTGCCCCTGTATTCTCCCCCCCCACAGGCTGGCACTGCCTCTGTATTCTCCCTCCCCCCCCAGGCTGGCACTGCCCCTGTATTCTCCCCCCCACAGGCTGGCACTGCCTCTGTATTCTCCCCCCAGGCTGGCACCGCTCCCAGGACCTCTCCTGGGGTTGGCACGGCAGGTTTCCACGCTGCGGGCACAGTGTGCTGTGAATGTTCCTTTATGTGAGGACTTATTGCTCTTTATTGTGGGGTCCGGGGCCCCCGGCTCTTGGCTTCGGGGCCCCTGAGGACGTTCTTGGTGTGGGTGTATTTATGATGTGACCTCTACCTCGGCCGTGCACATTGCACTCAGCGCAGGATGTAATATGTTTATATTAAACAGATCATTAGAAGGGGCGGTAATAAAGCGCCGGGCGCTCAGATGTGTCACCGCCATATGGGGCGCAGAGAAATATCACAATGTAGCGGGACTGTCATCTACCCTGACAGCTGTGACCTCACCTCTAGTAGAACTATAACTCCCAGCATGTCCGCCTCCAGTCTGGGAACTGTCGCCTCTTGTGGAACTACTGCTCCCAGCCATTAACTGTTCACTACTCTCGAACCTGAAGAGTAACAGGTCCCACAAATAACATAAATGCAATGACGGCTGCTGTAGAACTACTACTCCCAGCCAGATGTGTAATCCTTACTATTACTCCCATCAGAGCTGCAGTCAGGAGTCACAACCACTGTAGGACTACAACTCCCATTGTGAGGTTCTTAGATGCACACCAGCTGAAGATCCATGAGGATTTCTGAGCCTTGTAGTTCTACTGGAGCTGGAGAGTCACTAGCTTTTGCATTAGTGCAACCCCCAAGGGAGGGCAGGGGTTAATAATAAATCTCTAGTAACGAGCGCCCGGCGGGGGTGACGTATAGAAAATGTCTCCTGGGAAATGTCGCAGCCCCGTGAAATCTGCTGGTGAGGGTCCCGTGCCGGTGACGATGGCGGCCAGCACCGATCACGACGCTTAGTTACTGCTAAATATTTAGACCTGACAAATGGTCGTGCTGTGATGGCGCACTCAGATCGGACAGGTGCCATCTGCGCCAGGGTCTGCCTTCATTCCCTGACACTGGCGCTTCTTCTCATCCTCGCGAGGTCGTAGTTCGAGTAGATGCGACACTTTCCAGGAGCCACGTTTTATATCCCACGTCCCCAGTGTCACCAGTAGCCAAGAAGATTGTGAATAAAATAAAACCAGTTTGGACACAAAATCCCGGAGCCGTCTGTTATTTCACTGTGCACGGTCCAGCACATGACAGCCAGCAGTGGTACTGTCCGCCTCCTGCACAGGACGGGGGTCCCGGCGGTCTGTGACTGCTTAGTGTGGTCACCAGGCGGCCCCTGAACCGACAATGACAGGTGGGGCTGCCCCATTAACTCTTCACCTGCAGTCCAGGGAGATGATGAGGGTCAATCACTCCCATCATCTCTGTTCTCCTGATCGCACAATGGAACAACCCCCAACGTATCATCCCCAGGGCGACATGTTCAGGTACGAAGCCCAAAGCTTGTGCCCACCGGAAATTGTGTTACCAGGGGCTCTTATTGCAGCATCATATGGAGTCAAAATATATGCACTGTATGGCGGTATTACTTTATCACTGTATAGTGGTATAGAAGTGCTGGATTGCGGTGGTATTTCAGCACTATATGGAATATTATATAAGCACTGTATGGCAGTTTTTCACAGATGTATAGGGTTTATTAGTTGAGCACTGTATGGTATTACTTGAAAATTGAATACTATTTGTTTTCCATGAGCATTGTATGGCGATATTATTTGTGCCCTGTATGGTGGTGTATGACTACTCTATAGTCCTCTGAGCATTGTATCGCAATAGTATTTCTGCACTATATGGTAGTGTATATATCAATACTGTATGATGATGGTGTCTGAATGCTGTTTGATGACATTATTTGAACACTGTATGAACGTTTTATTGTTTGAGGACTGTTTGGTGGTATTATTTTAGCTCTGATTTTTAGTGGCGGTATTATTTGAGCAGTCTATGTTGTTATTTCTTGAGCCTTGCATTTTATGATATGAACACTCTTTGATGGTATTATCTGAGGACTATATAGAAGTATTTGAGTATCCTGTGCACGTGGGGTCTGGAACCCAAACCTCTGACTCCACAGCCCCGGTCACTGCGGATCATGGACATAAAGTGCAGCACAGATTCATCTCCACTAAAGGCCGAGATCCTCAGATCAGGAACAGAACAGACACCCGGCATCCCCGCCGATCAGCTGCTATCCATCAATGTCTGATCAGCGGGGTCTGATACCCGGTACCACGCGATCAGTGCTACATAATGTCTGACAGATGTCATCCCACTAACCCGCCAATCCTCATATCAGAACTAGAACGACTAACCCGGCAACCCCGCCGATCAGCTGCTATCCATCAATGTCTGATCAGCGGGGTCTGATACCCGGCACCCCCGCCGATCAGCTGCTATCCATCAATGTCTGATCAGCGGGGTCTGATACCCGGAACCCCCGCCGATCAGCTGCTATCCATCAATGTCTGATCAGTCGGGGTCTGATACCCGGCACCCCCGCCAATCAGCTGCTATCCATCAATAACTGATCAGCGGGGTCTGATACCCGGAACCCCCGCCGATCAGCTGCTATCCATCAATGTCTGATCAGCGGGGTCTGATACCCGGCACCCCCGCCGATCAGCTGCTATCCATCAAAGTCTGATCAGTCGGGGTCTGATACCCGGCACCCCCGCCGATCAGCTGCTATCCATCAATGTCTGATCAGCGGGGTCTGATACCCAGCACCCCCGCCAATCAGCTGCTATCCATCAATAACTGATCAGCGGGGTCTGATACCGGCACCCCCGCCGATCAGCTGCTATCCATCAAAGTCTGATCAGTCGGGGTCTGATACCCGGCACCCCTGCCGATCAGCTGCTATCCATCAATGTCTGATCAGCGGGTCTGATACCTGGCACCCCCGCCGATCAGCTGCTATCCATCAATGTCTGATCAGTCAGGGTATGACACCCAGCACCCCCACCGATCAGCTGCTATCCATCAATGTTTTATCAGTCGGGGTCTGACACCTGGCACCCCCGCCAATCAGCTGCTATCCATCAATGTCTGATCAGTCGGGGTACGTCAGCCAATCAGCTGCTATCCATCAATGTCTGATCAATCGGGTTCGACATCTGGCACCCCGCCAATCAGCTGCTATCCATCAATGTGTGATCAGTTAGGGTCTGACACCTGGCACCTCCGCCGATCAGGTGCTATCCATCAGTGTCTGATCAGTCGGGGTACGACACCCAGCACCCCTGTCGATCAGCTGCTATCCATCAGTGTCTGATCAGTAGGGGTACGACACCCAGCACCCCCACCCATCAGTGTCTGATCAGTCCGGGTACAACACCCGGCACCCCCACCGATCAGCTGCTATAAATCAGTGTCTGATCAGTCGGGGTACGACACCCGGCACCCCCACCGATCAGCTGCTACCCATCAATGTCTGATCAGTCAGGGTACGATACCCGGCACCCCCGCCGATCAGCTGCTATAAATCAGTGTCTGATCAGTCGGGGTACGACACCCGGCACCCCCACCGATCAGCTGCTACCCATCAATGTCTGATCAGTCGGGGTACGACACCTGGCACCCCCGCCGATCAGCTGCTATCCATCAGTGTCTGATCAGTCGGGGTCTGATACCCGGCACCCCCGCCAATCAGCTGCTATCCATCAATGTCTGATCAGTCGGGGTCTGACACCCAACATCCCTGCCAATCAGCTGCTATCCATCAGTGTCTGATCAGTCGGGGTCTGACACCCAACATCCCTGCCAATCAGCTGCTATCCATCAGTGTCTGATCAGTCGGGGTCTGACACCCAACATCCCTGCCAATCAGCTGCTATCCATCAATGTCTGATCAGTCGGGGTACGACACCCGGCACCCCCGCCGATCAGCTAGTATCAATGACTGATCAGTTGGGATCTGACACCCAGCACCCCCTGGATCAGCTGCTATCCATCAATATCTGATCAATATGGGTCCGAGACATGGCACCCCTGCCGATCAGCTGCTATTGGAAATACTTGCGGAGCTGCTCTGACTTCTGACAGCGGCCGCCGCAGGGAACTACAAATCCGCCTGCTATTGATCTGAATACCAACCTCGGCCGCAGGGGGTGCAGCTCCGCGTGTGAGCACATCCGTCCGACACCAATGACAGCTGATCGGCGGGGGGGCCGGGTGTCAGACCCCGACAGATCAGACATTGACCCAAGGATACGTCATCAATACTAGTGGTGACAACCTCTTTAATTCTCTGACTTTTCCTGATGTTCGTCTGATTCATGAAATGCGACTTTTTAAAAAGTTCCAACATTTTTGTGCAAATCTTCTCCAGTCCGCTACAGCGTTTGATACAAAAGAACGAAACCTTTTGCGTAATATCCAATTTCTTTTTTTCCAAATAGGTGCAAAAGAGGTTAGAAACAAAAAAATAAAAATCTTTTTTGATTTTGCACAAAATTCATGAATCGCAGTCAGAATTCGGTGCAAAAAATGGAAACAAATGCCATAAGACAAAAAAGTCACTGAAAAAAAAAATTTGTTGCCATTTTTGGGACAAATTCTTTAAAAAAATAGGTGCCTGAGTTTTGAGCAAAGTCAAAACTGCCTTTTTTATTTTTCTTCAACCGTATTTGCATCTTTATAGAGCAAAAAGTTTTATGTTCTGCAGAATATCGCACAGGATTTCAGGAGTGCAAGAAAAATAAAGGGGACGGGAGTCAACTTATCCATTGTTTTGTAACTTTTTAAAAAGTCGCTTTTAATGAAATATCTGTAAAAGGCAACTTTAAGAAGTTTCCGTGCCAAAAAGTGGCGAAAATGCAGAAAGGAATCATCCCTTGTATGTCGCTCGTATCTGTGATCATCCGCACCATCAGGGGTTAATGGTGCGTGGTATGGAGTGGGATCACCGGACTTGGGGGATCCGTCCCATTTCCACAGGCTCTGATGGATGCCATCTTTCCGTATCTCCGCGCCCGCTCTACATCGCTGTACGTTTATCATCTCGCTCCCTCCATATAATAAAAAAATACAAATGTCAGGAAATCCTGCAAAGAGATTTGATTAAAATTCCAATACCGTTTTGTGTATACAGCTCTTATGCGGGGTTTATGTGTCTCCATGGTTACAGACTACAAACATGACAAGTAATGTCTGCACTTGTGTAAACAGCTGTCAGTTGGAAAAGTTTACACCCCCCTAAAAAGGTGTCTGTTGGGATGTCATTTTCTAACACCTTTATGACACCTGGGACTGGCAGTGAAGGGGTTAGTCCACAGCCGACTATGGCGGTAAAGGCGGGGGTTAATGTACTGTATAATTAAAGCGCAGGCTCTGGTTTCCCACCGCTAATCTCCGGATCCCCCCCGTAGTATTGAGTATATACCAGTCGTACCGAGAGTATATAGAGACGCACCATTTATCATCCTGGGCCTCCTGGTTCATGAATACAATTCTACAAGGACACTCCAGGATGAGGGAGACCCCACAGAGAAGCCTCCCTTCTCTCAGCAAATCACCAGATAATATCCAGAGATACTGAAAGTCGTACATCGCAGTTAGGGGGGATTTACCATTCAGGAGCCTGGGAAAGCTAAGTGACAGCAGCGTCAGGAGGGTCCTGAAAAAATGATGTGGATGGACGGTAGAAACGACGATTCCTCCTTGTGCCGCTGAAGATGCAATGAAAATGTAGCGGAGATCTGAAGAGCGTGAATGCGCAATCCGGAGGCGGAAGAGGCGCACGGCGGCCGTCGTATCGCAACGCGGAAAATGGCCCAAAAATGGAGATTCAGACATCACGTGTCAGATCCCACAGAAAATCCATCCTGGAGCTTCCACCCAGGTTTATCTGTGCCTGGGAAAGATGGGTAAGGTGGGTGACAACCAGTAGCTTTGGCATTTCTGCTCAAAACCCATCTTTCCAAGACACCAGTATGGCAAATATGACCCAATCCTAAGAAGAAACTCTTCCTAGATATATGGAAATATACACCCAGCTTTCCAAGAGTCCTGATCAGTAATTAGGTGGTAGAAACACATCATTCTTAGAGCCCTGATCAGTAACTCTTCCTAGTAATTATGTCCTATGCACTCAGCTTTCCCAGACTCCTGATCACTAACTCTTCCTAGTAATTAAGTGCTATGCACTCAGCTTTCCCAGAATCCTGAATGGCTTGTTTGCCTTCTGTAGAAATAGCGCAGCAGTGACTATACAATGAGTGATATTTGCCTTTCAGATGCTTAGAAAAGCTAGGTGGGCATCCCAGCCTGAGCAGAAATAGCCCCCATAGTAGTTGTGGTCCAGCTTTCTGGAGTCAGTGAGTGGTGGTCACTGAGGCTTTGCTGATTTTTGGGGTCTCCACGTTTCCAGGGTCTCTGCAGTCTCAGACATGGCGGCAGAACCTTCTTCTATGGTGCAGGACGCCGCTATCAGAGAACAGGACAGAAATAGCCGCAGTATCTGCGCTCCGGGGGTCGACTGCGGAATGTGCGAGATTCCCGGAGATGATGGGGGTGGTCACAGGTCCCCATGGCTGTGCGATGGCTCCGGGGATGAGGCCCCCGACTATCCTGACGTTATCAGACGTGAAGTGGAGGCTGCTCCATGCCTGGAATATCTAACACTTCCTATGGAATGTCGCGTGCGGAGAATCGCGGTCACATGGCCCGGAGTATGCGGCTCTACATATATAGCGGCCTATGTGGCGACCATGTCTGCAGCTCGCTGGGGGTCACCGCCGTCCACGGTCTCATGAGAAACCTCCAGCAGGTGTTTTATTTGCATATGAGAAAAACACATATGAAGGTAAAAACGGAGCAAACACCGACGGGAACCTGGTCCGAAACACCGAGGAAACCCGTCCCGTTATTGTCAGGTGAGAGAAACATCAACGAGGTGTGAATGAGGCCGTACCGGAGCCGGAAGACGGAACCGTCCCATGACACAAACCGCGCCCGACGGGACACAAACCGCGCCAGACACAAACCATGCCCAACGGGACACAAACTGCGCCAGACACAAACCGTGCCCGACGGGACACGAACTGCGCCAGACACAAACCTCGCAAGACGGACACGAACCGCGCCAGACACAAACCACACCAGATGGGATACGAACCGCGCCACACGAGATACAAACCGCTCCAGACACAAACCGTGCCAGACGGACACAAACCAAACAGACGGACACGAACCGCGCCCGACGGAACACGAACTGCGCCAGACACAAACCGTGCCAGACGAACAAAAACCGCACCAGGCGGGACACAAACCGTGCCAGACGGGACACAAACCGCGCCCGACGGGACACGAACTGCGCCTGACACAAACCACACCAGATGGGATACGAACCGCGCCACACGAGATACAAACCGCTCCAGACACAAACCGTGCCAGACGGACACAAACCATGCCAGACGGACACGAACCGCGCCCGACGGGACACGAACCGCGCCAGACACAAACCATGCCCAACGGGACACAAACTGCGCCAGACACAAACCGTGCCCGACGGGACACGAACTGCGCCAGACACAAACCTCGCAAGACGGACACGAACCGCGCCAGACACAAACCACACCAGATGGGATACGAACCGCGCCACACGAGATACAAACCGCTCCAGACACAAACCGTGCCAGACGGACACAAACCATGCCAGACGGACACGAACCGCGCCCGACGGGACACGAACCGCGCCAGACACAAACCTGGGATACGAACCGCGCCACACGAGATACAAACCGCTCCAGACACAAACCGTGCCAGACGGACACAAACCATGCCAGACGACACGAACCGCGCCCGACGGAACACGAACTGCGCCAGACACAAACCGTGCCAGACGGACAAAAACCGCACCAGGCGGGACACAAACCGTGCCAGACGGGACACAAACCGCGCCCGACGGGACACGAACTGCGCCTGACACAAACCATGCCCGACGGGACACGAACTGCGCCTGACACAAACCGCGCCCGACGGGACACGAACTGCGCCTGACACAAACCGCGCCCGACGGACACGAACTGCGCCTGACACAAACCATGCCCGACGGGACACGAACTGCGCCTGACACAAACCGTGCCCGACGGACACAAACCGTGCCAGACGGACACAAACCGCGCCCGACGGGACACAAACCGCGCCCGACAGAACACGAACTGTGCCAGACACAAACCGTGCCAGACGGACACAAACCGCACCAGGCGGGACACAAACCGCGCCCGACGGAACACGAACTGCGCCTGACACAAACCGTGCCAGACGGACACGAACCGCGCCGACGGGACATAAACTGCTCCAGACACAAACTGCGCCAGGTGTGATACGAACGGACACAAACCGCGCCGGACGGGACAGGAACCGTGCCGGACGTGACACGAACTGCTCCAGACACAAACTGTGCCATGCGGGACATGAACTGCACAAGACACAAACCGCGCCAGGCGGGATACGAACCGCGGCACACGGACATGAACCGCGCCAGACGGACACAAACCACGCCGGACGGGACACGAACCGCGCCGGACGTGACACGAACTTCTCCAGACACAAACCGCGCCATGCGGGACACGAACTGCATAAGACACAAACCGCGCCACACGGGACATGAACCACGCCAGACGAACACAAACCGCGCCGGACGTGACACGAACTGCTCCAGACACAAACCGCGCCATGCGGGACACGAACTGCATAAGACACAAACCGCGCCAGTCGAGATACAAACCGCGCCACACGGGACATGAACCGCGCCAGACGTGACACGAACTGTTCCAGACACAAACCGCGCCAGGCGGGACACGAACCGTGCAAAACGGACACAAACCGCGCCAGAAAGGCCACAAGCCGCGTCAGACGGGACACGAACCGCGCCCAATGGGACACGGACCACGCCCGATATGAACTGCGCCCAACACAAACCGCGCCAGATGGGACTCTAACCACGATAGACACAAACCGTGCCCCACGGACCTTGCAGTGACATCGGGTCATCACTCATTTTACTAGAAAACTTTAGCTGCAAATTTATGGAGACAGGTGGAATTTGTGCCAGAGATTAATAATGAAGGAGCTGACGCAAATGTGAGCCAAGCCCTGTGATATGGAGCCACCAGCAGGACAAGGAGCCTGCGGCTTCTTGTGTCTAGTGCGTGTTCACACTGTGTCTTTAGGTGTTTAGTGCGTGTTCACACAGCGGCTTCATATGTTTGGTGCGTGTTCACACTGCGGCATCATGTGTTTGGTGCGTGTTCACACAGCGGCTACACTCATCAGGAGAGCTTTAAACTAGAACAATGTGGGAAGGGAAGCAAAACGCCAGAAAAAGCCATACACCTGACAAATACTATTGAGAACTCGGCTATTAGAAGTGGAAAGGAAGAACGAAGACAAAACAATCTACATAATAAAAATATTGGAGGAAGAGAAACCAATCACAAACTAAAGTGTTTCTATACGAATGCACAAAGCATGGGCAACAAACAAGGAGAACTGGAGCTACTAACGCAGGAGAAGAAGTATGATGTCATTGGAATCACTGAAACTTGGTGGGACGATACACATGATTGGAATACAAGGCTAGAAGGTTACAACTTATTTGCAAGAAACAGACTTGATAAACGAGGAGGAGGTGTTGCATTGTATGTTAGAAAAGCGTATATTTGCACAGAGATTGATGCTTCAGAGACTGGTAGTTCTGTGGAAACTGTTTGGGTAAGAATACAAGGACAGAACAATGGAAAGGACACCATTGTAGGCATTTACTACAGGCCGCCTGTGCAAGCTGAAGATATGGATGAACTCTTTATGCATCAAATGGCTAAGTTCTCCAAAAAATATGACATAGTGGTCATGGGAGATTTCAACTATCCAGACATTTGTTGGGAATCGCTCTCAGGCAAAACTAACAGGTCAAGGAAATTCTTATCCTCTCTTGCTGACAACTTTATCTTTCAAAAGGTAGGGGAGAAAACAAGAGGATCTGCTACCTTGGATCTAATCCTTATAAATAGGGAGGAAATGGTTGAGGAGGTAAGAGTGGCTGGGACCCTAGGAGGTAGTGACCATGCTATTTTAGAATTTTGGATAACAAGAGGAGGGAGACCTGTGAAGACTCAGACGTCAAGGTTAGATTTCAGAAAGGCAGATTTTAAGGGACTCAGAAAGAGAATTGTAGGGATCCAATGGCAGGATATCCTTAAGGACAAAAATGTCCAGGAAGGATGGGACATCTTGAAAAATGAGATTCTCAAAGCACAATCGTTAACAATTCCGAAAAGAGGGAAGAATGGGAAGCATTTAAGGAAACCAGGATGGATGAACACAGAACTTAAACACATGCTAAAGAGGAAGAAAGAAATGTTTATCAAATGGAAAGAGGGAGGCATATCTAAAGAAGAATATAATGCCATCTGCAGAACCTGCAGGGCACAAATCAGATTATCTAAAGCTGACAATGAATTAAGGCTTGCAAGTGACGTCAAAAGCAACAAAAAAGGATTTTGGGGATACATCAAAAGTAAAAGAAAAGTCAAAGATGCTATAGGATTTTTACAGGATGAAAATGATGAAATGGTAAGTCAGGATGTTGAGAAGGCTGAACTTTTAAATTCCTATTTTGCATCTGTTTTCTCTCAGAAAGGAAATGTAACATCAACTGATCTTCACTGTCCTATTAAAGGAATAGAAGAATCCAGGATATCTATAAACAGAAAGACAGTGAGGAAACACTTAGCTAACCTAAATGAATTCAAGTCTCCAGGTCCAGATGAATTACACCCCAGAGTACTGAAGAAGATAGCAGAAGAAATTCTTGAACCACTGTCCATAATCTTTGAAAATTCTTGGAGAACAGGTGAAGTCCCAGAAGACTGGAGAAGAGCAAATGTTGTTCCTATCTTCAAAAAGGGGAAGAAGGTGGACCCAGGGAACTACAGGCCGGTGAGTCTGACTTCTATACCAGGAAAGATCTTTGAACAAATTATTAAAGAACATGTATGTAAGTACCTGCATAAGAATGAAGTGATTAAACAGAGTCAGCATGGGTTTGTAACTAATAAGTCATGTCAGACTAACTTAATTTCCTTCTATGACAGAATCACTGACTGGGTGGATCAGGGAAATGCTGTAGATATAGTATATCTTGACTTCAGCAAAGCATTTGACAAAGTATCTCACACAATCCTTATTGAAAAAATGACTAAGTATGGAATGGACAAGGCAACTGTTAGGTGGATTCATAACTGGCTTAGTGATCGGACTCAAAGAGTGGTCGTAAATGGCTGCACATCCAGTTGGAAGAAGGTCTCAAGTGGGGTACCACAAGGCTCTGTTTTGGGCCCTGTATTGTTCAACATCTTTATCAATGATTTAGATGAAGGAATTGAGGGTTTACTGATTAAATTTGCTGATGACACAAAGCTAGGAGGGGTAGCTAATACTAGAGAAGAGAGAGAGAGGATTCAAAAAGATATAAATAAACTGGAGCAGTGGGCAGCAACTAACAGAATGGATTTTAACAGGGAAAAATGCAAAGTACTACATCTGGGAAATAAAAATGAAAAAAGCATATACAAAATGGGAGGAATAGGGCTAAGTAACAGCACATGTGAAAAAGACTTGGGTATACTAATTGATCACAGACTGAACATGAGTCAACAGTGTGATGTAGCAGCAAAAAAGGCAAATACAATTCTAGGATGTATCAACAGAAGCATACAGTCTAGATCACGTGAGGTCATTATTGCCCTCTACTCCTCTTTGGTCAGACCTCATCTGGATACTGTGTCCAGTTTTGGGCACATTTTAAAAAAGACATCAACAAACTGGAGCAAGTTCAGAGAAGAGCCACCAGAATGGTGACCGGTCTGCAAACCATGTCCTATGAGGAACGGTTGCAGGATTTGGGAATGTTTAGCTTGCAAAAAAGAAGACTGAGAGGAGACTTAATAGCTGTCTACAAATATCTCAAGGGCTGTCACATTGTAGAAGGATCATCTTTATTCTCATTTGCACAAGGAAAGACTAGAAGCAATGGGATGAAACTGAATGGGAGGAGACACAGATTAGATATTAGAAAAAACTTTTTGACAGTTAGGGTGATCAAGGAGTGGAACAGGCTGCCACGAGAGGTGGTGAGTTCTCCTTCAATGGAAGTCTTCACACAGAGGCTGGACAGACATCTGTCTGGGATGATTTAGAGAATCCTGCTTTGAGCAGGGGGTTGGACCAGATGACCCAGGAGGTCCCTTCCAACTCTACCATTCTATGATTCTATGTTTGGTGCGTGTTCACACTGTGGCATCATGTGTTTGGTGCGTGTTCACACTGCGTCTTTAGGTGTTTAGTGCGTGTTCACACAGCGGCTTCATATGTTTGGTACGTGTTCACACGGCGGCATCATGTGTTTGGTGCGTGTTCACACTGCGGCTTTTTGCGTTTGGTGCATGTTCACACTGCAGCTTTAGGTGTTTGGTGCGTGTTCACACTGCGGCTTCATGTGTTTGGTGCGTGTTCACACTGCGGCTTTATATGTTTGGTGTGTGTTCACACTGTGGCTTTATATGTTTGGTGTGTGTTCACACTGTGGCTTTAGGTGTTTGGTGTGTGTTCACATTGCGACTTCATGTGTTTGGTGTGTGTTCACACTGCGGCTTCATGTGTTTGGTGTGTGTTCACACTGCGGCTTCATGTGTTTGGTGTGTTGGTTCACACTGCGGCTTCATGTGTTTGGTGTGTGTTCACACTGCGGCTTCATGTGTTTGGTGTGTGTTCACACTGCGGCTTCATGTGTTTGGTGGTGTGTTCACACATTGCGGCTTTTTCTGTTTGGTGCGTAATCTACTAATCCCTCCTGCCAGGTTCCGTGTCGGGGCTCTTAGCAGCGGCACAGCACTTGGCAGAGGAAGATGGCAGCTGACAAGTGGAGTTTCATTCCTTTTCTTGCCCTTTCTTCTGTTTCTCATTATTTGTGTTTTGCTGGCTCTCCACTCTGTGGGGGATAATAAATCTGCAGATATGAGGGCCCCCCCCTCGGTCCCCGGTAGTCCTGCCCTGGGTCCTGGTAGTCACTGCCTAGAGGTCACAATCATGACCTTTGCATGAGAGCCGGGGCCCAACTCCCATCATCTGCTGCCACCAAGCCCAGATAATGGCCGCCTGCACTCCACTATCTGCCGGCCTCACACCCCAGGTAAGTCTCCTGCCAGCAGCAGATCCGGGGGCAGCGCTCACTCACTGGGGGTCCCAGGGACAACTGCCTAATAGACTGCGGCCCCGATTCACCACTATTCTTTATCGGAGGATTTAGCATCGTCACCTTTTTCTTTATGGCTCTGATCGTTTACATCTTTTTATCCAAGTCTGATTTATTTTTCATTTTGCGCCGTTCGTTGCCTTTCTTTCTTTTTTTTGCACCAAACTCTTCACAATGGCGATGTGGTTCATGAACAGGCAAGAACAGTAACTTTCTTGTGAGTTTTTTAGCATAGAAAACCGCACACGTTTCACAAAATAGTGCAAAAAGTGCGCCAATATTTATGGTGAAAGTGAAGGACTGGAGAACATTAGAACATTTGTGACAGGTTTTTATGACTGTTGGAAAAGTCGCAAAAAATGAAACAAGCAAAAAAAAACATCTGGAAACCGTAAATGGCGAAGACAAAAAACTGGCGAATGGATAAAAAATAGACGAGGAATAGATGCAAATGCAATAATGAATACGGTAATCAGTTTTGTGCCTTTTTTTAAGTTTTCTTTAAGCCTTTTTTTTTTTTTTCTCGACATCACTTTTTCAGCGGACATTCATGCCCCCCGGATCAGCGAGACCCCCCACCTATTACTGCATCCCACCAGATCACATCTTTTCTGTTTATAACTACGAGGAGCGAACCCAAACGGGCTAAATGCCGAACGTGGACTTTCCCCGGACGTCTGTTGCAGAGAAAGAGAAATTTCCTGGTTGACGTCTGGTCCCCATTGTTTTCAATAGGGTTCGGGTAAAGTTCTGGGAGGTCGGGTACCAGAACCTGAACTTCCAGGGGTCCCGCTCATCCCTATTTATAACACATTTTGGAAATTTTTTGCAATATTTTCATTTTTTTTTATATTTGAGAAGGAGGAAAACAAAACATCTGCTGAAACGTTAAATCCAGCAGTGAGCGGAGTTATAGCTTCAGTCTGGATGCGGACAGGCGAGGACGGCGCCAAAAATCTGATTTATTCTATGGGGATTGAGAATCAAAGCAGGCAGTGAGGACAATGCTGCCATCATCGCTGGAGGGTGTTCCATCATGGAACGGTCACGTGTAAGGTCGTATGCGGACGGTTTTACTTAATCGAGTTCATTGTTTGCCCCCAATTCATTATCGCCTTTTGTACCTTGATTCTGGGGTAAAGATGGCACCAACAGTGACTTATATTTGCGCCTTATCCATTATTTAATTTAATGGGCAAAATTCATCAACTCGTTTATTCCGGCAAAAAAGACCAAAAAGATAGAAAAAAAAGGTCCTCACGAATGATGGATCGGCCTCTGGCTGTGGCGATACTGCGCGGTCACGCACCCATAAAGCTGTGAACATTGGCGCAGTGCAGTAATAAATATGGCTCACGTCTACAGTCTGGACCCAAACAATAACTCGCGTGACGTTACGGAGGCGTCTTATTTAGGATTTCACACAATAGGTTCTACAGCTTCACAATTTTCTGTCAGTTGCTCACAGTTTAATAAGATGATCCTTCAGTGAATGTTCCCATGTACCCATGCTGACTAGGGATGAGCGGACCTGTGGAAATTCAGGTTTGATCGAACGTTAGTCGAAAGTTCGGTTCTGGTACCAGAACTCTCCCCGAACTTTCTATCTCTCCAGAGACTTCTCTCACTCCCTTCTGGGAGAAGTCTATGCTCCGAGTTCAGCTGTGGACACTAGGTGTCCGGTACGAACCCCGAACTTTACAATTCAGGTTCACTCATCTCTAATCCTGACCATAAGGCCGAGGGGTTTGTTACAACTAGTGATGAGTGAGCATGCTCAGATAAGACGTAACCCAAGCGCGCGGATAAGGCGTAACCCAAGCGGGCTCGGTATAGGCGTAACCCAAGCGCGCTCGGACAAGGCGTAACCCAAGCGCGCTCGGACAAGGCGTAACCCAAGCGCGCTCGGACAAGGCGTAACCCAAGCGCGCTCGGACAAGGCGTAACCCAACGCGCTCGGACAAGGCGTACCAAGCGCGCTCGGACAGGCGTAACCCAAGCGCGCTCGGACAAGGCGTAACCCAAGCGCCCTCGGACAAGGCGTAACCCAAGCGCGCTCGGATAAGGCGTAACCCAAGCGCGCTCGGATAAAGCGTTACCCAAACGCGCTCGGATAAGGAGTTACACAAGCGCTCTCGGATAAGGCGTTACACAAGCGCGCTCTGATAAGGCGTAACCCAAGCGCGCTCGGATAAGGCGTAACCCAAGCGGGCTCGGATAAGGCGTAACCCAAGCGCGCTCGGATAAGGCGTAACCCAAGCGCGCTCGGATAAGGCGTAACCAAGCGGCTCGGATAAGGCGTAACCCAGCGCGCTCGGATAAGGCGTAACCCAAGCGCGCTCGGATAAGGCGTAACCCAAGCGCGCTCGGATAAGGCGTAACCCAAGCGCGCTCGGATAAGGCGTAACCCAACGTGCTCGGATAAGGCGTTACCCAAGCGCGCTCGGATAAGGCGTAACCCAAACGTGCTCGGATAAGGCGTAACCCAAGCACGCTCGGATAAGGCGTAACCCAAACGTGCTCGGATAAGGCGTAACCCAAACGTGCTCGGATAAGGCGTAACCCAAGCACGCTCGGATAAGGCGTAACCCAAACGTGCTCGGATAAGGCGTAACCCAAGCGCACTCAGATAAGATGTTACACAAGCGCACTCGGATAAGGTGTAACCCAAGCGTGCTCGGATAAGGCGTAACCCAAACATGCTCGGATAAGGCGTAACCCAAGCGCGCTCGGATAAGGCGTAACCCAAGCGCACTCAGATAAGATGTTACACAAGCGTCCTCGGATAAGGCGTTACCCAAGCGCGCTCGGATAAGGCGTAACCCAACGTGCTCGGATAAGGCGTAACCCAAGCACGCTCGGATAAGGCGTAACCCAAACGTGCTCGGATAAGGCATAACCCAAGCGCGCTCAGATAAGAGTTACACAAGCGCGCTCGGATAAGGTGTAACCCAAACGTGCTCGGATAAGGCGTAACCAAGCGCACTCAGATAAGATGTTACACAAGCGCGCTCGGATAAGGTGTAACCCAAGCGTGCTCGGATAAGGCGTAACCCAAACATGCTCGGATAAGGCGTAACCCAAACGTGCTCGGATAAGGCGTAACCCAAGCGCACTCAGATAAGATGTTACACAAGCGCGCTCGGATAAGGTGTAACCCAAGGTCCTCGGATAAGGCGTAACCCAAACGTGCTCGGATAAGGCGTAACCCAAGCGCACTCAGATAAGATGTTACACAAGCGTCCTCGGATAAGGCGTAACCCAAACATGCTCGGATAAGGCGTAACCCAAACGTGCTCGGATAAGGCGTAACCCAAGCGCACTCAGATAAGATGTTACACAAGCGTCCTCGGATAAGGCGTAACCCAAACATGCTCGGATAAGGCGTAACCCAAACGTGCTTGGATAAGGCGTAACCCAAACGTGCTCGGATAAGGCGTAACCCAAGCGCACTCAGATAAGATGTTACACAAGCGCGCTCGGATAAGGTGTAACCCAAGCGTGCTCGGATAAGGCGTAACCCAAACATGCTCGGATAAGGCGTAACCCAAACGTGCTCGGATAAGGCGTAACCCAAGCGCACTCAGATAAGATGTTACACAAGCGTCCTCGGATAAGGCGTAACCCAAACATGCTCGGATAAGGCGTAACCCAAACGTGCTTGGATAAGGCGTAACCCAAGCGCGCTCGGATAAGGCGTAACCCAAACATGCTCGGATAAGGCGTAACCCAAGCGCGCTCGGATAAGGCGTAACCCAAACGTGCTCGGATAAGGCGTAACCCAAGCGCGCTCGGATAAGGCGTAACCCAAACATGCTCGGATAAGGCGTAACCCAAGCACGCTAGGATAAGGCGTAACCCAAACATGCTCGGATAAGGCGTAACCCAAGCGCGCTTGGATAAGGCGTAACCCAAGCGTCCTTGGATAAGGCGTTACCCAAGAACGCTCGGATAAAGCGTAACCCAAACGTGCTCGGATAAGGTGTTAAGCAAGTGTCATCGGCGTGCCTAAAAACTATGTTCAAATCGCCACGGCAGCAGGTCTCGCAACTTTTAAGCAATCCTTGTATGTGCTGTGGTTGTATAACAGCCATGAGAACTGCAGCTGCGGCGACTCGAACATAGTTTTCGAGCACACGGAAGACTCTGTTAGCACAATGAGATAAGGCCTTATCTGAGCACATTAACTCATCACTAGTTACAAAATATTAGGTATGGAAGAAAGAGCTTTGTGCTGGTGAGTGTCTACACTGATACATTGTAACAAACTCTCAGCTGAGTGCAGGGCGAGGCGAGGTCAGGCTTTCAGTCCCAAGGTATCACACAAATTTATAGGTACAATTTAAAGAAGAGCCAATATGTTCAAGGTGAATTGAAACAGTCTTGCATTTTGCAAAAATTTGACTTTTACAGATTTCAAATTTGATGCTTAATGCAAAAAAATAAACTGTAAAAAATACCTGGGTGGCAGAGTGCAGATGTCACAATGCGTGTCGCCTGAGCCTTAGTGCCATGTCATGCCATCGCGACGTCCGAGGTTTTCAGCACTGGAAACCCAATACCAAGATCATGGCAGAAGATGCGAGAGTAGGCGCGCAACTGGATGGGGGGGCTGCGGAAAACTGGATGGGGGCTGTGGGACAGGTAAGTGGCAAGGTATTTTTTTCTTCACCCCATGTTTATTGTGTTCTGGGATCTGGAAGGAATCCAGAGGATAATAAGGAACATTCACGCCGAATATCTTTCATACGAATTGGATTTCTACGACACATTTGAATCTTGTCGGATTCGCTCATCTCTAGTAAATATAAATCACTTGTACGTGAGCGCAGACCCTCAGCCCCCCAGAAGCGGCCTCCTTTTTTCTGGATCAATCACTTTGGATCTGGATTCGATGTTCAGAGCAGGATAAAGGAATTGTTGCCGTCTTGGGAACCTTGATACTTTTGTATCTCACTGGTTATATCATGTATCGTATAAAGAGATATTAAAAGATACAATGAAAGGATGGAAACAACATGGAAGACATCAGGGAGGAAGGGAAGAATCAGAACAAGGCCAGAAATCCAGAACCTCCAGGGAAAACACAGAAATCCCATGTAAGATCCAGCACAGCCCATAAGAGCCCACACACGAGACCCTCAGAGTGAGACCCCTGATCCCACGTCTTCCGATATGTGGCAGAGTCATTTCCTAAATTACAAGATTTTTAGAAAAAAAAAAAAATCTCTCTATAGTATATGGAGTGACGAGACCTCCCGTGTACCGCTGCAGACGATCGAGAATATAGACACCGCGAGAGGGACCCAAGAGGTGAGGGGCCACTACAAGCATTATGAGGAGCTATTGGACTGCGAGGGGCCCGTGTTCTGTTCTTGCACAGGGGTCTCTCTGTGTCGGCTCCCGCATCCCATCCATGAGAAGATAAGACCCTAAAGGTGGAAGAGAAGAAGAAACTCCCAGACAATCAGCAGGGTGGGGGTACAGGATAAAGCTTTATCCGTGCCCCCCCAGGGGTCAGAGCCCGGATCACAGATCATCCCTGTCCTATAGACACAGAGACTTGTCAAAACCAACACACGGATTACACAACATGGCCTCTGCCGTAACATTGTGCAACCAGAAAGCATCAAACCTGTCTGAACAGAAATGAGGTGTCACACAGAGGACACACACTGCTCTCCTGAAATCCTCTGTGCTGCGGGGCACCGGCTCCTTACACAATAGCAATACATTCATCTGCTGCGCTACACTAACACCAGCACACTGTTCTCCTGAAATCCTCTGCGCTGCTGGGAGACTCTGAGCGTTCTATGCATCCACTCCCTCCCTACCTGAAATACTTTGCATCTTCCAGTCTTTGACTTCGGCTCCTGCATTCTTCTCCTGAAATCCTCTGTGCTGCTGGGAGACTCTGAGCGTTCTATGCATCCACTCCCTCCCTACCTGAAATACTTTGCATCTTCCAGTCTTTGACTTCGGTTGCTGCATTCTTCTCCTGAAATCCTCTGTGCTGCTGGGAGACTGAGCGTTCTATGCATCCACTCCCTCCCTACCTGAAATACTTTGCATCTTCCAGTCTTTGACTTCGGCTGCTGCATTCTTCTCCTGAAATCCTCTGCGCTGCTGGGAGACTGAGCGTTCCATGCATTCACTCCCTCCCTACCTGAAATACTTTGCATCTTCCAGTCTTTGACTTCGGCTCCTGCATTCTTCTCCTGAAATCCTCTGTGCTGCGGGGCCCCGGCTCCTTACACAATAGCAATACATTCATCTGCTGGGGAGCCCGCGCTACACTAATACCAGCACACTGTCCTCCTGAAATCCTCTGCGCTGCTGGGAGACTCTGATCGGTCTACTAGTGCATCTAATCCACTCCCTCCCTACCTGAAATACTTTGCATCTTCCAGTCTTCGACTTCTGCATTCTTCTCCTGAAATACTCAGTTCTGCTGTGAGCGTCTTTATTTGCCTTCATTTCCCTTTTCCACATCATGGTCAGAAAATAATATATTTTACCTGCACTGATACACTGTAACAAAAGACTATGGCAGCGGAGGGCTTTGTGCATCTGCTGTATTTCTCCAGAGAGGATTGCCTGCCCCGATACATTGTAACAAACGTTATGCTTTTTCATAGTTTCAGATTCTGGATGTAATAAAATATGTCTCCATTCACTGACATGAAGCTGATCAGAAGAACTGATCTCTGCTGAGCTGGTGATAACCTGGTTTCCCTGCACTAAGAATAGAAGCTGCGGGTGCGGAGTCTTCTCGGGACACGTTGTGACTCCTGATTCTTCATTTCGACAGATATTGTACGGATGACACAGGGAAAGCGGCCATAAATCACATTAATGAGGACAGGGCTGCTGATCGGCAGCAGCTTCGTGCCACAGATCCCAGCGACGCCCAGTGCCAGCTTGTGTAACTACCCTGCGTGACGTGCCAGGCCGAGACTGCACCCCACTTCTAGTGACCCCTGGGCACAATGGTATCAGTGGCACGAATCACCCCGACACCTCCAGAGCGCACACTAGTCACACATCCCACAGGTGTCTCCAGGCTCGTGATAGTCACGACTTATCCCCTGGACAGGACGTCAATATCAACTCCTACTGAAGTCAATGGGAGCTGAGGACGACCGCTGCTGGGTGCTCACCGAGACCACGGAGCGACCCGGAGTACACAGGGGGCAGTGCATCTAATCCTATCCTGTGTGACACTGCTGAGCCGTGTATCTAATCCTATCCTGTGTGACACTGCTGAGCCGTGTATCTAATCCTATCCTGTGTGACACTGTCTGCTGAGCCGTGTATCTAACCCTATCCTGTGTGACACTGTCTGCTGAGCCGTGTATCTTATCCTCTCCTGTGTGATACTGTCTGCTGAGCCATGTATCTAATCCTCTCCTGTGTGATACTGTCTGCTGAGCCATGTATCTAATCCTCTCCTGTGTGACACTGTCTGGAGCCGTGTATCTAATCCTCTCCTGTGTGACACTGTCTACTGAGCCGTGTATCTAATCCTCTCCTGTGTGAACGCTGCTGAGCCGTGTATCTATCCTTCCTGTGTGACACTGTCTACTGAGCCGTGTATCTAATCCTATCCTGTGTGAACTGTCTGCTGAGCCGTGTATCTATCCTATCCTGTGTGATCACTGTCTGCTGAGCCGTGTATCTAATCTTATCCTGTGTGATACTCCTGCTGAGCCGTGTATCTAATCCTATCCTGTGTGATACTGACTGCTGAGCCGTGTATCTAATCTCTCCTGTGTGACACTGCTGTAGCCGTGTATCTAATCCTTCCTGTGTGATACTGTCTGCTGAGCCGTGTATCTAATCCTATCCTGTGTGACACTGCTGCTGAGCCGTGTATCTATCCTATCCTGTGTGATACTGTCTGCTGAGCCATGTATCTAATCCCTTCCTGTGTGACACTGCTGTGAGCCGTGTATCTTATCCTATCCTGTGTGAACTGTCTGCTGAGCCGTGTATCTAATCCTCTCCTGTGTGAACTGTGCTGAGCCGTGTATCTTATCCTTCCTGTGTGACTGTCTGCTGAGCCGTGTATCTAATCCTTCCTGTGTGAACTGCTGCTGGGCCGTGTATCTATCCTATCCTGTGTGATACTGTGCTGAGCCGTGTATCTAATCCTATCCTGTGTGATACTGACTGCTGAGCCGTGTATCTAATCCTATCCTGTGTGACACTGACTGCTGGCCGTGTATCTAATCCTATCCTGTGTGATACTGACTGAGCTGTGTATCTAATCCTATCCTGTGTGATACTGACTGCTGAGCGTGTATCTAATCCTATCCTGTGTGACACTGTCTGCTGAGCCGTGTATCTAATCCTATCCTGTGTTGACACTGGTACTACTAGTCCGTTGTATCTAATCCTATCCTGTGTGATACTGATGCTGAGTTGTGTATCTAATCCTATCCTGTGTGATACTGACTGCTGAGCTGTGATCTAATCCCATCCTGTGTGATACTGTCTGCTGAGCCGCGTATCTAATCCTATCCTGTGTGACACTGCTGAGCCGTGTATCTAATCCTCTCCTGTGTGATACTGTCTGCTGAGCTGTGTATCTCATCCTATCCTGTGTGATACTGTCTGCTGAGCCGTGTATCCAATCCTCTCCTGTGTGATACTGTCTGCTGAGCCGTGTATTTAATCCTATCCTGTGTGACACTGTCTGCTGAGCCGTGTATCCAATCCTATCCTGTGTGATACTGACTGCTGAGCCGTGTATCTAATCCCATCCTGTGTGATACTGTCTGCTGAACCGCGTATCTAATCCTATCCTGTGTGATACTGTCTGCTGAACCGCGTATCTAATCCTATCCTGTGTGATACTGTCTGCTGAGCTGCGTATCTAATCCTGTCCTGTGTGATACTGTCTGCTGAGCAGTGTATCTAATCCTCTCCTGTGTTATACTGACTGCTGAGCCGTGTATCTAATCCTGTCCTGTGTGATACTGTCTGCTGAGCTGTGTATCTAATCCCATCCTGTGTGATACTGTCTGCTGAGCCGCGTATATATTCCTATCCTAGAAATTCATAGAATCATAGAATGGTAGAGTTGGAAGGGACCTCCTGATTCATCTGGTCCAACCCCCTGCTCAAAGCAGGATTCTCTAAATCATCCCAGACAGATGTCTATCCAGCCTCTGTTTGAAGACTTCCATTGAAGGAGAACTCACCACCTCTGTGGCAGCCTGTTCCACTCATTGATCACTAACTGTCGAAAAGTTTTTTCTAATATCTAATCTGTGTCTCCTCCCATTCAGTTTCATCCCATTGCTTCTAGTCTTTCCTTGTGCAAATGAGAATAAAGATGATCCTTCTACAATGTGACAGCCCTTGAGATATTTGTAGACAGCTATTAAGTCTCCTCTCAGTCTTCTTTTTTTGCAGCTAAACATTCCCAAATCCTGTAACCGTTCCTCATAGGACATGGTTTGCAGACCGGTCACCATTCTGGTCGCTCTTCTCTGAACTTGCTCCAGTTTGTTGATGTCTTTATTAAAATGTTGTGCCCAAAACTGGACACAGTATTCCAGATGAGGTCTGACCAAAGAGGAGTAGAGGGCAATAATGACCTCACGTGATCTAGACTGTATGCTTCTGTTGATACATCCTAGAATTGTATTTGCCTTTTTTGCTGCTGCATCACACTGTTGACTCATGTGCAGTCTGTGATCTATACCCAAGTCTTTTTCACATGTGCTGCCCACTGCTCCAGTTTATTTATATCTTTTTGAAACCTATCTCTTCTCTACCGTAATATTAGCTATCCCTCCCTGCATATCTAATCCTCTCCTGTGTGATACTGTCTGCTGAGCCGTGTATCTACTCCTCTCCTGTGTGATACTGACTGCTGAGCAGCGTATCTAATCCTATCCTGTGTAATACTGTCTGCTGCGTTGTGTATCCAATCGTGCCTCGTGACGGAGGAATACAAGGTTTTCCTGACAACCGCACATCCCAGTTATATAAATATGATCCATATTTCAGCTGTTGGCTCCAGATGCAGCAGCGCCATGTCACGGCTGCAGCTTCGGTCCTGAGTGACCCACGTCACGGCTGCAGCTTCGGTCCTGAGTGACCCTCGTCACGGCTGCAGCTTCGGTCCTGAGTGACCCACGTCACGGCTGCAGCTTCAGTCCTGAGTGTCCCACGTCACGGCTGCAGCTTAGGTCCTGAGTGACCCACGTCACGGCTGCAGCTTCGGTCCTGAGTGGAGCACGCTCTCATGCAGCTTCTGTCCCGTGTGGAGCACGTTCTCCTGCAGCTTCGGTCCCGAGTGGGCACATTCTCCTGCAGTTTCGTTTCTGTGTGGAGCACGTTGTCCTGCAGCTTCGGTCCTGTGTGGAGCACGTTGTCCTGCAGCTTCGGTCCTGTGTGGAGCACGTTGTCCTGCAGCTTCGGTCCTGTGTGGAGCACGTTGTCCTGCAGCTTCGGTCCCGAGTGGAGCACATTCTCCTGCAGTTTCGTTTCTGTGTGGAGCATGTTGTCCTGCAGCTTCGGTCCTGTGTGGAGCACGTTGTCCTGCAGCTTCGGTCCTGTGTGGAGCACGTTGTCCTGCAGCTTCGGTCCTATGTGGAGCACGTTGTCCTGCAGCTTCGGTCCTATGTGGAGCACGTTGTCCTGCAGCTTCGGTCCTGTGTGGAGCACGTTGTACTGCAGCTTCGGTCCTGTGTGGAGCACATTGTCCTGCAGCTTCGGTCCTGTGTGGAGCACGTTGTCCTGCAGCTTCGGTCCTGTGTGGAGCACGTTGTCCTGCAGCTTCGGTCCTGTGTGGAGCACGTTGTCCTGCAGCTTCGGTCCTGTGTGGAGCAGTTGTCCTGCAGCTTCGGTCCTGTGTGGAGCAGGTTGTCCTGCAGCTTCGGTCCTGTGTGGAGCACGTTGTCCTGCAGCTTCGGTCCTGTGTGGAGCACGTTGTCCTGCAGTTCGATCCTGTGTGGAGCACGTTGTCCTGCAGCTTCGGTCCTGTGGAGCACGTTGTCCTGCAGCTTCGGTCCTGTGTGGAGCACGTTGTCCTGCAGTTCGGTCCTGTGTGGAGCACGCTGTCCTGCAGCTTCGGTCCTGTGTGAAGCACGTTGTCCTGCAGCTTCGGTCCTGTGTGGAGCACGTTCTCCTGCAGCTTCGGTCCTGTGTGGAGCACGTTCTCCTGCAGCTTCGGTCCGTGTGGAGCACGTTCTCATGCAGCTTCTGTCCCGTGTGGAGCACGTTCTCCTGCAGCTTCGGTCCTGAGTGGAGCACGTTCTCCTGCAGCTTCGTTCCTGTGAGCACGTTTCCTGCGCTTCGGTCCTGTGGAGCACGTTCTCCTGAGCTTGCTTCGGTCCTGTGTGGAGCACGTTCTCCTGCAGTTCGTTCTGGTGAGCACGTTCTGCAGTGGTCTGTGGAGCACGTTTCCTGCAGCTTCGTCCTGTGGGAGCACGTTCCTGAGCTTCGTCTGGTGGAGCACTTCTGCAGCTCGTCTGGTGGAGCACGTTGTCCTGCGTTGGTCTGTGTGGAGCACGTTGTCCTGCAGCTTCGGTCCTGTGTGAGCACGTTTCCTGCAGCTTCGGTCCTGTGTGGAGCACGTTTCCTGCAGTCGGTCGTGAGCACGTTTCCTGCAGCTCGTCTTGGGAGACGTTTCCTGCGTTCGGTCCTGTGGGAGCACGTTCTCTGCAGCTTCGTCCTGTGTGGAGACGTTCTCCGCAGTTCGGTCCTGTGGAGCACTTCCTGAGCTCGTCCTGTGTGGAGCACGTTCCTGCGTTCGGTCTGTTGGAGCACGTTCTCCGCGCTTCGGTCCGTGGAGCCTTCTCTGCAGCTCGTCGTGTGAGCACGTCTCCTGAGTTCGGTCTGTGTGGAGCACTTCTCTGCAGTCGTCCGTGTGAGCACTTCTGCAGCTCGTCCTGGGGGCCGTTCTCCGCAGCTTCGGTTGGTGGAGCACTTCCTGCAGCTTCGGTCTGTGTGGAGCACGTCTCCTGTAGTTTGTTCGTGTGGAGCACTTCTCCTGCAGCTTCGGTCGGGGAGCACTTCTCTGCAGCTTCGGTCCGTGTGAGCACGTTCTCCTGCAGCTTCGGTCCTGGTGGAGCCTTCTCGCAGCTTCGTCTGTGGGAGCACGTTCTCCTAGTTCGGTCTGTGTGGAGCACTTCTCTCAGCTTCGTCTGGTGGACCGTTCTCCTGCAGCTTCGTCCTGTGTGGAGCACTTCCCTGCAGCTTCGTCCTGTGTGAGCACGTTCTCCTGCAGCTTCGTCCTGTGTGAGCACGTTCTCTGCAGTTCGTCTGTGTGGAGCACTTTCTGCAGTCGTCCTGTGTGGAGCACGTTCTCCTGCAGCTTCGGTCCTGTGTGGAGCACGTTCTCCTGCAGCTTCGGTCCTGTGTGGAGCACGTTCTCCTGCAGCTTCGGTCCTGTGTGGAGCACGTTCTCCTGCAGCTTCGGTCCTGTGTGGAGCACGTTCTCCTGCAGCTTCGGTCCTGTGTGGAGCACGTTCTCCTGCAGTTCGTCTGGTGGAGCACGTTTCCTGCAGCTTCGGTCCTGTGTGGAGCACGTTTCCTGCAGTTCGTCCTGTGTGGAGCACGTTTCCTGCAGCTTCGGTCCTGTGTGGAGCACGTTGTCCTGCAGCTTCGGTCCTGTGTGGAGCACGTTCTCCTGCAGCTTCGGTCCTGTGTGGAGCACGTTTCCTGCAGCTTCGTCTGTGGAGCACGTTCTCCTGCAGCTTCGGTCCTGTGTGGAGCACGTTCTCCTGCAGCTTCGGTCCTGTGTGGAGCACGTTCTCTGCAGTTCGGTCCTGTGTGGAGCACGTTTCCTGCAGCTTCGGTCCTGTGTGGAGCACGTTCTCCTGCAGCTTCGGTCCTGTGTGGAGCACGTTTCCTGCAGCTTCGGTCCTGTGTGGAGCACGTTCTCCTGCAGCTTCGGGTCCTGTGTGGAGCACGTTCTCCTGCAGCTTCGGTCCTGTGTGGAGCACGTTCTCCTGCAGCTTCGGTCCTGTGTGGAGCACGTTCTCCTGCAGCTTCGGTCCTGTGTGGAGCACTTCTCCTGCAGCTTCGGTCCTGTGTGGAGCACGTTTCCTGCAGCTTCGGTCCTGTGTGGAGCACGTTCTCCTGCAGCTTCGGTCCTGTGTGGAGCACGTTCTCCTGCAGCTTCGGTCCTGTGTGGAGCACGTTCTCCTGCAGCTTCGGTCCTGTGTGGAGCACGTTTCCTGAGTTCGGTCTGTGGAGCACTTTCCTGAGTTCGCTGTGTGGAGCACTTCTCCTGCAGCTTCGGTCCTGTGTGGAGCACGTTCTCCTGCAGCTTCGGTCCTGTGTGGAGCACGTTCTCCTGCAGCTTCGGTCTGTGTGGAGCACTTCTCCTGCAGCTTCGGTCCTGTGTGGAGCACGTTCTCCTGCAGCTTCGGTCCTGTGTGGAGCACGTTCTCCTGCAGCTTCGGTCCTGTGTGGAGCACGTTCTCCTGCAGCTTCGGTCCTGTGTGGAGCACGTTCTCCTGCAGCTTCGGTCCTGTGTGGAGCACGTTCTCCTGCAGCTTCGTCCTGTGTGGAGCACGTTCTCCTGCAGCTTCGGTCCTGTGTGGAGCACTTCTCCTGCAGCTTCGTCCTGTGTGGAGCACGTTTCCTGCAGCTTCGGTCCTGTGTGGAGCACGTTCTCCTGCAGCTCGGTCCTGTGTGGAGCACGTTCTCCTGAGCTTCGGTCCTGTGTGGAGCACGTTCTCCTGCAGCTTCGGTCCTGTGTGGAGCACAGTTCTCCTGCAGCTTCGGTCCTGTGTGGAGCACGTTCTCCTGCAGCTTCGGTCCTGGTGGAGCACGTTCTCCTGCAGCTTCGGTCCTGTGTGGAGCACGTTCTCCTGCAGTTTCGGTCCTGTGTGGAGCACGTTCTCCTGCAGCTTCGGTCCTGTGTGGAGCACGTTCTCCTGCAGTTTCGGTCCTGTGTGGAGCACATTCTCCTGCAGCTTCGGTCCTGTGTGGAGCACGTTCTCCTGCAGCTTCGGTCCTGTGTGGAGCACGTTCTCCAGCAGCTTCGGTCCTGAGTGGAGCACATTCTCCTGCAGCTTTCGGTCTGTGTGGAGCACTTCTCCTGCAGCTTCGGTCCTGTGTGGAGCACGTTCTCCTGCAGCTTCGGTCCTGTGTGGAGCACGTTCTCTGCAGCTTCGGTCCTGTGTGGAGCACGTTCTCCTGCAGCTTCGGTCCTGTGTGGAGCACGTTCTCCTGCAGCTTCGGTCCTGTGTGGAGCACGTTCTCCTGCAGCTTCGGTCCTGTGTGGAGCACGTTCTCCTGCAGCTTCGGTCTGTGTGGAGCACGTTCTCCTGCAGCTTCGGTCCTGTGTGGAGCACGTTCTCCTGCAGCTTCGGTCCTGTGTGGAGCACATTCTCCTGCAGCTTCGGTCCTGTGTGGAGCACGTTCTCCTGCAGTTTCGGTCCTGTGTGGAGCACTTCTCCTGCAGCTTCGGTCCTGTGTGGAGCACGTTCTCCTGCAGCTTCGGTCCTGTGTGGAGCACGTTCTCCTGCAGCTTCGGTCCTGTGTGGAGCACGTTCTCCTGCAGCTTCGGTCCTGGTGGAGCACGTTCTCCTGCAGCTTCGGTCCTGTGTGGAGCACGTTCTCCTGAGTTCGGTTCTGTGTGGAGCACGTTCTCCTGTAGTTTCGGTTCTGTGTGGAGCACATTCTCCTGCAGCTTCGGTCCTGAGTGGAGCACATTCTCCTGCAGCTTCGGTCCTGTGTGGAGCATGTTCTCCTGTAGTTTCGGTTCTGTGTGGAGCACATTCTCCTGCAGCTTCGGTTCTGTGTGGAGCACATTCTCCTGCAGCTTCGTCCTGAGTGGAGCACATTCTCCTGCAGCTTCGGTCCTGTGTGGAGCACGTTCTCCTGCAGCTTCGGTCCTGTGTGGAGCACGTTCTCCTGCAGCTTCGGTCCTGTGTGGAGCACGTTCTCCTGCAGCTTCGGTCCTGTGTGGAGCACGTTCTCCTGCAGCTTCGGTCCTGTGTGGAGCACATTCTCCTGCAGCTTCGGTTCTGTGTGGAGCACGTTCTCCTGCAGCTTCGGTCCCGTGTGGAGCACGTTCTCCTGCAGCTTCGGTCCTGTGTGGAGCACGTTCTCCTGCAGTTTCGGTTCTGTGTGGAGCACATTCAGTTGTGCCCCCTCCTGGGGGCTTCTCGCTCTACACTAGCATTAAAGTATGTGCCCCACCCACTCGGGCTTCTTGTCCTCATCTACATCCATGCATTAATGGAAAAGATGTGCCCATCACTGGGGCTTCCTGTCCTCATTACATCTACATTATGAAAAGTATGCCCCCATCCCCTGGGGCTTCTGTCCATCTACTCATAGCATAATATGGAGTATGTGCCCCCCCACCACCTCCGGGCTTCTCTGTCCTCATCTACATCCATAGCATTATATGGAGAAAGTATGTGCCCCCACATCCCCCGGGCTTCTCTTCCTCTCTAACCATACATTAATATGGAGAAAGTATGTGCCCCCAATCCACCTCGGGCTTCTCTGTCCTCACTACATCATGACATTATATGGAAAGTATGTGCCCCCACATCCCCTCCGGGGCTCTCTGTCCTCATCACATCCATAACATAATATGGAGAAAGTATGTGCCCCACATCCTCCGGGGGCTTCTCTTCCTCTCTAATCCATAGCATTAATATGGAGAAAGTATGTGCCCCCACATCACCTCCGGGTCTCTGTCTCATTACACCATAACATTAATATGGGAAAGTATGTCCCAATCCCCTCGGGCTTCTCTGTCTCATCTACTCCATAGACATTAATATGGAGAAGTATGTGCCCCCACATCCTCTCCGGGTTCTCTGTCCATCTACATCCATAGACATTATATGGAGAAAGTATGTGCCCCCACATCCCTCCGGGGCTTCTCTGTCCTCATCACATCATGACATTAATGGAGAAAGTATGTGCCCCCCCATCCCCTCCGGGGCTTCTCTGTCCTCATACATCCTAACATTAATATGGAGAATATTGCCCCACATCCCTCCGGGTTCTCTTCCCATCTACATCCATAGACATTAATATGGAGAAAGTATGTGCCCCCACATCCCCTCGGGGCTTCTTGTCTCATCTACATCATAGACATTATATGAGAAAGTATGTGCCCACATCCATCGGCTTCTTGTCCTCATTACATCCATAGACATTAATTGAGAAAGTTGTGCCCCACACCCTCCGGGGCTTCTCTGTCTCATCTACATCCTAGACTTAATGGAAAAGTATGTGCCCAATCCACCTCGGGTTTCTGTCCTCATCTACTCATAACATAAATGGAGAAAGTATGTGCCCCCCATCCCTCCGGGGGCTTCTCTGTCCCATCTACATCCATAGACATTTATGGAGAAGTTGTGCCCCCCACATCCCCGGGGGCTCTCTTCCTCATCTACTCCATAGACATTAATATGGAAAGTATGTGCCCACACCCCTCGGGGCTCTGTCCTCATCTACATCCATAGCATTAATATGGGAAAGTTGTGCCCCCCACATCACCTCCGGGCTTCTTGTCTCATCTACACATAGACATTATATGGAGAAAGTATGTGCCCCAATCCCCTCCGGGGGCTTTCTGTCCCATCACATCCATAGACATAATATGGAGAAAGTATTGCCCCCACATCCCTCGGGGTTCTCTCCTCTACCAAACAATAGGAAATGTGCCCCCCCCCGGGTCTTGTCTCTTACTCCAAGACATTAAGGAAAGTATGTGCCCCCCACATCCCCTCCGGGGGCTTCTCTGTCCTCATCTACATCCATAGACATTAATATGGAGAAAGTATGTGCCCCCCACATCCACCTCCGGGGCTTCTCTGTCCTCATCTACATCCATAGACATTAATATGGAGAAAGTATGTGCCCCCCACATCCACCCTCGGGGGCTTCTCTGTCCTCATCTACATCCATAGACATTAATATGGAGAAAGTATGTGCCCCCCACATCCACCTCCGGGGGCTTCTCTGTCCTCATCTACATCCATAGACATTAATATGGAGAAAGTATGTGCCCCCACATCCCCTCCGGGGCTTCTCTGTCCTCATCTACATCCATAGACATTAATATGGAGAAAGTATGTGCCCCCCACATCCCCTCGGGGGCTTCTCTGTCCTCATCTACATCCATAGACATTAATATGGAGAAAGTATGTGCCCCCCACATCCTCCTCCGGGGGCTTCTCTGTCCTCATCTACATCCATAGACATTAATATGGAGAAAGTATGTGCCCCCACATCCCCTCCGGGGCTTCTCTGTCCTCATCTACATCCATAGACATTAATATGGAGAAAGTATGTGCCCCCCACACCTCCCTCGGGGGCTTCTCTGTCCTCATCTACATCCATAGACATTAATATGGAGAAAGTATGTGCCCCCCACATCCACCTCCGGGGGCTTCTCTGTCCTCATCTACATCCATAGACATTAATATGGAGAAAGTATGTGCCCCCCACATCCACCTCCGGGGCTTCTCTGTCCTCATCTACATCCATAGACATTAATATGGAGAAAGTATGTGCCCCCCACATCCTCCTCCGGGGGCTTCTCTGTCCTCATCTACATCCATAGACATTAATATGGAGAAAGTATGTGCCCCCCACATCCTCCTCCGGGGCTTCTCTGTCCCCATCTACATCCATAGACATTAATATGGAGAAAGTATGTGCCCCCCACATCCTCCTCCGGGGGCTTCTCTGTCCTCATCTACATCCATAGAAATTAATATGGAGAAAGTATGTGCCCCCCACATCCTCCTCCGGGGGCTTCTCTGTCCCCATCTACATCCATAGACATTAATATGGAGAAAGTATGTGCCCCCCACATCCTCCTCCGGGGGCTTCTCTGTCCTCATCTACATCCATAGACATTAATATGGAGAAAGTATGTGCCCCCCACATCCTCCTCCGGGGGCTTCTCTGTCCTCATCTACATCCATAGACATTAATATGGATTAAGTATGTGCCCCCCACATCCACCTCCGGGGGCTTCTCTTTCCTCATCTACATCCATAGACATTAATATGGAGAAAGTATGTGCCCCTCCACATCCACCTCCGGGGGCTTCTCTGTCCTCATCTACATCCATAGACATTAATATGGGGAAAGTATGTGCCCCCCACATCCACCTCCGGGGGCTTCTCTGTCCTCATCTACATCCATAGACATTAATATGGAGAAAGTATGTGCCCCCCACATCCTCCTCCGGGGCTTCTCTGTCCTTATCTACATCCATAGACATTAATATGGGGAAAGTATGTGCCCCCCACATCCACCTCCGGGGGCTTCTCTTTCCTCATCTACATCCATAGACATTAATATGGAGAAAGTATGTGCCCCCCACATCCACCTCCGGGGGCTTCTCTGTCCTCATCTACATCTATAGACATTAATATGGAGAAAGTATGTGCCCCCCACATCCACCTCCGGGGGCTTCTCTGTCCTCATCTACATCCATAGACATTAATATGGATAAAGTATGTGCCCCCCCCACATCCACCTCCGGGGGCTTCTCTGTCCTCATCTACATCCATAGACATTAATATGGAGAAAGTATGTGCCCCCCATATCCACCTCCGGGGCTTCTCTGTCCTCATCTACATCCATAGACATTAATATGGAGAAAGTATGTGACCCCCACATCCTCCTCCGGGGGCTTCTCTGTCCTCATCTACATCCATAGACATTAATATGGAGAAAGTATGTGCCCCCCACATCCACCTCCGGGGGCTTCTCTGTCCTTATCTACATCCATAGACATTAATATGGGGAAAGTATGTGCCCCCCACATCCACCTCCGGGGGCTTCTCTGTCCTCATCTACATCCATAGACATTAATATGGAGGATTCTGCAGTATTTGCTTTCTCTATAAGGGAAGATCTGACAATAATCTTGCTAACTGTTTTCAAGAACAAGTAGCAGAATGGTGAGCGCCGCTCTGGAGACTACGTGGGTGTAATAGATTTACAGTGTGGATCGGAGGTGAATATAATTCTACAGTAATTATAGATGCGGTTAATCGAGGATAAACTCTACAGAAACAATCAGCGCTCTGTGATGTAATAACGTGATATTATCTTGCTGTTTCCCGGCCACAGTCAGACGGGATTTAACAACACCGCTGTCTGAGGTAATGAAAAGGTAAAATAATATTCTCACACAGCACTTGTCACCCAGCTTTCCCACACTCCTGAATGTAATGGTAATAAAGAGCAGATCTTACGTTCCTGCCGTTATCCCAGGTCTTACCTGTAGTGACCACTGTCTGGTGGGAGAAGTTAGCTACTTCCTCTGTCTCCATGCAGGAAGGATTTATCCATCTCTGGTGACAGATAACATCTCACTTCACAAGAATCAATGAAGCTGCAAAGAAAGAGGGGTATGAAGCGTCTCACGGACCCTCTGCAGGAAAAGCTGAGGGAGGGAAAAGGGTCTGTGTGACCAGGTGCCAAAGAAGGCAGCTCACTGAGGGAGGGTATGGCTGCACAGGTAAGGCCAGGCCGCACAGGTAAGGCCAGGCCGCACAGGTAAGGCCAGCCGCACGTAAGGCCAGGCCGCACTGGTAAGGCCAGGCGCACAGGTAAGGCCAGCCGCACAGGTAAGGCCAGGCCGCACAGGTAAGGCCAGGCCGCACAGGTAAGGCCAGGCCGCACAGGTAAGGTCAGGCCGCACAGGTAGGCCAGGCCGCACAGGTAAGGCCAGGCCGCACAGGTAAGGCCAGGCCGCACAGGTAAGGCCAGGCCGCAAGGTAAGGCCAGCTGCGCCATCCTGACTTACTAAACTGCCCCAAACTAAAAAAAAAAACAAAAAAAACAAAACCTCCCAGACCAGCGTCACATTACCGCTGCAGCCAGTCATCAGCCACTGATCAGCTGCAGTGCTGAAGTAATCTACCAGAAGCAGTGTTGATATGGTTGGAAAAGTTTGGGAGTTTTTTTTAAATTTATACTGGCGGACTTTAGCAGTTGAGATTGGAAAAAACCCATGCAGAGGAGAAGTAGGGAGACTGCGACCGAGCAACTGCACAGTAGGAGGAGGGAGACTGCAACCGAGCGACTGCACAGGAGAGAGGGAGACTGCGACTGAGCGACTGCACAGGAGGAGGAGGGAGACTGCAACCGAGCGGCTGCACACAGGAGGTGGAGGGAGACTGCGACCGAGCAACTGCACAGTAGGAGGAGGGAGATTGCAACCGAGCGACTGCACAGGAGGAGGAGGGAGACTGCGACAGCGACTGCACAGGAGAAGTAGGGAGACTGCGACTGCACAGGAGGAGGGAGACAGCGACAGCACAGGAGGAGGAGGGAGACTGCTATAGAGCAACTGCACAGGAGGAGGAGGGAGACTGCGACCGAGCGACTGTACAGGAGGAGGGAGACTGCGACCTAGCAACTGCACAGGAGGAGGAAGGAGACTGCTACAGAGCAACTGCACAGGAGGAGGAGGGAGAATGCTACAGAGCGACTGCACAGGAGGAGGGAGACTGCTACAGAGCAACTGCACAGGAGGAGGAGGGAGACTGTTACCGAGCAAATGCACAGGAGTAGGAGGGAGACTGGGACCGAGCAAATGCACAGGAGGAGGAGGGAGACTGGGACCGAACAAATGCACAGGAGGAGGAGGGAGACTGTGACCGAGCAAATGCACAGGAGGAGGAGGGAGACTGGGACCGAGCGACTGTACAGGAGGAGGAGGGAGACAACGACGGAGCGACTGCACAGGAGGAGGAGGGAGACTGCGTCCAAGCGACTGCACAGGAGGAGGAGGGAGACTGCGACCAGGCAAATGCACAGGAGGAGGAGGGAGACTGGGACCGAGCGACTGTACAGGAGGAGGAGGGAGACAACGACGGAGCGACTGCACAGGAGGAGGGAGACTTCGACCAGGCAAATGCACAGGAGAAAGAGGGAGACTGCGACCGGGCAAATGCACAGGAGGAGGAGGGAGACTGCGACAGAGCAAATGCACAGGAGGAGGAGGGAGACTGCGACAGAGCAAATGCACAGGAGGAGGAGGGACACTGCGACAGAGCAAATGCACAGGAGGAGGAGGGAGACTGCGATAGAGCAAATGCACAGGAGGAGGGGGAGACTGCGACAGAGCGACTGCACAGAGGAGGAGGGAGACTGCGACAGAGCAAATGCACAGGAGGAGGGAGGGAGCCTGCGGCAGAGCGACTGCACAGGAGGAGGAGGGAGACTGCGACAGAGCAAATGCACAGGAAGAGGAAGACGGAGACTTCGACGGAGCGACTGCACAGGAGGACGAATACTGCGACAGAGCGACTGCACAGGAGGAGGAGGGAGACTGTGACAACGCAAATGCACAGGAGGAGGAGGGAGACTGCAACAGAGCAAATGCACAGGCGGAGGAGGACGACGGAGACGGTGACACAGTGACTGCACAGGAGAAAAACGGAGGCTACGACAGAGCGACTGCACAGGAGGAGGACGAATACTGCAACAGAGCAAATGCACAGAAGAAAGAGAAGACTTACCAGAAACTACACATTGTGTATATTAGTCACGTACACGTCACAGCACATATAGTGATAATATAACGACACAATATCGGGTTTCGCTGTACAATTTATTTAAAATGCGCAGATATACAGAATCCAGGAATAATTTATACAGATATTTACAGATCAGCAGGATCCATTGTACATTACACCATATACATCAGGGGTGATTCCTGGAGTGCTACAGTCCAGGGGGTCACATACATACACATACAGGAGTGATCCTACCACGTAATCGTGTGATTGTGCCGCACCAGGCAGACGTGAGCGATCAGACCTCGCCCCGCGCAGGGTCCGCTGTACAGTGAGGGGAGTGCTGTCTATCACTGCAGAGGATACATCTCGCCATTTACTGCCGTACGCGGCACTAGTGCAGGGCTCCTTTAAGAAGACATTGAGGCAGACGACAATTAAAGAGTTAAACATTTCTGGAAATTTCCAGATGGGGGACCGTTTGCCCTCCTGATTTGACAAGCTATCCAATCTGATTGCTCAGATATCAATAATTAATGAGGATTAGTGGAACCAAGATTAGCGGCTCTGGGAAAACTGGAACCACGCGGCACCAAACCTTTAATTTAAAGGGGGATTTCAGCAAATTCCTTTTATGACTTGTCATAGAAAGACACCCCCCAAAGAATGGGGAGCAATGCTCTGCAGACAGTTAAAGGGTTCTCTTTGGGACTCCAGATTCCGTAGATGGATCGCCCCTTTAAGTAGATGATCAGAACCAGCGAGGTCCGGTTATTATGGATAGAATTGGCCCTTTTATGAAACAATTTATTTGTTCATAAACTAAATATCCCTTTACATTCATTTATATTCTCGCTGTCACATGATCACCCAAAACGCACCGGAGCTGGAATACAGATGACGGACATTTACCACCCGCCATATTACCTCTATACACAGCCGCTTACATCAGACCACCAAATGTGACAAGTAGGCGGATCCCAACAGGAAAACTGCTCAAAAGGGGAAAAAAAAAAAAAACAAAAACCGACTCAATCACTTTCTTGAAGAAACAAAAAAACAGCACCTCCCTGGTCCACAGGTGGTATCTGGTATTGCAGCGCTGTTAAACTGATCGGGGCTTAGATACCACATCAGGCACAACATGTGGCACTTTTTTGGAACAAAGCTGCCATAATTTTCGTCTGCTTTATCCCTTTCAGGCTTCGTAAGGGTTAACGTCCCAATCTTTGCCCCCTGTGGCGCCTCAGCTGGGCAGAAGAAATCAATTTCTAAAACGAACACACAAAATGATGAAAAAATACAGATTTAATTTACAATTTTTTTTTTACATAATTCTGATAAAAAGATTTCGACAAAAAAAAAACCTGGATAAGATTTTATCTGATTTCAGGAGATAAAAGAGGACGATAAATCTGGAGGGTCACGTGGAGAGTTTTCCGTGCGCCCTCTGATTTATACGAGGCTGCGGAAGACGTCTGGCATTGAGAGCTCGGACTCATCACCGAGGCGGCGGGGACGGGAGGGGAATTTGGGGATAATTTACCGTTTTCAGATCTTGGAGTGAATCATGATTGAATCTTGGAGAAAATAAAAACTCACAGACCGGTGTCTCTCTGAACGGGGAAGACTACAACTCCCAGCAGGCTCTCTGAACGGGGAAGACTACAACTCCCAGCAGGCTCTCCGACCGGGGGAGGCTACAACTCCCAGCAGTCTCTCAGACCAGAGAAGACTACAACTCCGAGCAGACTCTTCAACCGGGGGAGGCTACAACTCCCAGCAGGCTCTCTGAACGCGGAAGACTACAACTCCCAGCAGACTCTCCAACCGGGGAGGCTACAACTCCCAGCAGGCTCTCTGAATGGTGAAGACTACAACTCCCAGCAGGCTCTCTGACCGGGGAGGCAACAACTCCCAGCAGTCTCTCAGACGAGGTAAGACTACAACTCCAAGCAGACTCTTCGATCGGGGAGGCTACAGCTCCCAGCAGGCTCCCTAATCGGGAAAGACTACAACTCCCAGCAGGATTTCCGACCGGGGGAGACTACAACTCCCAGCAGGCTCTCCGACCGGGGGAGGCTACAACTCCTAGCAGGCTCTCCGACCGGGGAGGCTACAACTCCCAGCAGGCTCTCAGACCAGGGGAGGCTACAACTCCCAGCAGAATCTCAGACCGGGGGAGGCTACAACTCCCAGCAGGCACAGAACAGTGTGGATAATTTTAGATATCAAGCTTCTCCACTCTCCATAGAATCTGCATCCGGGAAATCAGGGTGACAACCAGTATGGCCGCTGCTCTAGGCCCCAGGACTTGTCACCCAGCTTTCCCAGGGTCCTGAACGTTTTCCTAGGCTGAAGTAATGTTTCAAAAAACTCCTGTATGTCCGCCATGATGACGGCTCGCACGTGGCTGTGCACCCTGCTAACCTAGAGCCCTGAATGGTAAATCTTCCCAGCAACGAATGCCCTGCACTTAGGTCAGAGTCATCAGTCATTCTGGATGCTGAGAAAGCTGGGTAACAGCTCCTTAAATCGGATTGCCCGGGAATAGAAAATAGGACTGCTTTTTTTTTTTTTAACAAAACAGCACCACCCAGTGTCTACTGGCCGTGTAAGCTATTACAGCTCAGACATAACCATTAGGACGGGGTAGCAGCCATATTTTACCATTCTACACAACCCTTTTAAGAGCCATGATATCTCCATATAGGTTACCTCCAATCCTATGGTGTCCCCAGAGACCAGGGGAGGAGAACAGCGGTCGGGCTGCCATTGCTCTGCTCACAGTCACTCCTGGTCGCCTGCCCCTAGGACGGGTCTGATGGCAGATCAGTCGTGGTACATGATGGATGCACAGCTGCACGGCTCGCCACAGGGCCGCTATCAGATCCGTGGCGCCTTCCCATTACTGGACTCATTTTAGCCAAGATTTCTAGTGAAACAGCAAGCAGAGATCTTGAAGCCACACAAGGAAATAATACAGAGGGGGTAAAGGAATAATCCTTTTATGGAAATGCGTGAACTTGGCGTAAACCGCTGCAGGCAGTCATCATCTTTCCGCACGGCCCACACGTCACCTCTGCTGAGTACCAACCATAAGCGCCAGTGATGGCGAAATTATACAGACACGTCTTATTTATGGGCTGTGAGGAGATTTACAGAGGCGTCGAGAGCGGTACTGACAATACAGACTGCACCTGCGATCATGCGAGACAAAGATGGCCGCCGGCCAGGGCGAAGTCAGTGACAGGACTGGGGCGGGAGGTGATCAGGACGCAGCTCTGGTGGTGCCCTGGGGGATGTGCAGGTGGAGTGACAATTCGTGGCTGGATGTGTAGCATAACACCGCAGATATGGCCTCCATTCAGGGTGAGCGGAGAGATGGGTGACCCAGGGGGCGGGCGTGTGAGGGCGACGGAGCCTGACGTTCCCGGCTCTCCAGCGTTTGGCACACTCATCATTTTCAGGTCGTGCTGCTCGCAGATAAAAGCCCAAAGTGCAGCGTGAACGGTGAGCGAGCGAGACCACAGTGTCACCTGATCGACCCGTCACTAAGAAACCGCGTGCAAGTCTAAGAGTGGGTGTGCTGGGAGCTGTGGTACTACAACCCTCATCACTGCAACACAACTGGACACCGCGGTGAGCAGTCTGGGAGTTGTAGTCACAAGCGACTAGGCACCGCGCTGAGCAGTCTGGGAGTTGTAGTCACAAGCGACTCGGCATCGCGCTGAGCAGTCTGGGAGTTGTAGTCACAAGCGGATTCAGGAGGATCAGTGAGATCACGACTGGCGCACGTTCACACTGTGATAATTAAGAGTTCAGTCATGATCGGCCGGCGAGGGCTGGTGCCGGCGAGTCTCCGACGGATGGGTAATGTGGTTACAGCGAGGGCTGCGAGCGGCCGCGCACGTATCAGCGCACATCTGTCCCATCAATTACAGCCGAGTGCTGATTAACGGCATCATTATAGTGACAGCATCAATCACAGGAACCTGGTGTCTGCACCCAGCTGACAGGAAGAGTTGTCAGAGGGACGCAGACTATCAGATTATGGCCGGGATCACACATGCGAGAAACTCGCACGATTCTGGTGAGAGTCTATCGCATGAACACCGGGCGCTGCCGCCGGCACTTGGACCGGAGAGTTCAGCTGCATAGAATTACATGCAGCCAAACGCTCCAGTCCGAGTGCCGGGTGTTCATGCGAGAGACTCTCACCAGAATCGTGCGAGTTTCTAGCATGTGTGATCCCAGCCAGAGACAAAGGTTTTCTGGCCCCAACTGTGTGAAAAAGCAGCAGAGGAAACCTGCGGTGTCCATGGGCAAACTCTGCAGCTTTGGATGTGACTGGAGCAGAGGTAGCGTACACCTTTTTATTTAAAGTGGCGGATAAAAGTGAGCAGAGCGCCCATCCCAGCGATCACCACCCGCCATCCTCAGAGACCGCCTTTATTATCTACAACTTCATACTCAGCCATTTATTACTTTGAGTCTTCCTGAGGCTCCAGCTTTCCCAGACTCCTGAATGGCAGATGTCCGTGATAGATCCACGGCTCTCAGACTGACAAATTCAAGAAATTAGGAAGTTGGGTCACAAGAACCCCCTGCTGGAGCTCTAGTAGCGGCAATGTAGGCTGGCACCCAGCTATCCCTGGCTCCTGAATGACATCTTGTTGGCAGACTGACTATATCTGCCCTCGTTTCAGTCTGTAATAAGAGATTCAGGATACAGGGAAAGCTGTAATGGCGGCCACCTAATGGACAGCCAGCTTTTCCAGAGTCCTGAATGGCAGAGGTTTTATATGTAAAGTGATGATATTCTCACTACGGACATCAACATGTCTAAGATAGATGGGCGATAACCAATGTCTTCCCATTGGCAGACGCATGAGCGGTCACCCAGCTTTCCCAGGATCCTGATAGACAACTTGGCACTCACTCCCTGCTGTACAGGCAGATCTAGGAAAGCTTAGTGGCAATCTGTTTGGAGATATTAGCTGTCACCCAGCTTTCCCAGAGACAACGAAGAAATGTCTTCTATTTCCCGGTGATAGTCCGACACTAGAGAAGGTCTCAGGGCTATTATGCCCATTTGCCTGGTGTCAAGAACAGCAGAGAAGAGAGGATGAACGGTCAGGGCTCTCCACAGCTTGCTGGGACTTGTAGTGAACAGAGCGGCCAGCTTTCATCTTCCACAGCCACAGAAACTTCCCACAGGAAATTAGTAATAAAACCATTTGCATAACCTGAATGGAAGCGACGATGATGAAGGAGTCAGGAGCGATTGTCTCGCCGGTCCTCCTCGTGTCTAGTGCAAAAGCTTCTTCCGATAAATTAATGTTTCTGAGACATCGCACAACCAGACGGGATCCTGAACATCCAGGAGCCCCACGTGTGCGCTGCCGGCGGCGGCTACATCCTGCGCTCACCATCATTCTTCTGTTTAATCAGCCGCTCAATCTCTGATCCCAGAGTTTGCAGATTTTCCTGAGGATTAAAAAAACATCTTAAAGTGAAGAAAGGTCACCTGTGTGAGAAACTGAAAACACGAAGCTTTTCACTGAGAAAATGATTTTCCATATTTCACATGAATGAAAATTTACAAAAACACGGATTTTGGTAAAGACTTACCTGTAAAATCCTTTTCAGCGAAGGAAGGAAGAGAGACACAGTATTCATTACTGATGGGTAGGCGGAGCCCCAGATCAGGATGTTACCTCAGATCAAAAGAGTGATGACTGGCTGGCCCCTCCAGCTCGGGCTCCTCCTACTCAGCTCCAGTCGTATCAAAGCTTTTAGGAAAAGAGCCAAGATCACCAGCGGAGCAACATAACCCCTTCTGAAGGAACTTCAGAGAAAAAACACAAGGATACAGGTTATGCATGCAAAGAAAGCCAAAAACCACAGAGTTCCAGGTACTACTCACGGAACCTGACTACTGCGATGAGCTGGCGATGCTGGAACAGAGCCTTAGCGCGCTGACCTCAGCCCAGATAATCGCTATCAGATAAGGGTCGCGCTGCATCTGAAAACATCAACACACTTCTGCCGTGGGAGGGTGCTGTGTCTCTCTTCCTTCCTTCGCTGAAAAGGATTTTACAGGTAAGTCTTTACCAAAATCCGTGTTTCAGCTGCAGATGAAGGAAGAGAGCCACAGTATTCATTACTGATGGGACGTCCCAAAGCAGTTCAAAAATAAGGGTGGGAAAAAACCAACAAAAGGCAGAAACCCAACAACCTTAACAACAAAGCGCAACCAGCGCTAAACACAAGTTCATCCAGAACTTTAAACTACAGCTGCCTGCAGGACCCGACGTCCGAGGGCTGCATCAGCGGAAGCACTGACGTCCACTTTATAAAACCTTGTAAACGTGTGGACAGAGCGCCAAGTCGCCGCTCGGCAAAGCTGCACTGCCGAAGCACCTTGATGAAAAGCCCACGATGAAGCCACAGCTCTCGTGGAATGGGCTCGAATCTTAATCGGGCAAGATTCACCCCGAAGACGGTAAGCTTCCAAAATAGCTGACCGGATCCAACGAGCTATAGAACCCTTGGAAGCTCGTTGACCACGCCGACGACCTGCCGGAACCACAAACAGGGAGTCCGTCTTACGAAAACCTTGAGTAATAGATAGATAAAACTTCAAGGCCCGCACTAAATCCAATGTGTGTAAATCTCGCTCTTTCGTATTCTTCGGATCCGGACAGAGTGAAGGCAACACAATATCCTGGTTAACATGGAATTGTGACACCACTTTAGGCAAAAAATCACCCCGAGTGCGAAGCACTACACGATCCGGAAAAAACTCCAGAAAAGGAGGCGAGCAAGAAAGAGCTGCCAATTCAGAAACTCTCCTCAAGGAAGTGACTGCAACAAGGAAAGCCACCTTCCAAGAAAGTAAAGAAAGGCTAGCAGAAACCATAGGTTCAAAAGGTTTATGCTGAAGAGCCTCCAAAACAAGGTTGAGCCGCCAAGGAGACACGGGTGCCTTCCGCGGCGGAAACTTACGAGAGATACCTCGGAAAAAGGAGAGCACGTCTCTATTCGAAGCAATGGTTCTCCGGAACAATAAGGACAGAGCAGAAATCTGACCTTTCAGAGTGCTAACTGCCAAACCCTTGTCTAGCCCATGCTGCAGAAAAGCCAACAGGTTGGGAATGGAAAACTTTCTCGGGTTCCGAGAAGACCCCAAACACCACGAAAAGAAGGTTTCCCAAATTTTGTGGTAAATCCTAGAAGTAGCCGGACATCTTGCAGCACGAAGGGTAGCAATGACCTCGGCTGAAAAACCTCTACGGGTCAAGATTTCGGTCTCAAGAGCCACGCCGTCAAACGCAGGGACATCAAGTCCGGATGACAAATGGGCCCCTGAGTCAACAAGTCCGGTTGAAGAGGGAGTGGAAACGGAGGTGCCGCCAACAGCGACATTATTGTCGAGAACCACACCCTTCTTGGCCAGTCTGGAGCTATCAGAATAGCTGGAATTCTCTCTAGTCTGATCCGACGCAGCACTAGAGGAAGTAAGGATATCGGCGGGAATACATAGATCAGTTCGAACTGATCCCACTGAGCCACTAGAGCATCCACCGCCACCGCCTTCGGGTCCTTGTACCTGGACATGAATGTCGGTAACTTGGCATTGGACCTGGATGCCATCAAATCCACTTGGGGGGTTCCCCAGCGAGAGCACAGTAGTGCAAAGACTTCCGGGTGGAGGCTCCATTCCCCGGGATCCATCCTTCTGCGACTGAGAAAGTCCGCTGTAATATTCTGAACCCCTGGAATGTGAATCGCCGAAATGGCTGGTACATTGGCCTCTGCCCAAATCAGAATTCGGGACACCTCTACCATGAGTCTGGAACTCCTTGTCCCACCTTGGTGATTGATATACGCGACAGCCGTCGCATTGTCTGTCTGCACACGGACTGGCAGACCGCTCAAAGGGACCGTCCAATGTTGGAGGCAAAGGAAAATCGCCCTCAATTCCAGGATGTTGATCGGAAGCACAGACTCTTCCGGTGACCATACCCCCTGAATCCAGAGATTGTTCCAAACACCCCCCCAGCCCGTCAGGCTGGCATCGGTGGTTATGACTGACCACTTCAGAGGGAGGAAAGACTTCCCCAGGGAGAATGCCCCTGGACGTAACCACCATTCTAGAGAATCCCGCACCGCGCGAGAAATGGTGACACTGCAATCCAGCGATTGCGACTGATTCCATCGACTCAAGATGAACCTTTGAAGAGTCCTGGAGTGGAACTGGGCAAAAGGAATTGCCTCCATGGACGCCACCATCAGTCCCAGAAGACGCATACACTTCCGTAGGGACATTGCCGTTGAGGATGTCATAATCTGTACATGTCGAAGAAGACATGACTGTTTGTCTGGTGGTAGGGAAACTACCGACCGAAACGTGTCGAGATGCATTCCCAAAAAGAGAATTGTCCTCGATGGTTCCAGGGACGACTTCTCCCAATTAACCAGCCAACCGAAGTCTTTCAGAAACTGAAGAGACAAATCCCGAGCCGTCAACGCCTCCTCCTCCGAGGAAGCCACGATCAAAAGATCGTCCAGATAAGGGAGAATCGTAATCCCCTGTCTTCGAAGGAGTGCCATGAGGGGCGCCAGAATTTTTGTAAAGACCCTTGGCGCTGAAGCTAAGCCGAACGGCAGAGCCACGAACTGGTAATGATTCTGACCTATGGCAAATCGAAGAAAGCGCTGATGAGCCTTTCCGATGGGAATATGCAAATAGGCGTCGCGAATGTCGATTGACACCAGAAAATCGTTCTGTGACAGAGCTGCCACAACGGAACGAAGCGACTCCATGCGAAATTTCCGGGCATGGACATGCCGGTTTAATCGCTTGAGATCCAGAATCGGGCGAAATTTGTTCTCCTTTTTGGGAACTATAAAAAGGTTGGAATAAAAACCTTTCCCTCGGTCCTCTGACGGAACCGTATCACTACACCCTTTTGTAGTAGCGATTCGACCTCTCGCTGTAGAGCGACAACAAGCTCGGGTTCCGACGGAACGCGAGATTGACAAAAAACATTTGGGGGTTGAGAAGCAAACTCTATGAAATAGCCTGCCGACACTATCCGCGTTACCCAGGAATCTGGAACGCGAGCCATCCAAGTCTCCTTGAAAAGAAGCAGGCGACCCCCCACTCGAGAATCCTCGAGTGGACCCCTGGCGTCAATCCGACTTTGCGGTTTTCTTATCAAGTTCCCGCTTGTTCTGGCGGAAACTCTGCTTCCAGGGAGTACGAGTTTTCTGAGAGGATTTCTTTCCTGAGAAAGAAGGACGACCCGATCCCCACGAGGAGTGACTAGATCGTCCTCGGCCCCGAAAGGACCGCCGACCACTATAAATACCAGGCTTACTGGACACCGAGGCCATGGCCCTTCGCTGTGGTAATGCTGAGTCCTTCGCCTTAGCCTTGGAAATCAGCTCTGTGAGGTCGGATCCAAAAAGATGGCCACCCTTGTAAGGTAAAGCCAACAACCCTTGTTTGGAAACTGCGTCCCCGGCCCACTGTCTGAGCCATAAAGCTCTTCTGACTGTGACCGCTGAAGCTTGCGCTTTGGCCAGCAGAGATGCCGTATCCAGACCGGCATCAAAGATATAACAGGCTGCCGTTTCTAACCATTCACAAGTTTCCCGTATCTCAGATAACGGAGATTCATTTTGCAACTCCGTCTTCAGACGTGCCAACCAGCTTATAGAAGCTCTAGCAGCACACATGGATCCTAGCACTGCTCGAAATCCATGACCCGCAGCCTCATAGCTTGCTTTTGCCGCCAATTCTGCCTTTCTATCCAAAGGCTCCTGTAAGCTCGCTTTTCCCTTAATAGGGAGTAGAGAGGATTTACTAAGCTGAGACAAAGACACATCCACTTCAGGAGCAGAAGTCCAATTAGCCTTTAACTCCGTAGAGCAAGGATAAAGTGTATCCAAGAAATGCGTTCCATGAAAACGCTTATCTGGACACAGACGTTCCTCCTCTATTACACCATTAAGCTCATCCAGAGCCGGCAATGTTGTGCGCGAAGCACGGGACTCCTGGAACATGCGTGCTGATTTACCAGGACGACTAGTTACCTCCTCCGGTAACTGTAGTATATCTCTCATGGCTTCAATTAATGCCTCCGTACGCTTCATCATAGAGGAACGCCCCTGCGGCTCGTCCGCATCTGAATCGGATATTTCTCCATCCGAATATAAAGGGGAACTCTGCCCAATATCAGATACATCTGACTCGCTCCGTGTAGAGGCCGGTAACGGCCTGCGTCGCTTCCTCTGAGAGGAATTAGCAGACACATATTGACCTAAAAGGTCAGATAAGTTATTAATCGATCGAGCGATATCATCCAATTTTCCACCGCTGTCGACCGCCGTGCTAGACGCTGTGGAGGTCTGCGTATCTGATTGCCGCAATGGCACTGGGACGTGATCCGCGGCATCTGAACTCTGTTCAGACATGTCTCACCTGTATGAGCAGGTCAAAGCGGTAATACCAGCAAAAAACTATGCGGTTTTTTTTTTTTTTTTTTTTTCAAACGCTGAAGGGTTAACGCTCCACCAAGCAGAGTTACCCCAGCGGTATTCAGTCAGCAAATTTAGCAGGTAGAAATAACCCTCAAAGGGGTTAATATTGCAAACTCACCAAAATATATATATATTTGTGAGCCCCAGCCAATTTTTATGTCTCTGATGAGACTGCAGCTGCAGGATAGCGATCGCTGCGCTGCGGGGTGAGGAATCCGCACTCACCCAGCTGGCCGTGGTGTCTATATGAGGAGGGAGCGGTCCGAGGAGCCCAGGAGCCTGAGTAATGGCCGCCACAGTGAGGGGGTCGCAGGAGAAACGCCAGAGCGCGCGTCTTCCTGCTCAGAAGACCGGGAATAGTTAGGCCACGCCCCCCGCCAGCTCGAATATTGAGCGCGAACTCCCCCGCTCCTGCTCCCTCTCTGTCCTGCAGCTATCTGCCTGCGGACAAAAGATCACCACATCTTCATGTAGTAGCGCTGTCACAGCAGCGCTGAAGCATACTGACATTACATGTAGTAGCGCTGTCACAGCAGCGCTGACGCATACTGACATTACATGTAGTAGCGCTGTCACAGCAGCGCTGAAGCATACTGACATTTACATGTAGTAGCGCTGTCACAGCAGCGACATGTATTAGCGCTGTCACAGCAGCGCTCGCTGACATTAGTAATAGCGCTGCACATTCAGACGCTAAAGCACTCACACATAATTATTATTAAAATTTGTGTGGAGTACTCACCAGCCAAGGCGCCACAGGGACCCTCAGGGTTTCTGGCGCAGTGCCCATGCTTCCCCCCAGGGCGAAGAACGCAGTGACCGCACGTGTGGTTTGCGTTCCCGCCAGAGAAGCTCTCCTCATCCCCCAGGGCCGGCAAGGATTCTGCAGGGACTTTGAGTAAATACAGATCCGCCAAGGGAGAGGTTGGGGTACAGCAGCGCTGATACCCCTGAGACCTCTAGACCAACTGGTGATCCAAGTCTCCTGTCCGAATATTAAAATAATAAAATTTTCTGAGGAGCTGCATTAGCAGCGACCATCCTCTGGACCTCAAATCTTAGACTGGAGCTGAGTAGGAGGAGCCCGAGCTGGAGGGGCCAGCCAGTCATCACTCTTTTGATCTGAGGTAACATCCTGATCTGGGGCTCCGCCTACCCATCAGTAATGAATACTGTGGCTCTCTTCCTTCATCTGCAGCTGAAATATGTAGTGAGCTCCTCCTAGTGGAGGCTGTGTAAACCTGTATGTAGTGAGCTCCCTCTAGTGGTGACAGTATAAATCTGTATGTAGTGAGCTCCCTCTAGTGGTGACAGTATAAATCTGTATGTAGTGAGCGCCCACTAATGGAGGCTGTATAAATCTGTATGTAGTGAGCTCCCTCTAGTGGAGGCTGTGTAAACCTGTATGTAGTGAGCTCTCTCTAGTGGTGACTGTATAAATCTGTATGTAGTGAGCTCTCTCTAGTGGTGGCTGTATAAATCTGTATGTAGTGAGCTCCCTCTAGTCGTGACTGTATAAATCTGTATGTAGTGAGCTCCCTCTAGTGGTGACTGTATAAATCTGTATGTAGTGAGCTCCCTCTAGTGGTGACTGTATAAATCTGTATGTAGTGAGCTCTCTCTAGTGGTGGCTGTATAAATCTGTATGTAGTGAGCGCCCACTAATGGAGGCTGTATAAATCTGTATGTAGTGAGCTCCCTCTAGTGGAGGCTGTGTAAACCTGTATGTAGTGAGCTCTCTCTAGTGGTGGCTGTATAAATCTGTATGTAGTGAGCGCCCACTAATGGAGGCTGTATAAATCTGTATGTAGTGAGCTCCCTCTAGTGGAGGCTGTGTAAACCTGTATGTAGTGAGCTCCCTCTAGTGGTGACAGTATAAATCTGTATGTAGTGAGCTCCCTCTAGTGGTGACAGTATAAATCTGTATGTAGTGAGCGCCCACTAATGGAGGCTGTATAAATCTGTATGTAGTGAGCTCCCTCTAGTGGAGGCTGTGTAAACCTGTATGTAGTGAGCTCTCTCTAGTGGTGGCTGTATAAATCTGTATGTAGTGAGCTCCCTCTAGTCGTGACTGTATAAATCTGTATGTAGTGAGCTCCCTCTAGTCGTGACTGTATAAATCTGTATGTAGTGAGCTCCCTCTAGTGGTGACTGTATAAATTTGTATGTAGTGAGCTCCCTCTAGTGGTGACTGTATAAATCTGTATGTAGTGAGCTCTCTCTAGTGGTGGCTGTATAAATCTGTATGTAGTGAGCGCCCACTAATGGAGGCTGTATAAATCTGTATGTAGTGAGCTCCCTCTAGTGGAGGCTGTGTAAACCTGTATGTAGTGAGCTCTCTCTAGTGGTGGCTGTATAAATCTGTATGTAGTGAGCGCCCACTAATGGAGGCTGTATAAATCTGTATGTAGTGAGCTCCCTCTAGTGGAGGCTGTGTAAACCTGTATGTAGTGAGCTCTCTCTAGTGGTGGCTGTATAAATCTGTATGTAGTGAGCTCCTCCTAGTGGAGGCTGTGTAAACCTGTATGTAGTGAGCTCTCTCTAGTGGTGGCTGTATAAATCTGTATGTAGTGAGCTCCCCCTAGTGGTGACAGTATAAATCTGTATGTGGTGAGCTCCCTCTAGTGGTGACTGTATAAATCTGTATGTAGTGAGCTCCCTCTAGTCGTGACTGTATAAATCTGTATGTAGTGAGCTCCCTCTGGTGGTGACTATAAATCTGTATGTAGTGAGCTCCCCCTAGTGGTGACTGTATAAATCTGTATGCAGTGAGCTCCCTCTAGTGGTGACTGTATAAATCTGTATGTAGTGAGCTCCCTCTAGTGGTGACTGTATAAATCTGTATGTAGTGAGCTCCCTCTAGTGGAGTCTGTATAAATCTGTATGTAGTGAGCTCCTCCTAATGGTGACTGTATAAATCCGTGTGTACTGAGCTCCCCGTAGTGGTGACTGTATAAAACTGTGTGTAGTGAGCTCCCTCTAGTGGTGACAATATAAATCTGTATGTAGTGACCTCCCTCTAGTGGTGGCGGCATAAATCTGTATGTCGTGAGCTCCCTCTAGTGGTGGCGGCATAAATCTGTATGTCGTGAGCTCCCTCTAGTGGTGGCGGCATAAATCTGTATGTAGTGTGCTCCCTCTAGTGGTGACAATATAAATCTGTATGTAGTGAGCTCCCTCTAGTGCCTAGTACTTGTGATCAAGCCAACTCTGGTGGCGACAAGTGTGATAGGGACCCGATCTGGAGGAGATCGGGGGCGCTCACCTTGAGGGTTATGTTCTTCAGTAAAGTGTCTTCCAGCACCGCCTGCAGCTTCTTGTTGATTTCCAGGGACAGCTCCAGGGTCAGGCCGCTGTCCACTTGCTGGGAGGTGTACAGGGAGGCCATGATCCCACCACGCCGGCTCAGATGGGCCTTGTTGAAGTCGGAGGCCTCTGATGACAGCGTCCCGGCCTCCTCCCGTAACACGTAGCTTTGGATGATTCTGCAGGAACAATCAGTAGTTATTAGCTAAAAACCCGGAGAGAACGCAGCGACACAAACGACTCGGCAAAACCGCCATCACCACGAATATAGAAGCGTCCTTGGTTGCCCCTGTGCTGGAGGTGACAAAGTCAAGACGTGCGGAGGAACAATGGGCGTCAGCCATCAAGAGGAAAATAACTGCGCTCACCGGGGCTGCGAGACAAGACGAACGGACGGTTCACTCTTCTGCACACGATAAAAACTGACGTGTCGACCTTTTGGCGGTTGAGGCCACAACACCCATCCGCCAGGTGCCGCTGCTATATGGCAGCACGATACAAGTGACCGGGGTCACATTGCGACTCCAATGTTACCACGACCCCATTCATTTGTGTCGTGCTGCCATGTAGCAGCGGCACCTGGCGAACTTTACCACTGTTACCGTAGCTGCAGCCTTACGGTCTGTACCAGATGTAATTATACGGCCTTTTCGCAGCCGGTGAGCACCGTCGTTTTTCTGTTCTTAAATTGGCAAAACCGACGTGTGACCTCAGATTCTTCAGTCTTCTGATGCCCGTCTCATGAGTTTATCTGATCCTAGGAAAGCTGGGTGACGACCAATGTGGCCGCCATGACAGCGGCACCAGGCCAAGTTTCACGGCTTTCCTAGGCGATGAGCGACTGGGATAACCGAATATTGGGGAATTATTTCCGCATTCCTTGGCCCCATCAGGAGACCCACGTTGTATCACCCAGGGTAATAAGTATCCAGAATATGTCGCTGTGTAACAGTATCACAGATGTCACTTGGGGCACCGCGGACTCCGCATCTCCAATGGGCGACCTGAGATATCCGGTGACTACAGCTTCATTTGGAGCATGGTGCGGCCCCCACCTCGCAGGCAGCACAAATTTTATCTTTATTATGATTATATTTACATTATTTCTTTTGGGAAAGCTGGGTGACAGCCCTGCCAGGCGCCTCAAATTTGTTATGTCGTGCTTCATGCTCCACTAGTTTTGGTTTGGGAATCTGGGAAAGCTGGGTGCCTCTGTCCTTTCCTGCCTATATCTATAGCCTGTGCACGGCAGCAACGACGTCTGGTCTCCTCGTAGGAGCAAAAGTATCTGGATATCGAAACGTCACCCAGCTTCTCCAGATGCCTGAATGGCGGCTGTAGTTACAGGGGTAATGTATTAAGGCTGGAGAGGTCACAAGGGAGGCTGAAAAAGCTGAGTGATGAACCTCAGGGAGGCGGTGCTGCGAATCACCCAGCTTTCCCAGAAACAGATGTAAGCTTATAAAACATGGCTAAACTGGGTTTTTATCCACAGGAAACAGGAGATTGTTTTTCATGTTTTTATTTTATATTTAATGCAGCGTCCTGTAACAGAAGAGACAAAATCAGAGGAAAATCGGGAAATGTGGCAATTGTGACACTTCTAGTCGATCACACGGATATAGGTGCCCCGTGTGGATGAGCCCCTTTAAGAGTCCGTTCATGTCACTTTGCAAATACAAGAAAATTCCGGATCACCAGAATCACCTCATCTCATAAACTGAGCTGTGTGAACAGGACCGAGACAAAAAGGGGAATGTGAGCACTTCATTTGTCCATTCACTGACTGCAAGCAGAGATGGTGACACGGAGGAGCCTCCTTCTGCAGCAGACGGGGTTTCCTTACAACGTTGTTAACGCTTACCTCCCTGCGACATGCCACAATCCACGGCTCTGGCCATTATATACAGTTAGGGCCAGAAATATTTGGGTAGTGATCGGATCTTTGTGATTTCAGCTCTGCAGGTCACGATTTTGCTATCTTGGACGTACAACTGAAGTGGAGACTTTCAGTTTAATTAAAGGGGTTGAAAAGAAATCTCCTGTGAAACATTCAGGAATTGCAGACATTTTCCTATAAAACCTCCTCATTTCAGGGCTCAGAAGTAATTGGACAAATTCATTTTACCATAAATAAAATGTTTATGTTTAACCCTTTGTAGAGAATTCTCTGCAACAATGATGGCCTGAAGTCTGGAGGCCATGGACGTCACCATCGCTGGTCTCCTCTGGTGTGAGACTTTGCAGCAATGACGGCCTGAAGTCTGGAGGTCATGGCCCTCACCATCGCTGGTCTCCTCCGGTGTGAGGCTTTGCAGCAATGACGGTCTGAAGTCTGGAGGCCATGGCCATCACCATCGCTGGTCTCCTCCAATGTGAGGCTTTGCAGCAATGACGGCCTGAAATTTGGAGGCCATGGATGTCACCATCGCTGGTCTCCTCCAATGTGAGGCTTTGCAGCAATAACGGCCTGAAGTCTGGAAGCCATGACCATCACTATCGCTGGTCTCCTCCAATGTGAGGCTTTGTACAATGACGGCCTGAAATTTGGAGGCCATGGATGTCACCATCGCTGGTCTCCTCCAATGTGAGGCTTTGCAGCAATAACAGCCTGAAGTCTGGAAGCCATGACCATCACTATCGCTGGTCTCCTCCAATGTGAGGCTTTGCAGCAATGACGGCCTAAAATTTGGAGGCCATGGATGTCACCATCGCTGGTCTCCTCCAATGTGAGGCTTGGCAGCAATAACGGCCTGAAGTCTGGAAGCCATGACCATCACTATCGCTGGTCTCCTCCAATGTGAGGCTTTGTACAATGACGGCCTGAAGTCTGGAGGCCATGGACATCACCATTGCTGGTCTCCGGGTGAGGCTTTGATGCCTTTACTGTGGGTGTATTCAGTTCTCGCTTGTTTGTGGCTCCTTCTGCCTTCAGTTTTGTCTTCAACCTGTGAAATGCGTCTAGATGGGGAGGGTCATTGACAATCTCTCCTGTGAAGCATCGTCCAATCAACCTTGCTGCATTTGGAAGAATCTGAGCAGAAAGTCTCACCCTGTACACACAGGATTCATCCGGCCGCTTCTGTCTTCAGTCACATCATCAATAACCACTAGTGACCCGGTGCCATTGGGAGCCACGCATGCCCGTGCCGTCACACCGCCTCCACCATGTGTTACACAGGATGTGCCGCGGATCAGGAGCCGCTCCAAGCCTTCTCCAGACTTTCTGCTTCCCATCATTCTGGTACAGGTTGATCTTCGTTTTGTTTTTCCAGCACTGGGCGGTTTGCTTGAGATGTTTTTGGTAAAGTCTAATCAAACCTCTCTATTTTCCGGCTGATTAATGGTTTGCACCTTGTGGTGACCCCTCAGTATTTGCGCTCATGAAGCCTTCTCTTTATGGTGGACTTAAATACTAAGACACCGACTTCCTGAACAGTGGCCTTCACTTGGGGTGATGTCGAGAGGGGGTTCTTATTCACCATGGGAAGGATTCTGTGATCATCCACCACTATTGTCTTCCGGGGATGTCCACCATTTTTCAGTTCCCAGCTCAACAGTGTGCTCTTTTTTTTTTACAGAATGTACAAACTATTGATTTAGCCTCTCCTAATATTTCTGCTTTCTTCCAGGAATTTCTTCATTTTTCAGGGTAATGATGTTCTGTTTCTCTTCCATTGGGAGCTCCTTTGTCTGCATATTGTGGATTCAGAGCAACAGCTTGCGAATGCAAATGCTGCACCTGGAATCAGCTCCAGACCTTTTGCCTACTTAAATTAATGATAGAAGAGTCCATGCAGCCAGTAAAGAGCATCTGAGATTTTTGTCCAATTACTTTGGTCCCTTTAAAAAGAGGGAGCTCCATATTACAGAGCTGCAATCCTTGAACCCTTCTTCCACTTAGGATGTGAACCCCTCAGTTTACAGCTGGGAGTCGGCACTTTATGCCCAGACTTATTATAGGACAGGATCTAGAATATGTTTTAGCAAATGGTGAAATGCCAAAACTGGTGTCACTGCCCAAATATTTCTGGACCTCACTGGATGTCACAAATTTATCAATAGAAGACTCAGAAGTAAAATGCTGTATACAATGAGCCCAGAGCCGCGCTCGGCCAACGTTGCACCTTTTTCCTCTCTATTAAAGGGATATTTCTCGTTTTCGTAAATAATGTCAAATTTTGCACGGAAAGACGAGCACTTTTGCAATTTGCTGCTTCGTAAAATTTGCAGCCGTTCTTGCAATATTAACACTTTTCTTTTGCTTACAGCTCGTTACCTTGGAGACCGACCACTGCTGTTGTGCCGCTTATAAGCGCTGCACTGAATCCAGGTGGGATTAGGACATAGCCTCGCTCTCCAGCGATACTGGACGGCTTCAAAACACAAGTAGTAGTACAAGTTCAACAGAAAATATCAGCAGAACGGGTGAAGTGATAACAGCAGTGGTCGGTCTCCATGGTAACGAGCTGTAAACAAAAGAAAAGTGTTAATATGTCAAGCATGGCTGAAAATTTCAACAAGAAGTAAATGGTGAAATAGCTCGTAGTTACAAGTGGTATCCGACCAGGGAAGGGTAACCGTTTATATACACAATTTTATTGCGGCATCGGTCAGCAGCACAGAGTATTTAATGACAGGAATGAGGGAGGGAAAGAAAGACAGTTACATACTGAAAGGAGCAGGATTCCCAGCAGCACAGAGCATTTCAAGATGGTTTTGTTACATATTAAATGGGGCAGGATTTCCCAGCATGTTAGTGAAGGAGCCGAGCAGTAACAGACTGAGAATTTCATTGAACTAGCAGATCCCAGAGCAGCACAGATGATTTCAGCAGAGAAGTGTGCATCATCTGTAGGAAATAAATGATGATGATGTAGGTCATGTAAATTATCTGTCAGAAGACACCGGGAGCGGAGCGCCGCCCCTTCCAGGCCACCGGGAGTGGAGCGCAGACCCTTCCGGGCCACCGGGAGCAGAGCGCAGACCCTTCCGGGCCACCGGGAGCAGAGCGCAGACCCTTCCGGGCCACCGGGAGCAGAGCGCAGACCCTTCCGGGCCACCGGGTGCAGAGCGCAGACCCTTCCGGGCCACCGGGAGCGGAGCGCAGACCCCTCCGGGCCACCGGGAGCGGTGCGCAGACCGTTCCGGACCACCGGAAGCGGAGCGCCGACCCCTCCGGGCCACCGGGAGCAGAGCGCCGACCCCTCCGGGCCACCGGGAGCGGAGCGCAGACCCCTCCGGGCCACCGGGAGTGGAGCGCAGACCCTTCCGGGCCACCGGGAGCGGAGCGCCGACCCCTCCGGGCCACCGGGAGCGGAACGCAGACCCTTCCGGGCCACCGGGAGTGGAGCGCCGACATTTATGTTGCTGGAAACAAACAGAACGTGAAGCTTCAAATCACAGAGTAGAGAAAGCAGAATGCGCAGATGAGACGCACAGAGGAAGAGCCGGAGAAGACCCAGAAGGCAACTGGTGGAGGCGGCTGGCCACGGGGGCCCGGAGAGGTCAGAGGGTTAGTACGGGGCCCGTCCCATATCAATAAAGCTTCATCACGGCAAAGGAAAAGTTCAGGAACTTTCTGCAGTTTGTGTTCTCCAGAGAATTAGTGTTACCCCATTGTTACAGACGGATCCAGGTTACACAATCTGCTCCTGAACTGATGGTTCGCTACAATGTATCAGCCTGGGGTCCAGGAGATTCTCCAAATAACGTAAGAAAGTTAAAGAACTTTCTATAACAGAAGTAAAACTTTTTATAGAAAATCTACTGTTTTGTGTTTACAGGTCCAATGCAGACTCCTGTGTCTCTATAGTTACAGGCTACAATCACGTCCTGTAAGCAGGGGAAAAAAAAATCACAAGATTGTAGGATCTGACTACCAGGGTTGTTTGTAGTCTGTCGCCATGGCAATGCATAGCTCTGCACAGGGCAGAGTACAGGTATTGTTTGGCATAATCTCTAATAGTCTAAGCCTTTAAGCTTCATTGACATAAGACTGAAGACCCCAATAATTATCGTGCACTGAGCAGGAGAGATCCTCCTGGGACACGAGGTTAGTAACAGAACGTGATAGCGGTGACAGGAGCGGTCAGGAGGCATCGCCAACAGACCAGCGTCGCCCTCCTGTCTGCAGGAAGCGTCATACATACTTTGTTTTTTTCCTAATTTCCTCCACCAGTTGCTTTATGTGGTCCTCCATGAACTCTATTTTCTCGTTTTTTCCGGGCGTGCGCCTTCTGGAGACGGACTATCCTCTCGATCAGGACGGCTTTGTCCACTTCTGGGAAGTTATCCACCGCGGTCGTCCCCCCCCCCATATTTTCCGGAGATCGCTCCTCGTTGTTCCGAGTGTTCAGAGATCCTGCAGTGAGAACACCAGAAATAAGTGCCAAAAACATACCACGGATAACAATGGGAATAAAGGTGGCGCATGAAATCCAGTAATACGGGAAGTTTCCCAAAACCACAGTGTGATGGTAGCAATAGGAAAAATATCAGATGCGACATCGTAAATGTGGCCACTTACCGGAAGAACTGGAGCGGCTGCCCATGCTGCCCACGTCCTTCTCGTAGCTACCGTTCTCCATCTGCTCCACCTTCTTCCGCGCTGCAGAAACGCAAGAAAATAAGTTTAAAAATACAAGCGGCATCTTCTGTGCGAGGAGCGGACTAAACATCGGATCCTCTGCTGCGCCCATAGACGTGAACGGCTTCTCCCAAGGAAATGATCTCGGCCAATAGGATTACACCACAGGTGACCCGCCAGATCCGGGTGCATCTCGGTCCTCCGACGTACGGTTTTCATACCTGCCCTACAAGAGCAGGTATATATTTTGCAGGCTCCCATGACGCTGTGTTCATTAGGCAATGACATCCTATCGGCACCCTGAAATCGCACTGTGGTGGCAGGAGAGGAGGGCGGATGGGGAGAGAGAAGACGCTCACCCTCTTTATAACCAGTTAGAAGCCACAGTGAAAGGGTCCCGGACAGCTGCCGGTCGGCCTTCCTCTCGGTTATTGCTCGGCTTGTGACCTGCTGGATGCGGCTGCGCGGGATGCAGTGGGCAGCCGGCCCTGTGCCTGACGGGATCTGTGTCCCCGCTGGAGCTTTCCTTAGGAGGCCGGGCCACTCACCTTGCTGGAGCTGCTTGGCGAGGTCCTTCAGATTGACAGCGTGCTTCCTCTTCTGGGTGACCAGGTCATCATTCAGCTCCTCGATCCGAGTATTCAGGGAGGCCACGAGCTGCCGCTGACCGTCTACCTCTGTCTGCAGCGCCTGCATCTCCTGCTTCCTCAGAGTCTGCTCCACGGACAGCGCCTGCTCCTGTAAGCGAGCACAATAGCATGTCAGCGGGTGCAGACAGAATCACCTGTGGCATAGCACGCGGGCAACAGCAGGGATTGCGCCACCGCACACGAATAGCAACAGCAAGGGGATCGCCACGCCACACGTACAGCAACAGCAAGGGGGATCGCCCGCCACGCGTACAGCAACAGCAAGGGGAGCACCACGGCACGAGTACAGCAACCGTAAGGGAGCGCCACGGCACGCGTACAGCAACAGCTAGGCGAGCGCCACGGCACAGGTGCAACAGCAGAGGGAGCGCCGCACCACGGCACGCGTACAGCAACAGCCGGGGGTGCGCCACCGCACACATGTAGTAAAAGCAAGGGGAGTGCTACAGGATGAGTGCAACAGTAGAGGGAGCGCCACTGCAGACACATAGCAACAGCGAGGGTAGCACCACTGCACGCATACAGCAATAGCAAGGGGAGCGCCACGCCAAGGCACGCATACAGCAACAGTAAGGGGAGCGCCACGGCACGAGTACAGCAACCGTAAGGGGAGCGCCACGGCACGAGTACAGCAACAGCTAGGCGAGCGCCACGGCACAGGTGCAACAGCAGAGGGAGCGCCGCACCACGGCACGCGTACAGCAACAGCCGGGGGACGCCACCGCACACGTGTAGTAAAAGCAAGGGGAGTGCTACAGGATGAGTGCAACAGTAGAGGGAGCGCCACTGCAGACACATAGCAACAGCGAGGGTAGCACCACTGCACGCATACAGCAATAGCAAGGGGAGCGCCACGCCAAGGCACGCATACAGCAACAGTAAGGAGAGCGCCACGGCACGCGTACAGCAACAGCAAGCGGAGCGCCACGGCACGCGTTCAGCAACAGCAAGCGGAGCGCCACGGCATGCGTACAGCAACAGCAAGAGGAGCGCCACGGCACGCGTACAGCAACAGCAAGGGGAACGCCACGGCACCCGTACAACAACAGCTGGGGGGAGCGCCACGGCACGCGTACAGCAACAGTTGGGGGAAGCGCCACGGCACGCGTACAGCAACCGCTGGGGGAGCGCCACGGCACGCGTACAGCAACCGCTGGGAGAGCGCCACGGCACGTGTACAACAGCTGGGGGAGCGCCACGGCACGCGTACAGCAACAGTTGGGGGAGCGCCACGGCACGCGTACAGCAACAGTTGGGGGGAGCGCCACGGCACGCGTACAGCAACCGCTGGGAGAGCGCCACGGCACGTGTACAACAACCGATGGGGGAGCGCCACGGCACGCGTACAGCAACCGCTGGGGAGCGCCACGGCACGCGTACAGCAACCGCTGGGGAGCGCCACGGCACGCGTACAGCAACCGCTGGGGAGCGCCACGGCACGCGTACAGCAACCGCTGGGGGAGCGCCACGGCACGCGTACAGCAACCCCTGGGGGAGCGCCACGGCACGCGTACAGCAACCCCTGGGGGAGCGCCACGGCACGTGTACAACAGCTGGGGGAGCGCCACGGCACGCGTACAGCAACAGTTGGGGGAGCGCCACGGCACGCGTACAGCAACAGTTGGGGGGAGCGCCACGGCACGCGTACAGCAACCGCTGGGAGAGCGCCACGGCACGTGTACAACAACCGATGGGGGAGCGCCACGGCACGCGTACAGCAACCGCTGGGGGAGCGCCACGGCACGCGTACAGCAACCGCTGGGGGAGCGCCACGGCACGCGTACAGCAACCGCTGGGGGAGCGCCACGGCACGCGTACAGCAACCGCTGGGGGAGCGCCACGGCACGCGTACAGCAACCGCTGGGGGAGCGCCACGGCACGCGTACAGCAACCGCTGGGGAGCGCCACGGCACGCGTACAGCAACCGCTGGGGGAGCGCCACGGCACGCGTACTGCAACAGATGAAAACTAGCTGGTGAAGAGTCTGTCCTGCAATAATTAGATATGCAATATGCCCACCATCACTGAATGCAAATTTACATGCTCCAGTATAAAGCAGTCTGACCTGCTTCACAGATGAAGGTTTGTTACAGCGCATTCTGAATAGACAATGCCCAGGAGCAAAACGACTAGGGCTATGTCCCCACGATCAGATACAGCAGCGTTTTGGACGTGCCGTATTTTTTCTATGTTCTAATCACACATGTAAATCTGGTCGTGTACAGCGAACCATGCGGATTTACTGCGTCTAATGATTGGCTATGGGCGAGACTACGATGTGGAGACCAGCGACTCTGCTGCAGATAATGGACATGCTGCGGCTTGTAGTCCCGCACCGCGGGGAGTATACACAGCATCAGATAGAAGCACAGTGGGCACGGGATTTTTACAGTGGGGGAAATAAGTATTTGATCCCTTGCTGATTTTGTAAGTTTGCCTACTGACAAATACATGAACAGTCTATAATTTTAAGGGTAGGTTAGTTTTAACATTGAGAGATATCAAAAATAAAATCCAGAAAAATAGAAATCCATCCACTGTGCGTCTAATGTGGAACGCAGCGCAGGTGAGCTGTGCCCACTCCGCTGCTATTCCAGATCTTGGGCACGCTGACTTACACTTCAGACTGATACATTGTAACAAACTATCAGGACAGGAGACATGTCCGTAAATTATGATGGACGGTCTGGATAGAAAGCAAACCAATAGATAAAGTCTTCAAAAAGTTTGTGAATGTGATGGCACTGACAGCAAGCAGAGATCTTGGAAACAGTCACTGGTTATGGGTCGATCCCAGTCTGGGTTATAGGAGGGAAGGAATCAGGTGCATCACGCGGCGGAGCGCCCCCTACCAGCTCAGTGCTGCGGTGCCGGAGCTCCTCCAGGTGTGTGCGCAGCTCGCTCTCACTGCACAGCAGCTTGTCCAGCTGGGCCTGTAAGGAGTTGTTCTCGGACTGGATCTGGGCGTTCTTACTGGTCAGCTTCTCGGTGAATCCCAGCAGCTCGGACTCCCGCGTCCTGCTGCCCTCTATATCCCGCTGCAGGTCAGAGATGAGCGCGTTCAGGCCACCGGCTTCATCCCGAAGGCTCTGAATCTCCTGCAGGTCTCTGAAAAGGGGAAAATAACAGTACTAAAGATGCAAACATAATCCAGTCTATGAAACGCACCGTTATGTGGCAACTGTGGCTGCAGAGCTGAACTTCATGCCAAGACACGAGGCAGAAAGGTGTGCTGGTACCTGTGGTGCCGCTGCTCCTGCTCTTCCACCACCTTCACTTTCTCCAGGAGGGTCTGGATCTCAGTCTTCTGCCGGTTAATCAGCTCTTTGTATTTGGACAATTCTTCCTCCGTCCTCAGCCGCTCGGCTTCCAGACATTTCACCTGTGCGACAGACGAGATGAGGAGCGAGCTCCGGAGACCCCCGTATCCGTCACTACCTCACATCCACCACTCAGGAGACGCGGCCATTTTTGGGATGCGTAACTTTACCCATCGCCGTATGAAGATCAGGATTTTTTTTTCACCTTACGGCCTAAATATTATAATTTTATTAAAGGGTTTGTCCGTACCGTGATGGTGTGAGTGAGGGGCGCATATTGTGACGATTGCCCAATATTGCAGAAGGGGGCGGTCATATAACTGTACGCCTGCGATTCGCATACTCATGGTCACATGCCCTCTAGACGCGGTCGGCTTCTCTCCATAGAAGTCAGCTGAGAAGAGAAACGAGTCTAGCTGACACGTGACAGCAAATCGCAGACATGAGGTCACGTGACCACTGAATCGCACAGGAATTGTGACAGCGGGCGATTCAGCAGCTGACAGTCACAGCGACTGCAGACTTTAGTCTCAAACCCAGACAACCCCTTTAACTAGGACAATTTCAGAAGAGAACAGCAGAAATAATTATTTTTTATATTTTAATTTTTTCTGTTTCATTTCAGGATAAGGGGGAACTACACCTCTAAATAAATAATTTATTTATTTTAGAAATATTAGCAAGTGACATCACAATTTTTCCTAACCGCTTAAATGCAGCAGTCACTAAGGGGTTAAGTATCGTGATCGGAGCTAGCGACACTAAGCCCCCTCCAACTATGCAGTGAGCCCATCCACTGAGCACGTGCGGCAGGTGAAGCCAATGGGATAAAGGGGGGATCCCACCAAAGTATCAATTAGACAAGCCCCAAAATATCGCTTAGCGTGCGGCCATTAGGGGACTGATCACAAGCAAAGACCACTCTCTATTAATGTGAGTGGGCTTTATGATAAGTGGCCAGCAGCCGAACCCCACTGATCATTAAGTTACAATGAGTGTAGGATCTATAAGGAAATTCCTTTCATCCGGCATCCAATACTCTGGGGCTCTCAGCGCTCGTACCTTGGTTCGCAATGTGCGCAGCTCGTCCATGCCCTCGGTGAACGTTCGTTTCAGGTCGTCCAGCTCCTTCATTTTGGCTTGATGAACCTTAGGATCATGTAACATTAAAATGAAAAATAAAGTCAGATACAATGTAATCAGATAAGGTGGAAAGTGCATGCTGGGAGTTGTAGTTTCACAGTGAAAGAACAAAGTGAATTACTTTTTCATTTAGCTTCTGTTTAATTTACAAGATCTCCGCTTGCTGACATTACGTGATAACATTAGTTACTACGGCTGAACACTCGCCCCGATCACATCCGACTGACACAGATACACCGCGGCTCGTTGCAGTGTCACCGGCTGCTCGTAACAAGCCCTGCCGCTGTGTCAGCCGGACACGGACAGGAAGGGACATCGGCCTCTGAATGTAACTGATGTTCTCATTCACTGACAGCAAGAAAAACTGGAAAAAAAAAAATTGGCAAATAGTGAATCCAAGTTTCTGAGTCCAGTTACCTCCAGATTGTCGGACTTCTCCTGTCTCTGCTTCTCCAGCTCCACTTTGGTGACTCGCAGCTTCGCGTCCAGCTCATTGGATTTTATTTCTTCAGACTCCTAGTAAGAAAGAAATTAAATAGATTGTCAGAGACTTCACGAGTCGGAAAATCACTAAACATCAGAAAGCAGGACATCATGGGACCCGCTGATAAGGGGCTACTGGCAACCCCCCTGCGTCCAGAGGGCTCACAATATCTCTCCCCCCCCATAGTCCAGAGGGCTCACAATATTCCCCCAGAGTCTACAGGGCTTACAATATCCCTCCCCCCAGAGTCCAGAGGGCTCACAATATCCCCCCCAGAGTCAAGAGGGCTCACAATATCCTTCCCCCCCAAAGTCCAGAGGGAGGGCTCACAATATCCCTCCCCCCAGAGTCAAGAGGCTCACAATACCCCCCCCCCAGAGTCCAGAGGGCTCACAATATCCCACCCCAGAGTCCAGAGGGCTCAAAATATCCCCCCCCAGAGTCCAGAGGGAGGGCTCACAAAATCCCTACCCCCAGAATCCAGAGGGAGGCCTCACAATAGCCCTCCTCCCCCCAGAGTCCAAAGGGCTCACGATATCCCTCCCCCTCCAGAGTCCAGAGGGCTCACGATATCCCTCCCCCCCCAGAGTCCAGAGGGCTCACGATATCCCTCCCCCCCCCAGAGTCCAAAGGGCTCACAATATCCCTCCCCACCAGAGTCCAGGGGGCTCACAATATCCCCCCCAGAGTCCAGAGGGCTCACAATATCCATCCCCCCCAGAATCCAGAGGGAGGGCTCACAATATCCATCCCCCCCAGAATCCAGAGGGAGGGCTCACAATATCCCTCCCCCCCAGAGTCCAGAGGGAGGGCTCACAATATCCCTCCCCCCCAGAGTCCAGAGGACTCACAATATCCCTCCCCCCCAGAGTCCAGAGGACTCACAATATCCCTCCCCCCCCAGAGTCCAGAGGACTCACAATATCCCTCCCGCCCAGAGTCCAGAGGACTCACAATATCCCTCCCCCCCAGTGTCCAGAGGACTCACAATATCCCTCCCGCCCAGAGTCCAGAGGCTCACATATCCCTCCCCCCAGAGTCCAGAGGCTCACATATCCCTCCCCCCAAGTCCAGAGGGCTCACAATATCCCTCCCCCCAGAGTCCAGAGGCTCACAATATTTCCCATCCAGGCTCATATCCTCCCCCCAGAGTCCAGAGGGCTCACATATCCCTCCCCCTCAGAGTCCAGAGGGCTCACAATATCCCTCCCCCCCAGAGTCCAGAGGGCTCAATATCCCTCCCCCCATCCAAGAGGGCTCACATATCCCTCCCCCCCAGAGTCCAGAGGCTCACAATATCCCTCCCCCCCAGAGTCCAGAGGCTCACAATATCCCTCCCCCCAGAGTCCAGGGCTCACAATATCCCTCCCCCCCAGAGTCCAGAGGGCTCACAATATCCCTCCCCCCAGAGTCCAGAGGCTCACAATATCCCTCCCCCCCAGAGTCCAGAGGGCTCACAATATCCCCCCCCCCCCCCCCCCCCCCCCCCCCCCCCCCCCCCCCCCCCCCCCCCCCCCCCCCCCCCCCCCCCCCCCCCCCCCCCCCCCCCCCCCCCCTCACAATATCCCTCCCCCCCAGATCCAGAGGGACTCACAATATCCCTCCCCCCAGAGTCCAGGGAGGGCTCACAATATCCCTCCCCCCCAGAGTCCAGAGGCTCACAATATCCCTCCCCCCCAGAGTCCAGAGGCTCACAATATCCCTCCCCCCAGAGTCCAGAGGCTCACAATATCCCTCCCCCCCAGAGTCCAGAGGACTCACATATCCCTCCCCCCCAGGTCCAGAGGACTCCAATATCCTCCCGCCCAGAGTCAGAGGCTCACAATATCCCTCCTCCCCCAGAGTCCAGAGGGCTCATTATATCCTCCCCCATCCAGAGGGCTCACATATCCCTCCCCCCAGAGTCCAGAGGCTCACAATATCCCCCCCCCCAGAGTCCAGAGGCTCACAATATCCCTCCCCCCAGAGTCCAGAGGCTCACATATCCCTCCCCCAGAGTCCAGGGCTCACAATATCCCCCCAGAGTCCAGAGGCTCACAATATCCCTCCCCCCAGATCCAGAGGCTCACAATATCCCTCCCCCCCAGATCCAGAGGCTCACAATATCCCTCCCCCCAGAGTCCAGAGGGCTCACAATATCCCCCCCCAGAGTCCAGAGGGCTCACAATATCCCTCCCCCCCAGAGTCCAGAGGACTCACATTATCCCTCCCCCCCAGAGTCCAGAGGACTCACATTATCCCTCCCCCCCAGAGTCCAGAGACTCACAATATCCCTCCCCCCAAGAGTCCAGAGGGCTCACAATATCCCTCCCCCCCAGAGTCCAGAGGGCTCACAATATCCCTCCCCTCCAGAGTCCAGAGGACTCACAATATCCCTCCCCCCAGTGTCCAGAGGACTCACGATATCCTCCCCCCAGAGGGCTCACAATTCCCTCCTCCCCCAGAGTCCAGAGGGCTCATTATACCCTCCCCCTCCAGAGGGCTCACAATATCCCTCCCCCCCGAATCCAGAGGGAGGGCTCACAATATCCCTCCTCCCCCCAGAGTCTAAGGGTTCATTATATCCCCCCCCTCCAGAGGGATCACGATATCCCCCTCCAGAGTCCAAAGGCTCAAGATATCCTCCCCCAGAGTCCAGAAGCTCACAATATCCCTCCCCACCAGAGCCAGGGCTCACAATATCCTCCCCCCCCAAGTCCAGAGGGAGGGCTCACAATATCCCTCCCCCAAGATCCAGAGACTCACAATATCCTCCCCCCCAAGTCCAGAGGCTCACAATATCCCTCCCCCCAAGAGTCCAAGGCTCATAATATCCCTCCCCAGATCCAGAGGACTCACATATCCTCCCCCCCAGAGTCCAGAGGCTCCATACCCCCCCTCAAGTCCAAGATCCAATATCCCCCCCGAGTCCAGGGCTCACAATACCCTCCCCCCCAGAGTCAAGGGCTCACAATATCCTCCCCCCCAAGTCCAGAGACTCACAATATCCCTCCCCCCCATGTCCAGAGGACTCACGATATCCTCCCGCCCAGAGTCCAGAGGCTCACAATATTCTCTCCCCCAAGTCCAGAGGTCATTAATCCCTCCCCTCCAGAGGCTCACGATATCCTCCCCTCCAGAGTCCAGAAGGCTCACAATATTCTCCCCCCAGAGTCCAGGGGCTCACATATCCCTCCCCCTCCAGGTCCAGAAGGCTCACAATATCCCTCCCCCCCAGAGTCCAGAGGAGGGCTCACAATATCCCTCCCCCCCAGAGTCCAGAGACTCACAATATCCCTCCCCCCCAGAGTCCAGAGGACTCACAATATCCCTCCCCCCCAGAGTCCAGAGGACTCACAATATCCCTCCCCCCCAGAGTCCAGAGGACTCACAATATCCCTCTACCTCCCCCCAGAGTCCAGAGACTCACAATATCCCTCCCCCCCAGAGTCCAGAGGGCTCACAATATCCCTTCCCCCAGAGTCCAGAGGGCTCACAATATCCCTCCCCCCCAGAGTCCAGAGAGGGCTCACAATATCCCTCCCCCCCAGAGTCCAGAGGGCTCACAATATCCCTCCCCCCCAGAGTCCAGAGGGCTCACAATATCCTCCCCCCAGAGTCCAGAGGGCTCACAATATCCCTCCCCCCAGAGTCCAGAGGGCTCACAATATCCCTCCCCCAGAGTCCAGAGGGCTCACAATATCCCTCCCCCCAGAGTCCAGAGGGCTCACAATATCCCTCCCCCCCAGAGTCCAGAGGGCTCACAATATCCCTCCCCCCAGAGTCCAGAGGGCTCACAATACCCTCCCCCCAGAGTCCAGAGGGACTCACAATATCCCTCCCCCCCAGAGTCCAGAGGGCTCACAATATCCCTTCCTACCCCCCAGAGTCCAGAGGGCTCACATATCCCCCCCCCAGAGTCCAGAGGGCTCACAATATCCCCCCCCCCCAATATCCAGAGAGGCTCACATATCCCTCCCCCCCAGAGTCCAGAGGAGGCTCACAATATCCCTCCCCCCCAGAGTCCAGAGGGCTCACAATATCCCTCCCCCCAGAGTCCAGAGGCATCACGAGATCCCTCCCCCCCAGAGTCCAGAGGCTCACATATCCCTCCCCCCCAGAGTCAAGAGGCTCACAATATCCCTCCCCCCAGAGTCCAGAGGAGGGCTCACAATATCCCTCCTCCCCCAGAGTCCAGAGGGCTCAATATTCCCATCCCCCCCAGAGTCCAGAGGGCTCACAATATCCCTCCCCCCCAGAGTCCAGAGGGCTCACAATATCCCTCCCCCTCCAGAGTCCAGAGGCTCACAAATATCCCTCCCCCCCAGAGTCCAGAGGGACTCACAATATCCCTCCCCCCAGGTCAGAGGCTCACAATTCCCTCCCCCCAGAGTCCAGAGGGCTCACAATATCCCTCCCCCCCAGAGTCCAGAGGGCTCACAATATCCCTCCCCCCCAGAGTCCAGGGCTCACAATATCCCCCCCCCAGAGTCCAGAGGCTCACAATATCCCTCCCCCCAGAGTCCAGAGGGCTCACAATATCCCCCCCAGAATCCAGAGGGCTCACAATATCCCTCCCCCCAGAGTCCAGAGCGCTCACAATATCCCCCCCCACAGAGGGCTCACAATATCCTCCCGAGAGTCCAGAGGGCTCACAATATCCCCCCCCCAGAATCCAGAGGGCTTACAATATCCCCCCCAGATTCCAGGGGCTCACAATATCCACCCCCCAGAGTCCAGAGGGCTCACAATATCCCCCCCCCAGAGTTCAGAGGGCTCACAATATCACCCCTACAGTCCAGAGGGCTCACAATATCCCCCCCAGAATCCAGAGGGCTCACAATATCCCTCCCCCCAAGAGTTCAGAGGGCTCACAATATCCCCCCCTAGAGTCCAGAGGGCTCACAATACCTGATGTATACAGGCCGCTCCGCAGATCGCCCCGTGCACATCAAGAAGTCCATACTGATAGGTTTTATCATCTCCTGGCAGTTCCGGCGGATCTGCTCGGACTCCTCCTGGCTTGGTTCAGTTTGGCCGCCGTATCTCGCAGTTTGTCTTTGGTTTCCTGATGATTAAACATGAGACAAAGATGAAAGATTTTATTTTCATGGTTACAAGTCACCATTTTCTCCAGTGACCTGAAGTCTGTCGAGGAGATGATCTAGAGAGGCCACAGCCATTAGAGACTCTTTATAGGGGTCTTCAAGGATATATCTTTGATGGCGAGCCGAGCGGACCACCCCCTTTAAATAATCAGCCTGACCCCTGAGCTCACACCCATAACTGCTGGAGGGAGATGTATCCTGGTGTGAACAGTGTCTAGGAAGCCCTGGAGTGTCCTGTACCTGCTACATACATGCTTCATGCCCGCCACTCACCTTGTGCGAGTCCAGCTCAGATTTTAGCTTGTTATTGGCCCACTTCACTTTGATGGCGTAGGAGTTCACCTCTTCCTTCAGCTTCTCGATGTCGCGGCTCTGCCGACTCGTCTCGTTCTCCTGGATTCGAGGAAAACAGAAGAAATCTGTCAGGAGGTCGGAGTGACGGAGAAGTCCCACCATGTAAGGGGGCGATGGGACCAGAAAGGGGCGAGGTACGGGAGGGAAGGTCAGTCTACATCCCATCCATAGGGATGAGGAGCCTCCAACTACCACCGATAAGGATCTGAATCCTCCGCTTTTCTGCCTCTTGGGAATAAATAGAGCGCGGGGTGGAAAGGCCGAGCAGTTGATGGCCGTTACTGCGGGGGCATCGGTACCTTGGCCTCATGCAGCTGGTGCAGTCGCCCTTTTTCCTGAGTGAGGATCTTGATTCTGGCGCTGTTCTTCTCCATCTCCTTGTTGGCCTCTCGCAGTTTCCGCTCCAGAACCTCCTTCTCTTTCCGGAGATCCAAAGACTCTTTCTCGCCTCTAACGTACTTCATGACCATCGCCTCCTTTTCCTGTCGTGCCTCCTCACATTTTTTATTGGCCTGGAGATGAGAGAATGGAGAGAAGTTACTACCTGCGAGATAACAGACGCCTGCTAATATGTTCCACCACAAGGGGGAGCAGTGACACAGGACAGGACTGCAGAATGAATGCTGGAGATTCGCACTGGCCCTTGAAAAAACACTGGTGACAGACTGGAAGGAAAGAAGGATCCTACTGGATATGGTGGATTTAGACTTTTAAGAATCTAAGGTGCAGCCTTTATAACTCAGATATTACCACAGGAACTCGATAGATCTAACCAATGGCGATTATAAATCCGTATTTACAGAAGATCAGAAGGGTTCCTTTACCGGAAAATCACACACGGATGCAATGTCTAATACCGCCACACGGTGCAAACATCACTGCCGATACAACATTTACACATAAGCATACAGGGTTAATCCTGCGGCCGATACCTGCTCCGTCCTCAGCACCATCTCCTTATGCAGCTGCTGGATGGTGTTTTTAGAAGACAAATCTTGAGAAAGCAGCCGGTCCTTTGCTAATTTCACGTCTCGGCCGAGTTCTTCAATCCTCCCCTCAAACTGCCAAAAGAGGAGAAATGTTCAAAATCCACAATATTAGCTAATAATCTACCAACCCAAATGGCACTAAACTCCAGAGCTGCACTCACTATTCTGCTGGTGCAGTCACTATGCACATACATTACATTACTGATCCTGAGTTACATCCTGTATTATACTCCAGAGCTGCACTCACTATTCTGCTGGTGCAGTCACTGTGTATATACATTACTGATCCTGAGTTACATCCTGTATTATACTCCAGAGCTGCACTCACTATTCTGCTGGTGCAGTCACTGTGTACATACATACATTACTGATCCTGAGTTACATCCTGTATTATACCCAGAGCTGTACTCACTATTCTGCTGGTGCAGTCACTGTGTACATACATTACATTACTGATCCTGAGTTACATCCTGTATTATACTCCAGAGCTGCACTCACTGTTCTGCTGGTGCAGTCACTTGACATACATTACATTACTGATCCTGAGTTACATCCTGTATTATACTCCAGAGCTGCACTCACTATTCTGCTGGTGCAGTCACTGTGTACATTCATTACTGATCCTGAGTTACATCCTGTATTATACTCCAGAGCTGCACTCACTATTCTGCTGGTGCAGTCACTGTGTACATACATTACATTACTGATCCTGAGTTACATCCTGTATTATACTCCAGAGCTGCACTCACTATTCTGCTGGTGCAGTCACTGTGTACATACATACATTACTGATCCTGAGTTACATCCTGTATTATACTCCAGAGCTGCACTCACTATTCTGCTGGTGCAGTCACTGTGTACATACATTACATTACTGATCCTGAGTTACATCCTGTATTATACTCCAGAGCTGCACTCACTATTCTGCTGGTGCAGTCACTGTGTACATACATTACATTACTAATCCTGAGTTACATCCTGTATTATACCCAGAGCTGCACTCACTATTCTGCTGGTGCAGTCACTGTGTACATACAAGATGTAACTCAGGATCAGTAATGTATTATATGTACACAGTGACTGCACCAGCAGAATAGTTGGGGGTGGGGGCCCCCTAATACTCAGCAGTGACGTTTGGCCCCTGTGGCTGCTCCTTAGTGAAGCCTGAGAGAAATTTTCTGTGACGGGCGTCGGAGACTTCGCCTTTGTGCTTTCCACATAACAGAGGCAGGTGTGTCACTGGAAACACGAGAACAGTGACCAAAATACATGGCCAGTGACGTCCGCAGTGTGACATCCCGAAGGCCGCGAGCCCCACGGCCGGCACAAATCTGCCTCCTGTCACCGGGCACCAACATCGGTCAGAACGACCACAACTCAGTCTTATGTGCAAATGATCAAAACTTCACAGATCGTCGGGTGAAATCTGTTGCGATGATAGAAAAAAAACCATTGTTTATCGCTAGAGGCAAATAAGCTGCTGTCACAGCTAAGGGTTTGTTACAATGTATCAGTGTAGACAATCTTCAGTGATAAAAACTCCTGAGAATGTGGACGCTGGACCACGAGAACGCTGCAGCCTCATCCTACATGAAGCGGCGCATGCTCTGCTCTGCTTCATGGTCTATAGGATTACAGGAGAAGGCAGAGCTCAGGACTTGGATATATCGGACAGTCCCATAGAAAAGGAAGAGAGCGCAGGGTGAGAGTGTGCACTTCTGCTCCATTCCAGAGGTGGCAGCATACGCCCGATCATTGGGGGTCCGGCTGCAGGGATCAATCCTATGGAAGCGGTACACCCAGCAACTTCTGGAATTCCCCGTAACACACTTCAAAATTTAAAAAAAAAAAAGTATTTACACATACACAGAACTAAAACAAAAGCTTGTTTCTCAACAGAGTGAGCTTCAAAATACAAAAAAGGAAAAAAAAAACTGAAGTGTTTAAGAACGGACCCTGCGGATAATGATCTGCCTCCATCCTTACTGCAGTAATCTGTCAGCTCTTCTGTTCGGGACGTACGCACGTTACCGGATCACGCAGTGTCGGAGCGTCCGTTACCATCTGTTTCCTCCGCACTTCCAGTATTTTTATACATCGATCACTTTGCTCTTCACTTTCTTGAGTGGATTAAAACTTCGTTTCTTCCTCTTAAAAAATGAAAAGCGGCCAGAAAGGAGGTAAAAAGCGACAGATTTGATGACATTTCTGATCCCTTTCTGTACTGAATCGTCTTATTTCTGATTTTTCTTATCACAAAATGATCCAAAAAATGGAATTAACTGCTAGAAAAACGAATGGAGCATTAAAGGGAACCTGTCGTAAATTTATGCTGCCAAAACCACAAGTCAGAAGCGGCGGCACGACTGCAGCGATATATCTGTCTCACTATGGGATTATCAGAGAAAGCCTGCGATGTGCAGTCGGCTGGTGACTACGGGTTAATTCATTACAAAGCCTCACCTCATCGATATCATGAAGCTATAAAGGAGGGGAGGATTGCACCGCTTGTAAGAAGCCGCCGCATGAGTATTCAAGTCAGGGCTAAAAAAAGATCCTGGACTTTTCATACAACATTGTACGTAATGAGTAATTATAGGCAAAACGTGTCTTCTGTCATCAGCTCCCTGACACTGATACATTGTAACAACACTGCTGGTCTGAGACTATAAGACAAAAGTAGGTCACAAACAAGTTTTCTATCAAGGTAAGACTCTGACTCTGCCGGTGAGAGAAGTGAACTGGGGGTGACGAGTCTCATTCCTACACATGAGGCCGATTACACAACGTAAAAGCATGTCCTACACATCCGACTACACAGTGAATCACAGAGAGCGAGATGTCACCAATCAAGAGGCGAACACAGCCACCAACAAAGTGTCCGACACCAGAAGAGAGAAGTCACCAACCAAGAGGCGAACACAGCCACCAGCAAAGTGTCCGACACCAGAAGAGAGAAGTCACCAACCAAGAGGCGAACACAGCCACCAACAAAGTGTCCGACACCAGAAGAGAGAAGTCACCAACCAAGAGGCGAACACAGCCACAAACAAAGTGTCAGACACCAGGGAGAGAGAAGTCACCAACCAAGAGGCGAACACAGCCACACAAAGTGTCCGACACCAGAAGAGAGAAGTCACAACCAAGAGGCGAACACAGCCACCAACAAAGTGTCGACACCAGGAGAGAGAGTCACCAACCAAGAGGCAACACAGCCACAAACAAAGTGTTCGACACCAGAGAGAGAGACGTCACCAACCAAGAGGCGAACACAGCCACAAACAAAGTGTCCGACACCAGAAGAAGAAGTCACGAACCAAGAGGCGAACACAGCCACCAACAAAGTGTCCACACCAGGAGAGAGAAGTCACCAACCAAGAGGCAACACAGCCACCAAAAAGTGTTCGACACCAGGAGAGAGACGTCACCAACCGAGAGGCGAACACAGCCCCAACAAAGTGTCCGACACAGAAGAGAGAAATCACCAACCAAGAGGCGAACACAGCCAACAACAAAGTGTCCAGACACCAGAAAAGAGAAGTCACGAACCAAGAGGCGAACACAGCCACAACAAAGTGTCCGACACCAGGAGAGAGAAGTCACAAACCAAGAGGCGAACACAGCCACCAACAAAGTGTCCGACACCAGGAGAGAGACGTCACCAACCAGAGGCGAACACAGCCACCAACAAAGTGTCCAACACAGAAGAGAGAATCACCAACCAAGAGGCGAACACAGCCAACAACAAAGTGTCCGACATCCAGAAGAGAGAAGTCACCAACCAAGAGGCGAACACAGCCAACAACAAAGTGTCCGACACCAGAAGAGAGAAGTCACAACCAAGAGGCGAACACAGCCACCAACAAAGTGTCCGACACCAGAAGAGAGACGTCACCAACCAAGAGGCGAACACAGCCACAAACAAAGTGTCCAACACCAGAAGAGAGAAGTCACCAACCAAGAGGCGAACACAGCCCCCAACAAAGTGTCCGACATCAGAAGAGAGAAGTCACCAAATTACCAGAGGAGAAATATACAGCCAACAATAGAAACGTACAACCGCCATAATACTGCCCCTATGTACAAGAATATAACTACTATAATACTGCTCCTATGTACAAGAATATAACTACTATAATACTGCCCCTATGTACAAGAATATAACTACTATAATACTACTCCTATGTACAAGAATATAACTACTATAATACTGCTCCTATGTACAATATAACTACAATAATACTACTCCTATGTACAATATAACTACTATAATACTGCTCCTATGTACAATATAACTACAATAATACTACTCCTATGTACAATATAACTACTATAATACTGCTCCTATGTACAATATAACTACAATAATACTACTTCTATGTACAATATAACTACTATAATACTGCTCCTATGTACAAGAATATAACTACTATAATACTGCTCCTATGTACAAGAATATAACTACTATAATACTGCTCCTATGTACAAGAATATAACTGCTATAATACTGCCCCCTATGTACAAGAATATAACTATTTTAATACTGCCCGTATGTACAAGAATATAACTACTATAATACGCCCCTATATACAAGAATATAACTACTATAATACTGCCCCTATGTACAAGAATATAACTTACTATAATTTTACATGACTACTATAGCCTACAAGAATATAACTACTATAATACTGCCCCTATGTACAAGAATATAACTACTATAATACTGCCCCTATGTACAAGAATATAACTACTATAATACTGCCCCCTATGTACAAGAAACTATAAACTTACAAATATAATACTATATACGCCCCTATGTACAAGAATATAACTACTATAATACTGCTCCTATGTACAAGAATATAACTATATAATACTGCTCCTATGTACAGAATAATACTATAAACTGCCTATCAATAAATATATACTGCCCCTATGTACAAGAATATAACTACTATAATACTGCCCCTATGTACAAGAATATAACTACTATAATACTGCTCCTATATACAAGAATATAACTACTATAATACTGCCCTTATATACAAGAATATAACTATATAATATGCCCCAATGTACAAGAATACTATATATACTGCTATATACAATATAATACTAAACTGCCCCTATATACAAGAATATAACTATATAATTACTGCCCCAATGTTACAAGAATATAACTACTATAATACTGCCCCTATGTACAAGAATTATAACTACTATAATACTCTCCATATACAAAACTACTATATGCTAGTACAAGAATATAACTACTATAATACTGCCCTATGTACAAGAATATAACTACTATAATACTGCCCTATTGTATAACTATAATACTACATAATTAATACTGCCCCTATATACAAGAATATAACTACTATAATACTGCCCCTATGTACAAGAATATAACTACTATAATACTGCCCCTATGTACAGGAATATAACTACTTTAATACTGCTCATATGTAGAAGAATATAACTACTATAATACTGCTCATATGTACAAAAAAGTACAATAATAATACTGACAAGAATAACTATTATACTACTATCTCCTATCCTAGCTTAGTGCGGGTTTCCATTGCAGATCGTTCGAGGAATTCATATTTTTATTTCATGCTGATGCTTATAATAACCAAACAAAGAACCAAACGATGACCAACAAGCTAAATCAAAAATGGTACAAATTTTATTAGAACATTATTAAAATTCACACACCAAATATTGGGATAAAGATGGGGATAGGGAAACCACATCTGCACAATGCAGGATCGTACAGCGACGCATTCATCTAGGTTTTAGGACATTTATGTATAAAGTATATATAATATAAATATCAATAAAGATTAACGGTATCTGCTGCCAATATTTACACTCAGTATACCATCCAGCCAATATAAGGCTATCACAAAGATATAGTATATACATACATACTCCAGATCACATAATAGTATCCACAACTATAGGTGGCTATAGGGTATGTATAGCGCAGAGACCATTGCCATTACCAACCGGCATCTAACACCACCATATGAATAGCTATAATAATAATAAGGAACACTGTCCCGCAACCAAGATATTTACCAGTGGGTAGTTGTCAAGAGGAAATGGCAGTCCCAATACCTAGACAAGCGCGTCCGCCCCGATGCGCGTTACGGACCTTCCTTCTTCAAGGGGCTTGGTCAAATGTACTCATAGCCCTTCTTAAATAGCAAGCAAGCTGGGCTAACCTTCTGGTAATGCCACCACCACGGATACCTATATGTAACATATCAATGCCCCTCACCCTGAGAAGCGTACCATCACAGTCATGAAACCTTTTGAAATGGCGGGGAATCGTTTTGAGCGTATCTACATCCTCGACGGCCGCTGCTGCTTCGATACCTAATACGTGTTCTTGTATACGTATTATAAGCTGCCTAGTTGTCATACCTACGTAAATCATTTTACATGGACATACCGCATGTGCCTTCTTGATTAACGAAAGTATCAACTCTGTCCATATTAGAACAAGCAATGCAGCGGACCGCACGAGGAGCTACCTCAGCGCTCCACCATTTGATCAAGGAAAGTCACTACTGGTACGCCAGTGCAGTGACTACGGACCAACCGGTCACGTAAATTCCTAGATATTCTTGCTGCAATGGAGGCCCTCTCGGGGAGGAACCGTGAGATGATCGGGTCCACCTTCAATATATGCCATGACTTGTCTAGAATCTTTCTCATCCATGACAAATGTGAATGGAAATTAGTGACAAATCTTAACTTCGCGGAGTCCTTATTGGGTCTTGTCCCATATAAAAGTGTATCTCTTGACGAGTACTTAGCCCTATTAAAAGCCTTCTTAATCATGCGATTGCTGAAACCACGTTCCAGCAGGCGCAATTTTAGATCTTCTGCCTGCCTGAAAAAATCCTCATCTGTAGAGCATAACCTGCGTAATCGCAGGAATTGTCCGGTAGGGACAGATTGGATCATGTGACCCGGATGGGAGGAGGATGCGAGTAAAAGCATATTTGTCGCAGTTGGCTTGCGAAAAATATCTGTTTGTATTTCCCCTTTATTATCTTTTTTTAGCATAACATCCAAAAATTCTATGGAAGTAGCATCACATTTATAGGTAATACGGATGTTTTGATCATTATCATTGAGAGATGACATAAAGGAATGAAGGCCATCACAGGACCCCTGCCAGATAAGTAAAATGTCATCGATGTACCGCGTCCAAGAAAGGACACGGCACATCGGCGACACCTGATCTGGCAGGGAGAGGTCTCTCCCACAGCCCCAGGAACAGGTTAGCGTACGCAGGGGCAAAAGATGCCCCCATAGCTGTTCCCTGGAGCTGCAGGAAGAAAGACCCCTTAAAAACAAAAAAATTATGCGTCAGCGTAAAACTCAATAGCTCAATGATTAACTCTCTAATGTACTATCCATATGGACACATGTAGAGTTTTGTCATATAATCCATCCATACCATGTGTCCATGTATACTGTGTGTATTTGTTTGATGCTTATAATAGTAGGGTTCTACCTGTTTGATGGATTGAAGGTGAGGAGCTCGGTCTCCCCTCTTTTCTTCAGTTCTTCTCTTAGATAATCTTTCTCAGAACAAATATCCAAGATCAGCTGCTGATGCTTCTTATTCTCCTCAATTAACCTGGAAAACAAAGGAAAATGAAAACCGTACATTACACTGACGAGAACTAGAGAAAAACATCACAGTATAGAATACAGTCAGATTCATTATTGTACAAAAAATACAGTATTATAGTAGTTATATTACTGTACATAGGGGCAGTATTATAGTAGATATATTCTTGCACATAGGAGCAGTATATAGTAGATATATTCTTGTACATAGGAGCAGTATTATAGTAGATATATTCTTGTACATAGGGGCAGTATATAGTAGTTATATTCTTGTATATAGGGGACAGTATTATAGTAGTTATATTCTTGTACATAGGAACAGTATTATAGTAGTTATATTCTTGTACATAGGAGCAGTATTATAGTAGATATATTCTTGTACATAGGAGCAGTATTATAGTAGTTATATTCTTGTACATAGGGGCAGTATTATAGTAGATATATTCTTGTACATAGGAGCAGTATTATAGTAGATATATTCTTGTACATAGGAGCAGTATATAGTAGTTATATTCTTGTACATAGGGGCAGTATTATAGTATTATATTCTTTACATAGAAGCAGTATTATAGGAGTTATATTCTTGTACATAGGAGCAGTATTATAGTAGTTATATTCTTGTACATAGGAGCAGTATTATAGTAGTTATATTTTGTACATAGGAGCAGTATTATAGTAGATATATTCTTGTACATAGGGGCAGTATTATAGTAGTTATATTCTTGTACATAGGGCAGTATATATAGTAGTTATATTCTTGTACATAGGGGCAGTATTATAGTAGTTATATTCTTGTACATAGGAGCAGTATTATAGTAGTATATTCTTGTACATAGGAGCAGTATTATAGTAGTTATATTCTTGTACATAGGGGGGAGTATTATAGTAGTTATATTTGTGTACATAGGAGCAGTATTATAGTAGTTATATTCTTGTACATAGGGACAGTATTATAGTAGTTATATTCTTGTACATAGGGGCAGTATTATAGTAGTTATATTCTTGTACATAGGAGCAGTATTATAGTAGTTATATTCTTGTACATAGGGGCAGTATTATAGTAGTTATATTCTTGTACATAGAGGCAGTATTATAGTAGTTATATTCTTGTACATAGGAGCAGTATTATAGTAGTTATATTCTTGTACATAGGGGCAGTATTATAGTAGTTATATTCTTGTGCATAGGAGCAGTATTATAGTATGTTATATTCTTGTGCATAGGAGCAGTATTATAGTAGTTATATTCTTGTACATAGGGGCAGTATTATAGTAGTTATATTCTTGTACATAGGGGCAGTATTATAGTAGTTATATTCTTATACATAGGGGCAGTATTATAGTAGTTATATTCTTGTACATAGGGGCAGTATTATAGTAGTTATATTCTTGTGCATAGGAGCAGTATTATAGTAGTTATATTCTTGTATATAGGGGCAGTATTATAGTAGTTATATTCTTGTGCATAGGAGCAGTATTATAGTAGTTATATTCTTGTACATAGGGGCAGTATTATAGTAGTTATATTCTTGTACATAGGGGCAGTATTATAGTAGTTATATTCTTGTACATAGTGTAGCCTTCCGGGGGGTTTAGCTCTAGGATCGCTGTCTGGGTAGACAGAATGGCACGGAAACAGTTCATTCAGACAGCAGTTTGGTGAAAACTGGCCGCAACCAGTTTTATTAAAGTCCACAGCACACAGATAAAAACAAAGCATAAAACAAAGACCTGGGCTTGTCTAGCCTCTAATTACACTTAGATAGATGGCCCTCTCTATCCGGGACCCAGACTCTACCAGTCTGTGCCAAAACAACACATATGACATATGTTACCAGTATGGAGTTTCACAGACACTCCTCCTGTGTCTGAAGGCACCTTCCATGACCAGACTTGAGAGAGATCCACTCCTATTCAGTAGTCATTATGCTGGAGGTTCACAGAGACACTCCTGTGTCCGGGGTCCTTCCTGCACCCAGACTGAGACGGCTCCCCTCCTCTTCAGTAATCATCAGCATGGAGGTTCACAGAGACACTCCTGTGTCCGGGGTCCTTCCTGCACCCAGACTGAGACGGCTCCCCTCCTCTTCAGTAATCATCAGCATGGAGGTTCACAGAGACACTCCTGTGTCCGGGGTCCTTCCTGCACCCAGACTGAGACGGCTCCCCTCCTCTTCAGTAATCATCAGCATGGAGGTTCACAGAGACACTCCTGTGTCCGGGGTCCTTCCTGCACCCAGACTGAGACGGCTCCCCTCCTCTTCAGTAATCATCAGCATGCATTCTCACAGAGACTGCTTCCTTGTGCCAGGACACCTCTCTGTGTCCAGGCTGAAGACAGCTCTAACACTCTTGGAGCATTCTCACAGAGACTGCTTCCTTGTGCCAGGACACCTCTCTGTGTCCAGGCTGAAGACAGCTCTAACACTCTTGGAGACACCTTCTGTGCCTGGACCCTTGTCCAGACTGAATGAGCTCTCTGACTGTGTCCGCAGACACCTATTTCTGGCTTCCTAATTACAGCTGATTGGCTTCAGGTTTGAGCTGCAAGTGTGCAATGAATGCAAGGTGTAGTGACCTTTCTCTACCACCAGGTCTACAAAGCCACCCATTTCCCTTATAGTTAGCAAAGAACCTAGGTGAAATGTACACCCCATTCACCACATATCTCACTGTCTCACAATAGGAGCAGTATTATAGTAGTTATATTCTTGTACATAGGAGCAGTATTACAGTAATTACCATATATTCTTGTGTATTGGGGGCAGTATTATAGTAGTTATATTCTTTTTTATTTTTCAATTATCGGAGTTGTGTGATGGATCGGTTGTTGCGTTGTGAGCTGAAGTGTTTTTATTTCTACTATTTTGAGGTAAAATGTGACATTTTTATGGCTTCTTACTATATTTAAAATTTTTGGCGACATAATCCAGAATTTGGCATTTCAATGTATTTTTCCTCTTTACAGCATCTACTGATTGGGAGAATTCATTTTATTATTTTGATAAATCAGACTTAATAGATGCTTCAGCATTCGAATAGTTCTGTTATTTTACATCTCTTCATTTTCACATAAGAAACAGTGTGTGGGGGGGTGTTTGGATTTCTATTTTCTTTGTTTTTTACTTTTCGTTTTAGTCCCCTTAGGGAACTTTAACCTGCGATGGTTTCTCCACTAATCCTATATACACCAGTATTGCTGTATACAGTGAAAATCACGGACAGGCTGGACATCACAGGAGAATTCACATGATGGGATGTCGTTCTAAACAATGCGTTCCCCGCAGTCACGTCTGAGGACGCCCATGGAATCCTGAATGAGCACTCAGGCTGGATCGGATGCTTCAGTTTCCTCTGTCAGTGATTGACAGCAGCATTTAAAGAGGGTAACAGCAGCGATTATCAGTAACGCTGATGGCTGCTCAGAAGCCACTGAACTGTACTGAAGTATTTAAAGGGAACAGGTCATCGATTTGTGCTGCCTTAGACGTTACCGCAGCAAAACGTACACGGGTACAATAACGTAGCCAGCCGCTGGGTTACTTTACAGCATGCTCGTCTCAGGCCACACCACCATTGTACAGGAAGGAGGAGGAGAGCTGTGACATCACAGTTTGTGAATGAAGAAACTCTGCTATATAGAGCATCTAGAGATAATATCACTCATAATCCTGTCTGTGATGATAATGAGACTGCTGATAGGTCTTCAATACAGGATTGGCAGTATTAAAGAGAGAAACTTACAAGATTTCAGTTATTTTTATATGAAAAGTATGTAACTGAGAATAGAAAGTAGTTATAAATAATAAAACCATGATGTGAGCGCCGCCCATCCCCAATGGTCTTAACAACAGTTTCCTGTACAATAATATCTTGATGCTTGGTGCGAGGACGCTTGTCGCTGCCTTCGCTCCGTCTCCCGGCCACACAATGCAACAGTCAGGGATTTTCTGATGCATAAAAGCTTCATAATCCGATCAAATACTAAACAAAGCCAAGACATGCAGAGTCACACTCAGCGACGCAGCAGCGATCCCGACAACGATATGACCTGGCAGGGATCGCTGCTGCGTCGCTTTGTGGTCGCTGTGCTTAATGCCATTGTCTCACCTCACACACCCTACACTGATATGAATCCGGCTCGGTGATCAGAGGATCGCTGGCGATCCAGCTGCATATGACCCCACAATATGCAGCCACTGCAGCAGTAATATATTATTACATGGCGGCCATTCATATTGAACAGGTCTGACCTGTACACGTCCTACACGTGAGCAGCACATACTAAGGGGTCAGGAAAGATACTAAGGGACAGGAGGCTCCTGACTGATCGCTCAGACCAGCGATACTGTGGTGCTGCTGGCCCAAATGCTGCGCTCTCTGCTGCGGTTACGATGAAGCCTGCCCTATGCCGCAGCAGAGGAGAGGAGGCGCACCAGCGAACGGCCAGCCTCAGGATCAGTGCTTACAAGCTGAACCCCTTGCCTAAGAGACCGGCCTGCTGACAAGATGCAGAGACGGACGGCAACCTGGACAACAAGTAGTTAACAATAAGAATAATAACCCTTCATTCTTGAGAAAAGAAAGGATTTTTAACAAGAGGTAAATAAACGGCCAAGTTGCTCGTTATTACCAGGAGCTTTCAACCCATTTATGATGTGAGACGACTTTAATAAAATGTTTTGCTTATTTCAAATATACTTTGCATTTACAATTGTCTTTTTTTTGCTGTCAAAGAATTTTACGGTTTACAGCTAGAGTCTGAAAAAACACTGATAAAGGGCTGTCACAATGTAGCAGGTCAGACATGTGTCTGTGACCTGAAGAAAGAGACACAAAATAGTGACACACGATCTTATGAAAATTCACAGAGAAATATCTGCAGTGTTAGCTCCTGCCCAGAACGGCTGTTACAATGTGTCGGTATTAAGCAGGAGGGCGATTTGTGCTGCTGTAACTCAGAGGACTGTCTGCACCGACACATTGCAGCAGGGCCTCAGCTGTATACAACAGGGGGCAGACAGCCGCCATTGGGGCCAGACAGCCACCACCGGGGGG
>JARQOD010000003.1:599616030-599641583 GCA_033576555.1 Oophaga sylvatica
CCCCCCAAACCCGATCCCTCCCCACACACACGGGATCCCCCCACAACCCGAGCCCTCCCCACACACGGGATCCCCCCACAACCCGAGCCCTCCCCACACAGCCGGGATCCCCCACAACCCGAGCCCTCCCCACACAGCCGGGATCCCCCCGCAACCCGAGCCCTCCCCACACAGCGGGATCCCCCGCAACCTGAGCCTCCCCACACAGGCCGGGATCCCCCCGCAACCGAGCCCTCCCCACACAGCGGGACCCCCACAACCGAGCTCTCCCCACACAGGCTGGGATCCCCCCACAACCCAGAGCCCTCCCACACAGGCCCGGGACCCCCCACAACCCAAGCCCTCCCCACACAGGCTGAGACTCCCCCCATAACCCGAGCCCCCCCCCACACAGGCCGGGACCCCCACAACCAGCCCTCCCCACACAGGCTGAGACCCCCCCATAACCCGAGCCCCCCCCACACAGGCCGGGACCCCCCACAACCCAGCCCTCCCCACACAGGCTGAGACCCCCCCATAACCCGAGCCCCCCCCACACAGGCCGGGACCCCCCACAACCCGAGCCCTCCCCACACAGGCCGGGATCCCCCCCCATAACCCGAGCCCCCCCACACAGGCGGGACCACCCCCCTCCCACACAGGCCGGGACCCCCCCACACCCGGACCCCCCACACAGGCGGGACCCCCTCCACACAGGCCGGGACCCCCCCCACACAGGCCGGGACCCCCCCACACACAGGCCGGGGACCCCCCCACACACAGGCCGGGACCCCCCACACACAGGCCGGGGACCCCCCACACACAGGCCGGGACCCCCCCACGGCGGACCCCTCCCCACACAGCCGGATCCCCCGTCACTGGACTCGCTCGTACGCCCCTCACCTTCTCCTGACCTCCGCTCACCTGGCGCCGTCTCCGTGCTTTCCCCGGAGTTGTAGTTGACGGTCATGATTTTGACGCTGTTCTTGAAGACGATGTCCCGCTCCGCAGATACTGGAGGGTGCGGCGGATCGGGAAGGGGCCCTTCATCGGCATCTCTGCGCCGGGCCCGCGACACTGAGGAGCACAGCCGCACTGCAGGCTGGGAGGAGAGGACAGCGGCCGCCGCGCTGCACGCCGGGAACTGGAGTCTGTCACATCTGCCACTCCAACTGTCATGTGACCTGCGCTCTGCTCGTGATAATAACCCGTTCTGTGCTGCAGCCTGAGCCCAGGGAAAGAAGACAGGGGAGGAGTCTGCATCCACAGTGACTGCACCAGCAGAATAGTGAGTGCAGCTCTGGAGTATAATACAGGATGTAACTCAGGATCAGTAATGTAATGTATGTACACAGTGACTGCACCAGCAAATAGTGAGTGCAGCTCTGGAGTATAATACAGGATGTAACTCAGGATCAGTAATGTATGTACACAGTGACTGCACCAGCAGAATAATGAGTGCAGCTCTGGAGTATAATACAGGATGTAACTCAGGATCAGTAATGTATGTACACAGTGACTGCCCAGCAGAATAGTGAGTGCAGCTCTGGAGTATAATACAGGATGTAACTCAGGATCAGTAATGTATGTTTACACAGTGACTGCAGCAGCAGAATAGTGAGTGCAGCTCTGGAGTATAATACAGGATGTAACTCAGATAGTAATGTATGTATGTACACAGTGACTGCACCAGCAGAATAGTGAGTGCAGCTCTGGAGTATAATACAGGATGTAACTCAGGATCAGTAATGTAATGTATGTACACAGTGACTGCACCAGAGAATAGTGAGTGCAGCTCTGGGTATAATACAGGATGTAACTCAGGATCAGTAATGTAATGAGTACACAGTGACTGCACCAGCAGATAGTGAGTGCGCTCTGGGTATAATACAGGATGTAACTCAGGATCAGTAATGTATGTATGTACACAGTGACTGCACCAGCAGAATAGTGAGTGCAGCTCTGGGGTATAATACAGGATGTAACTCAGGATCAGTAATGTAATGTATTACACAGTGACTGCACCAGCAGAATAGTGAGTGCAGCTCTGGAGTATAATACAGGATGTAACTCAGGATCAGTAATGTAATGTATGTACACAGTGACTGCACAGCAGAATAGTGAGTGCAGCTCTGGGTATAATACAGGATGTAACTCAGGATCAGTAATGTATGTACACAGTGACTGCACCAGCAGAATAGTGAGTGCTGCTCTGGAGTATAATACAGGAGGTAACTCAGGATCAGTAATGTAATGTATGTACACAGTGACTGCACCAGCAGAATAGTGAGTGCAGCTCTGGGTATAATACAGGAGTAACTCAGGATCAGTAATGTAATGTATGTACACAGTGACTGTACCAGCAGAATAGTGAGTGCAGCTCTGGGGTATAATACAGGAGGTAACTCAGGATCAGTAATGTAATGTATGTACACAGTGACTGCACCAGCAGAATAGTGAGTGCAGTCTGGAGTCTAAACAGGATGTAGCTCAGGATCAGTAATGTATGTACACAGTGACTGCACCAGCAGAATAGTGAGTGCAGCTTGGGTATAATACAGGATGTAACGCAGGATCAGTAATGTAATGTATGTACACAGTGACTGCACCAGCAGAATAGTGAGTGCAGCTCTGGAGTATAATACAGGATGTAGCTCAGGATCAGTAATGTATGTACACAGTGACTGCACCAGCAGAATAGTGAGTGCAGCTCTGGAGTATAATACAGGAGGTAACGCAGGATCAGTAATGTAATGTATGTACACAGTGACTGCACCAGCAGAATAGTGAGTGCAGCTCTGGGGTATAATACAGGATGTAACTCAGGATCAGTAATGTATGTACACAGTGACTGCACCAGCAGAATAGTGAGTGCTGCTCTGGAGTATAATACAGGATGTAACTCAGGATCAGTAATGTAATGTATGTACACAGTGACTGCACCAGCAGAATAGTGAGTGCAGCTCTGGAGTATAATACAGGATGTAACTCAGGATCAGTAATGTAATGTATGTACACAGTGACTGCACCAGCAGAATAGTGAGTGCAGCTCTGGAGTATAATACAGGATGTAACTCAGGATCAGTAATGTAATGTATGTACACAGTGAATGCACCAGCAGAATAGTGAGTGCTGCTCTGGAGTATAATACAGGATGTAACTCAGGATCAGTAATGTAATGTATGTACACAGTGACTGCACCAGCAGAATAGTGAGTGCAGCTCTGGAGTATAATACAGGATGTAACTCAGGATCAGTAATGTAATGTATGTACACAGTGACTGCACCAGCAGAATTGAGTGCAGCTCTGGAGTATAATACAGGATGTAACTCAGGATCAGTAATGTAATGTATGTACACAGTGAATGCACCAGCAGAATAGTGAGTGCAGCTCTGGAGTCTCACACAGGAAGGGGCGGAGCTTGACGTGTGCTCGGTGTCTGCAGCTGCTTGAAAGATCTCTGCAAAGGAAGGATTTTTTTTTCCCTGGTCCACCTGCCTGCCTTCCACAGAGAGACACTTATCCTGGGACCGTGCGCCGGCTCCCACCTCCAGCAAGGCGGCTGGGGGTGGGAGGCCTCACATACCAAGCAGGAGGCCATACCATCTAGCCGGTCCCAGGGGAGATGGCGAGGAAAAAGCCCTCGGGGGGCCGCAAGACCCCATGGAACCAAGACCCCCCGAGGCTGGGGACCGTGGCGGTTCCTACTTCCGGAGGAGGAGGAGAGGCGGCCAGCGGAGGTGCGGTGGTGGAGCCCCAACATCTGGGGCTCCAAGGCAGCGGGGGAGCCTGTCACCACTATGGCTCCCGCATCCACGCACACCTCTGCGAATACGAGGAGGCCGCCAAACAGCTAAGGAGACTCCGGGAGGAGTTGAAGGGAGCACGCATCATGGCGAAGAACAAGCTCCCTGCCTCAAGGGAGAGCAGAGGTCACCGCCACGGTGCAGAGGCTGAAGGGGTCAATTACAGATCTGGAAAACCGGAGAAGCAGAGATCCTGGCTGGGAGCGGCCCTTTCGAGGAGAAGCTCAAAAACGACGACCGGTTCAGGGCCCTGACCGGTGGGTCTCCTGGGGGTCAGGAGGCCCCAGCCAGGTGGAGGAGGAGAAGGAGGGAAAATGGCGGCTGTGAGGTATCTGCGCCAGTCCCACCTGAAGACCTGGTGAGTGTAAACGCCCAGGTATCATGCAGCGGGATAGCCCCCGAGCAAGTGGCCCTCCCACCGGACTCCAGTAATTCGGAGGAAAGTGGGAGCGAGGGGGAGGATGGCGGGGAGTGGTATCAGCAGTGAGGGGGGGCTGCTCATCTGCAACAAGTGCGGCAGATCGAGTCCCCAGCACGGTTTGGCGAGCTGTTGTTTGGGGATGAGATCTGCGAGGATGGGGCAACCGGGAAGGGGAAGAAAAGGAAAAAAAAAAGCCAGAGTCACCACCATAGACAAAATTCGTCTATGCTCCCTTCCTGGGGCCCCCCTGTCCCGTTGTGTGGAACCCGCTACCCACCCCGGCTCGGGCCCTGTGGTGGGTCCGCAGCAAGGGAGCGGGGAGAGAAAAGTCTCCCCGGGTCTGGGTGCCATGCCTGGTGGTGGCAGCTCGGACTCAGGCAGCGATATGGAGAGTGTCGGTGCGGTGTTGTTGATGGTGGTGGTGCTCGGGCCCAGTCCTCTGTGGCAGGGGGGCTGGCCCGGCACCTGGGTCGGTAACAGCCGGGCCGCATCTCCGGCGGCGGAGAGCTGGGGTCTCTGGGCCCCCCACACGCGGATCCGCTCAGACTGGATCATTTTTGGGGGTCCCAGAGACCAAGAAAGGGCGCGGAGTCTGCTGTAAGGCAGCAAGTTAAAAGTGCAAGTGTTGGTCGCTCCCCTGGCGGTGTCCCGCAGCGGGGTCGGGGTCCTCTGCGCGTCGATCCAATAAGGGGTCCGCGCCGGGGCCCCGCCGCCGCTGGGCACCGAGGGGGAGTGGCCGACCTTGCCAAAAGCGAGTGGTGGGTACAAGAAGGCGGTGGTGGCCTGTGAGGGGGGCGTGTCCTCCTCAGCCGCTGTCCCACCCGCTATTGTCGCGTCTGGCGGGGGGGGCGTAGCCTTGCGGGCTGCTGCCTCACCCGCTATGACTGCGGCTGGCGGTGGGGGCGTGGCCTCGGCGGCCGCAGCTCCGCTCGCTGTGCTCCGGCTGGCGGGGGAGCGTGGCCCCTTTTGGGCTTTCGCTCTACCCGCCATTGCCGTGACCAGCGGGGGGGGCGTGGCCTCGACGGGCCCGCTGCCTTTCTGTCCCACCCAAAACAATGCCACGAGAGAGCTGGCAAGGGGTTGCCGGGGTCCTCGGCCCGCTTACCTCCATCTGGTGGTGCAGGGGCTCCGGTGCCCCAAGAGAAGCCAGCACAGGTTTCCAGTGGGGGGCAGGGTGCAGAGGCAGAGCCTGTCCCTGCCCCAAATGTAACAACAGAAAAAAAAAAAATGGAGCCAGAGAGCTCAGGAAGTGCTGCTGCTCCTGAGCCCAGGCAGAGCTTACTAGGTGGGCTTTGTTCTGCGGCTCGTAAAGGGGCGGCAGTACTCCTGGGCAAAAAACAATACGGGGCAGAGCACCAATCAGCCAGGGCCCCCAGCAGGTAAAAAACGAAACAGCAAGGAAAATAATATTGAAAATTCTGATGAATTGGCTGAGGTGAATGGTATGAGTGAGGTGAGTGACATGAGTGACGTGGATGTGGATGTGGGAGTGAATGCGGGAAGTAGTGAGTGTTGGTTGTAACTGGGAGCACGGGTGGTGAGGGAGGGGCTGGCCCATCTGGCCCCCCAGCAGTGAGACCCCGTTCTTTTGCGGGGGTTGTGGCTGGGGCTCCGGGGGATTCTCGGGGGGTCTCCTTGCCTCCGGGACTCTGGGGACGGCGTTTTGCACCGCCGTTTTCTGGAGGCCCTTAAAAAGGAGAGCGGTCGGTCAATGTAGAGGGAAGAGAGGTGGACTTGTCTTTGGTTGGAGAGACATGGCCTGGCCGCCTTCCAAGATAGAAGGGAGGGGGAAACCATTTGGTCCCTCCCGACAGCCGGGCAAGGGCCGGCCAGGAGGAATGTGGTCCGTCTTCGCTGGAGGGGCGGTGAAGCTTGCCCACCCAGGAGTAGGGTGGTGGAGCTCCTCCGGAAGATGGGCTTCAGGGCGACGGACATCTTTGCCCTGATTCCATCCTCGGCCACCCTATTCTTCGACATCAGTTTCGTTCGGGGCGGAGGGGCTAGAGCTCTTCTGGTCTAATTACGAGCTGGTGAAGGGGGGAGCCCGGATGGCGAGACTTCGCCTTTTACAGGCGTTGTCTCGCCAAAATGCCGTTTAAGAGAGTGACCGTGGTGACTTGTAACGAGTCCTCTCGGCGTTGACATCATGACGTGGCTTTTCCCGTTATGGGGAAGTCACGGACGTCCCCAAAAAAAATCGGGACGAGTTCGGTATCGGTCGGGGGGGGCTGGACCTTCATGATGAAGTTGAAGGTCTCAGGGTTGGTACCGTCACCCACATCCCTTCCTCGGCGTTCCTAGGGAGGGACAGGATCCTGGTCTTCTACCAGGGGCAGCCGAAGGTCTGCACAAGTGCGGTGATCCCCGCCACTTCAGCGCAAGTGCAAGGTGCAGAAATGTGCCTTGTGTGGTGTGGGGTAGGTCATCTCGCGCATCTTGCAAGGGAATTCGGTGCCACCTGTGTGGTGACCTAGGTCCACCCGTATAGCCGTGCCCTCGCTCCTTTAACAATTGCGCTGCAGGCCCGGTGGGGGGGAGACCGTGAGGGGGCAACCCCTGGCGGCGCGACCTTGCTGTGGCAGGTGGTGGTGGCAGGAGAGGGGCTAAGGGGCCAGTGAGGAAGGGCAAGGCCAATAGAGGTCCCTCTTACCAGAGGAGACAGGAAAATCGCCACGGGGGTGAGGGGCGGGGAGAGCCTCAGGCAACTGGGGTGATGCCTGCCCTCCCCTCTAGGCCGGTGGCCGGTGTCTCTGAGGCCCCGGGGGAGGAAGAGGTATGCGAGGAGATCAGGAGGTTGGAGAGGGAGGAAAACCTGGCTGACTCCGACAACTCCTCCCAGTATGAAAGTGTGGATGAGGAGGTCACGGATAGCCTACAGTAGAGAAGGGTGATAAAAAGCGTACCGGAAGGAGGAAGAAGAAGGTGGTTAAGCCTTCCAAACCTCCTCCCCCGACCGTAAGTATGCCAACGGGGGCTCACCGGCTCCCTCTGATCGCCCTCCCCAAACCCCCGGTACCAAGCCCTCGACGACCCTGTGGGACGGAGGTCGGGGGCGTGGGGCCGGGGCGCCTCTGGGGGGCTTTAGGGGATGGCGGAGTCTGTCCCCAGGGGACGCTGTTTTCCTCTGGGGGGGGACAGACCTGGAGCCCGGAGGCAAGGAGACCATGGGGATGGATACCTCGTCTTCCTAAAACGGAAGGGATCAGACCCCTTTTTCGGAGGGGGAAAGATGGGAAAAGACGGGGTGGGGAAGAAGAAGGCCATTTTAACCAATCACCCATGATGGCGGAAACTCACCCCGTTGACTCTGGCGTCCATTAATGTCGCCAGTATTAAGTAGATTGCGGCCAGATTTGCGGCCTTTGATTTTTTCACCCGATTTGAGGCTGAATTTTGTTTTTGCAAGAGACCCGACTAACAGACATGGGGGCCATCCATAAAGCCAGGAAGGAGTGGAGGTGTGGGCCTCATATGGTTCTTGCGGCCGAGCGTATAGCGGGGGTGGCGGTCCTTTTTAGACCGCGGAGGTGGAATGCCGAGGGTTATTGAGATAGAAAAAGGGGGAGGTGCCTGGTTTAGACGTTTTCATGAGGGGACAGGAGCTTCGGCTCATAAAAATCTATGGTCCACAATCCAAGTGGGACCGCAAATGTCTCTTCATGAAGATCAAGCCCTTTTCTTTTTTACGAGCCGGCAGGTGGTCTTCGGTGGGGATTTTAACACCATTACGAGATCCGTGATTAGGGGGGGCCCGGAGGCCACTGGCTTACGATAGTACAGCATTAAATAGTATAGCTAGCGAAGCTGCCTGGTGGATGTCCAAATCCCGGGACACCCCAGGTCACGGGGTTTCACCTTTCATAGAGGTAGGGTGTAGGTCTAGGATAGATAGGTTTTTTTTGAAGGAGGATGCCATCTTTTCTGCAGTGTCCGCCGTTGAGGTGGATTCTCCGATCACTGTTTAATTTTCTTTTTCTCTGAATGTTACAGAGATGCCCCGAATGGGGAAAGGGTTGGAAGTGAATTCATCCCTGTTGGAAGAAGCGGAAGTGAGACAGTCCTTTGAGGAATTTCTTCAGAGCAGGTCCGCTTTTGGATCTTTTGTAGCAGTAAGTCTGAGTGGTGGGAGATCTTCAAAGAGAGGGTGGCGGGGTTCTTCCCTCAGCTCTCGAGCCATAGGAGTCTGAACAGGCACCGCTTGTATCAGGCTTTGAGGAGGAAACTCGAGCAGCTCGTCTCGACTGGGGGTGACCGTGAGGAGATCTCCAGGGTGAAGTCTTTGCTCAGAGGTGTCAGTATGATAGGCACACATCTTTGGTTTTTGAGAGGGATTTCGGGAGGTACCGCTCGCCCGACCCTTACAGAAACTGTAAGATGTCAGTGAATTGTAAGATGGTGACAGGACTGATCGACAGTACGGGTTCCCTGAACCGATCCAAATCAGGGATCCTGGAGGTGGTCAGATCCTTCTACTCGCACCTCTTGGAAAAGAGGGATCTGGATCGAGACGGGATGTCGGCTTTCCTGGCTGAGACCATTCCTGAGCCAGGAGATGACCCTCTCTTGATGTTTTGGTAGAGGCAATCAGGGAAGAGGAATTTGAGATGGCCATTGAGGGCTTCGGCCAAAAAATCCCCCAGGTCGGATGGCTTAACATCCGGTTTTACAAGGCCTTTAGGGACTCCTTGGTCCCCCTCTTAACTGAGGTGTTTAATGAGTGCCTTTCCTCGGGTGCTCTTCCAGCTCAATGAGGAGGTCAGCCCTGATTATCCTATCAAAGGGTAAGGACTCGTCCCGTATTGAGAACTGGCGTCCCATAGCGCTTCTCAATGTGGACCGGAAGGTTCTGGCAAAGGTGCTGTTTAATCGGCTGGTGAAGTTTGCACCCCAGCTCCTTTCGGGGGCTCAGCATGCTCTGTTCCAGGCCGCAGTACTTTTAGTGCTGGCTCGGTGCCCGAGAGGCAGTGGAGCAGGGCAGGGCGGGTCCTGGAAGGGGTACTTGCTGTCCTTAGTAAGCAAAGGCCTTTGACGGGGAATCACGAGTACCTCTGGTCTGCCCTTTTGAGGTACGGTCTGCCGGGGGAGGTTTGTAAATTGGTTAGAGCCTTATACCAGGGGGCTGAGACTTTTCACTCGTGAACGGTTGGGTTGGTCACCCTTTTGAGGTGAGTTCCGGGGTCCGCCAGGGTTGTCCTCTGAGCCCACTTTTATACGTGTTCGCGATCGATCCCTTCTTGAGGAGGGTAGATCGTGGGACCGTTGGTGGGAGTCGGGATGGACCGGGCGAACCGGGGGCCACTCTGAGGGTGGTAGCGTACGCTGACGACGTCTCCCTCTTTGTGTCCTCGAGAGAGGAGGCGGATTGGGTCATGTCTGAGGTCGAACGCTACTCGGAGGCGTCCGGGTCCATGATCAACCGGGAAAAGTGCGAAAGTCTCTGGCTGGGAGGGGGAGATCCTAGTTTTGATCTCCCGACACCCTTCCAGGGCCCCAGACCTCCGCCAAAATCCTAGGCATCGAATTTGGCCCCGGGGACTACCCCCAGCAAATTGGGAGGGCAGATTAAGATCGCCGCCCAAAAGGTGGACCAGTGGAAGGGTTGGTCTTTAACCTGAGGGAAAGGGTTCAACTTGGCCAAAGGCTTTCTGCTTCCCTTGTTAATATACCTGGGCAGTGTCTGCGTCTTGCCAGAGCCTCTCTGGACACGGGTCTATAGCCTTTTCTTCCAGCTGTTATGGGGGAACAGGCTTTAACCTAATTAAGAGAGAGGTCACGTACACGCACGAGGAGACTAGGTGGGTTGGGTATGGTCAACCCGGTGGTGTTTCTGATAAAACACCTTTCTTAAGATCAATGTTGCCAACCTCTATTTAGAGAGGGCTCCTCCGTGGGTATTTCCTGCAGGGGTTGGTTTCGGCCTTTCTTCCAGGAATGGGAGGACAGGAGGCAGGTGAAGGACCTGCGCACACCGCACGGACATCTCCCGGCTTATGCTACCCCGGTTCTGAAGGTGATCCGCCGGGGTGGGGTCTGGGAATGTGGGAAATCAGGACCATGTTGAGGAAATTCCTTGACAGCAGGGTTCTGTTGACCCTATTTCCAGAAGCCCCTGGTGCTCAAGGATTGCCCAGGCCGGGATCTGGAGGTTGGGCTTGGGTTATTAAATTCCAAGCGGATCCCCTTGAAGTTTGGGACTTGGCCTGGCGCTGCTTCCATGGGGAGGCTGTATGTAAGGGACAACCTGAAGTGCAGGAGCTCCGATGATCGGGGTTGTCCCCGTGAGGAGTGTGGCGACATGTTGGAAGCATGGAGCATTTCTCCTTCGGTGTTCCCTTTAATACAGGGGTTACAACAGGGTGGGTGCTTCCATAGGTGGCCTAGGCTGGCGTCCCTTTCTTATCCGGAGTGGGCTTATGGGGCATTCAGATCCCTGGGTGGCCGAGAACGGAGCACTTTATTCCTGGTTAGTGTAGTCATTAGGTTCCACACTTGGAGTGCACGGTGTGTTTAGTTTCCACGCAGCGGAAAGTCTCCCCCAGGATGAGGTGCTTAGAAAACATCTTGGGTGACCTGGGGAAGGTGCGCTCTTTGGAGTTCGAGAGGCTGGGCGCGAGGAGGGCCTCTTGGCTTTGGAGGGGTTTCTCCTTTAACGTGCCTTAGGGAGAGTGGTCTGTGTGAGATTGTTGGTAGGGTAAGATAAGGTGGTGTGGGTGTTGGAGGAGAGAAAAGTAGGGTCAGATAGGGACAGGGAGGGCCAGTTTAGGGATAGCTAGATAGTTAGTTTTGATAAGCTAGGTAGAGTAGGGATAGGTTAGGGGCAGGTAGGGATAGTTAGGGTCAGTTTCTTTTCTTTTAGGGGCAGATTTAGTTGGTGAGGGACAGGGTGCGTGTGTTGGTGGTTAGGGACGGGGCCTCTTAGGACTCCAGTTTCCCGGTGGTGGGCTGGTGTTGTGGCCATTTAGCTTTTTGTTTTGTAAATTCAGGAAAATAATGGATATTGGGCTTGCAGGCGCTGAACTTGGGCTTGCAATTTATGTGGTCAGTGTACAGTTTTAAAAGGGTTTTTAATGTTGTGGTTTAAGCAAAGTGTGGTTAATGTAATGTAATTGTAGTGTTTTGTGTGGTAGGTCTGTTAATGTAATGTTTTGTATATAAGTGTAAATGTTATATGTTTGGGGGGGTATAGTTTAGGTTGGGTGGGGGTGTTTGTGTGGGGGGAGGGCATGGAACTTTCCATGGACCCGAAAAAAAATTTTCTAAGGGCATAAACTTTCATGGACCCATCAAGTTTGCTGTGAAAAGGGCATGAAATCATGGACCTGTGGTGTGGTGGGGGAAAAAAAAAAAGGAAAAAAAATTTAAAAAAAAGAAAAAAAAAAATTTAAAAAAAAAAAAAAATTTCCATATCTTAGTGTATATAGTAGTGTATATAGTAGCGTTTTATATAGGTTGTGTTGTATGTATGGCCGGTGAGGTCTTTTTTCTTTTTTTTTGGGGGGTGCGTGATTGTGTGTCAGTGTGAGTGTGTGGGGCATGTTTCTTTTATGTCTTTATTTAAATTTTGTTTAATGATAATGTCCCTGCTGGGGGTCCTTTGGAGCTGCAATAGTTTGAAGGAGAGAAAGGACTAAGGACTCTGGACTTTTTGGTTTAATTTTGTTTTGAAGCTGGTTTCTTTTGTTTCTGTATATTTATCTTAGCAATGTTCATTTATGTACAGTTAGAAATGTATTATGGTATGTATTGTTTATATTTTTTATAATAAAAAGAGCTACAGGATGTAAACTCAGGATCAGTAATGTTATGTATGTACACAGTGACTGCACCGCAGAATAGTGAGTGCAGTCTGGAGTATAATACAGGATGTAACTCAGGATCAGTAATGTAATGTATGTACACAGTGACTGCACAGCAGACTAGTGAGTGCGGCTCTGGAGTATAATACAGGAAGTAACTCAGGATCAGTAATGTATGTACACAGTGACTGCACCAGCAGAATAGTGAGTGCGGCTCTGGGGTATAATACAGGATGTAACTCAGGATCAGTAATGTAATGTTGTACACAGTGACTGCTCCAGCAGAATAGTGAGTGCAGCTCTGGAGTATAATACAGGATGTAAACTCAGGATCAGTATGTAATGTATGTACACAGTGACTGCACCAGCAGAATAGTGAGTGCAGCTTCTGGGGTTAATACAGGATGTAACTCAGGATCAGTATGTAATGTATGTACACAGTGACTGCAGCAGCAGAATAGTGAGTGCAGCTTGGGTAAATACAGGATGTAACTCAGGATAAGTAATGTAATGTATGTACACAGTGACTGCACCAGCAGAATAGTGAGTGCAGCTCTGGAGATAATACAGGATGTAACTCGGATCAGTAATGTAATGTATGTACACAGTGACTGCACCAGTAGATAGTGAGTGCAGCTCTGGGGTATAATACAGGAGGTAACTCAGGATCAGTAATGTAATGTTGTACACAGTGACTGCACCAAGCAGAATAGTGAGTGCAGCTCTGGGGTATAATACAGGATGTAACTCAGGATCAGTAATGTATGTACACAGTGACTGCACCAGCAGAATAGTGAGTGCAGTTCTGGAGTCTCACACAGGAAGGGGCGGAGTTGACGTGTGCTCGGTGTCTGCAGCTGCTTGGAAAGATCTCTGCAAAGGAAGGATTTTTTTTTTCCTGGTCCACCTGCCTGCCTTCCCACAGAGAGACACTTATCCTGGGACCGTGCGCCGGCTCCCACCCTCCAGCAAGGCGGCTGGGGGTGGGAGGCCTCACATACCAGCAGGAGGCCATACCATCTAGCCGGTCCCAGGGGAGATGGCGAGGAAAAAGCCCTCGGGGGGCCGCAAGACCCCAGGAACCAAGACCCCCGAGGCTGGGACCGTGGCGGTTCTCTTCCGGAGGAGGTAGAGGCGGCCAGCGGAGGTGGCGGTGGTGGAGCCCCCCAACATCTGGGGCTCCAAGGCAGCGGGGGAGCCTGTCACCACCTATGGCTCCGCATCACGCCACCTCTGCGAATACGAGGAGGCCGCCAAACAGCTAAGGAGACTCCGGGAGGGTTGAAGGGAGCACGCATCATGGCGAAGAACAAGCTCCCTGCCTCAAGGAGAGCAGAGGTCACCGCCACGGTGCAGAGGCTGAAGGGGTCAATTACAGATCTGGAAAAACCGGAGGGCAGAGATCCTGGCTGGGAGCGGCCCTTTCGGGAGAAGCTCAAAAACGACGACCGGTTCAGGGCCCTGACCGGTGGTCTCCTGGGGGGTCAGGAGGCCCAGCCAGGTGGAGGAGGAGAAGGAGGAAAATGGCGGCTGTGAGGTATCTGCGCAGTCCCACCTGAAGACCTGGTGAGTGTAAACGCCCAGGTATCATGCAGCGGGATAGCCCCCGAGCAAGTGGCCCTCCCACGGACTCCAGTAATTCGGAGGAAAGTGGGAGCGAGGGGGAGGATGGCGGGAGTGGTATCAGCAGTGAGGGGGGCTGCCTCATCCTGCAACAAGTGCGGCAGATCGAGTCCCAGCACGGTTTGGCGAGCTGTTGTTTGGGGATGAGATCTGCGAGGATGGGGCAACCGGGAAGGGAAGAAAAGGAAAAAAAAAGCCAGAGTCACCACCATAGACAAATTCGTCTATGCTCCCCTTCCTGGGGCCCCCTGTCCCGTTGTGTGGAAACCCGCTACCCACCCCGGCTCGGGCCCTGTGGTGGGTCCGCAGCAAGGGAGCGGGGAGAGAAGAGTCTGCCCGGGTCTGGGTGCCATGTCTGGTGGTGGCAGCTCGGACTCAGCAGCGATATGGGAGTGTCGGTGCCGGTGTTGTTGATGGTGGTGGTGCTCGGGCCCAGTCCTCTGTGGCAGCGGGGGCTGGCCGGCACCTGGAGTCGGTACAGCCAGCGGCCGCATCTCCGGCGGCGAGAGCTGGGGTCTCTGGGCCCCCCACACGCGGATCCGCTCAGACTGGATCATTTTTGGGGGGTCCAGAGACCAAGAAAGGGCGCGGAGTCTGCCGTAAGGCAGCAAATGTAAAAAGTGCAAGCTGTTGGTCGCTCCCCTGGCGGTGTCCGCGGCAGGGTCGGGGTCCTCTGCGCGTCGATCCAATAAGGGGTCCGCGCGGGGGGACCGCGCCGCTGGGCGCCGAGGGGGAGTGGCCGACCTTGCCAAAAGCGAGTCGTGGGTTACAAGAGGCGGTGGTGGCCTGTGTGGGGGGGCGTGTCTCCTCAGCCCCTGTCCCACCCGCTATTGTCACGTCTGGCGGGGGGGGCGTTAGCCTTGCGGGCTGCTGCCTCACCCGCTTATGACTGCGGCTGGCGGTGGGGGCGTGGCCCGGCGGCCGCAGCTCCGCTCGCTGTGCTCACGGCTGGCGGGGGGAGCGTGGCCTTTCGGGCCTTCGCTCTACCCGCCATTGCCGTGACCAGCGGGGGGGGCGTGGCCTCGGCGGGCCCGCTGCCTTCTGTCCCACCCAAAACAATGCCCGAGAGAGCTGGCAAGGGGTTGCCGTGGGTCCCGGCCCGCTTACCTCCATCTGGTGGTGCGGGGGCTCCGGTGCCCCAAGAGAAGCCAGCACAGGTTTCCAGTGGGGGGCAGGGTGCAGAGGCAGAGCCTGTCCCTGCCCCAAATGTAACAACAGAAAAAAAAAATGGAGCCAGAGAGCTCAGGAAGTGCTGCTGCTCCTGAGCCCAGGCAGAGCTTACTAGGTGGGCTCTGTTCTGCGGCTCGTAAAGGGGCGGCAGTACTCCTGGGCAAAAACAATACGGGGCAGAGTACCGATCAGCCAGGGCCCCAGCAGGTAAAAAACGAAACAGCAAGGAAAATAATATTGAAAATTCTGATGAATTGGCTGAGGTGAATGGTATGAGTGAGGTGAGTGACATGAGTGACGTGGATGTGGATGTGGAGTGAATGCGGAGGGAGTGAGTGTTGGTGTAAGTGGGAGCACGGGTGGTGAGGGAGGGGCTGGCCCATCTGGCCCCCAGCAGTGAGACCCCGTTCTTTTGCGGGGGTTGTGGCTGGGGCTCCGGGGGGTTCTCGGGGGGTCTCCTTGCCTCCGGACTCTGGGGACGGCGTTTTGCACCGCCGTTTTCTGGAGGCCCCTTAAAAAAGGAGAGCGGTCGGTCAATGTAGAGGGAAGAGAGGTGGACTTGTCTTTCTGGTTGGAGAGACATGGCCTGGCCGCCTTCCAAGATAGAAGGGAGGGGGAAACCATTTGGTCCCTCCCGACAGCCGGGCAAGGGCCGGCCAGGAGGAATGTGGTCCGTCTTCGCTGGAGGGGCGGTGAAGCTTGCCCACCCAGGAGTAGGGTGGTGGAGCTCCTCCTGAAGATGGGCTTCAGGGCGAGGACATCTTTGCCCTGATCCATCCCTCGGCCACCCTATTCTTCGACATCAGTTTCGTTCGGCCGGAGGGGCTAGAGCTCTTCTGGTCTAATTACGAGCTGGTGAAGGGGGAGCCCGGATGGCGAGACTTCGCGTACAGGCGTTGTCTCGCCAAAATGCCGTTAAGAGAGTGACCGTGGTGACTTGTAACGAGTCACTCTCCGGCGTTGACATCATGACGTGGCTTTCCCGTTATGGGGAAGTCACGGACGTCCCCAAAAAAAATCGGGACGAGTTCGGTATCTGGTCGGGGGGCTGGACCTTCATGATGAAGTTGAAGGTCTCAGGGGGTACCGTCACCCACATCCCTTCCTCGGCGTTCCTAGGGAGGGACAGGATCCTGGTCTTCTACCAGGGGCAGCCGAAGGTCTGCCACAAGTGCGGTGATCCCCGCCACTTCAGCGCAAGCTGCAAGGTGCAGAAATGTGCCTTGTGTGGTGGGGTAGGTCATCTCGCCGCATCTTGCAAGGACATTCGGTGCCACCTGTGTGGTGACCTAGGTCACCCGTATAGCCGCTGCCCTCGCTCCTTTACCAATGCCGCTGCAGGCCCGGTGGGGGGAGACCGTGAGGGGGCAACCCCTGGCGGCGCGACCTCTGCTGTGGCAGGTGGTGGTGGCGGGAGAGGGGCTAAGGGGCCAGTGAGGAAGGACAAGGCCAATAGAGGTCCCTCTTACCAGAGGAGACAGGAAAATCGCCACGGGGGTGAGGGGCGGGGAGAGCCTCAGGCAACTGGGGTGATGCCTGCCCTCCCCTCTAGGCCGGTGGCCGGTGTCTCTGAGGCCCCGGGGGAGGAAGAGGTATGCGAGGAGATCAGGAGGTTGGAGAGGGAGGAAAACCTGGCTGACTCCGACAACTCCTCCCAGTATGAAAGTGTGGATGAGGAGGTCACGGATCAGCCTACAGTAGAGAAGGGTGATAAAAAGCGTACCGGAAGGAGGAAGAAGAAGGTGGTTAAGCCTTCCAAACCTCCTCCCCCGACCGTAAGTATGCCAACGGAAGGGCTCACCGGCTCCCTCTGATCGCCCTCTCCAACCGGTACCAAGCCCTCGACGACCCTGCTGGGACGGAGGTCGGGGGCGAGGGGCCGGGGGCGCCATCTGGGGGGCTTTCAGGGGATGGCGGAGTCTGTCCCCAGGGGACGCTGTTTCCTCTGGGGGGGGGACAGACCTGGAGCCGGAGGCAAGGAGACCATGGGGATGGATACCTCGTCTTCCCTAAAACGGAAGGGATCAGACCCCTCTTCGGAGGGGAAAGATGGGAAAGACGGGGTGGGGAAGAAGAAGGCCATCTAACCCAATCACCCATGATGGCGGAACTCACCCCGTTGACTCTGGCGTCCATTAATGTCGCCAGTATTAAGTCAGATGCGGCCAGATTTGCGGCCTTTGATTTTTTCACCCGATTTGAGGCTGAAATTTTGTTTTTGCAAGAGACCCGACTAACAGACATGGGGGCCATCCATAAAGCCAGGAGGAGTGGAGGTGTGGGCCCTCATACTGGTCTCTTGCGGCCGAGCCGTATAGCGGGGTGGCGGTCCTTTTTAAGACCGCGGAGGTGGAATGCCGACGGGTTATTGAGATAGAAATGGGGAGGTGCCTGGTCTTAGACGTTTTCATGAGGGGACAGGAGCTTCGGCTCATAAACATCTATGGTCCACAATCCAAGTGGGACCGCAAATGTCTCTTCATGAAGATCAAGCCCTTTCTTTTTACGAGCCGGCAGGTGGTCTTCGGTGGGGATTTTAACACCATTACGAGATCCCGTGATAGGGGGGGCCCGGAGGCCACCTGGCTTACGATAGTACAGCATTAAATAGTATAGCTAGCGAAGCTCGCCTGGTGGATGTCCACATCGGCACACCCAGGTCACGGGGGTTTCACCTTTCATAGAGGTAGCTGTAGGTCTAGGATAGATAGGTTTTTTTTGAAGGAGGATGCCATCTTTTCTGCAGTGTCGCCGTTGAGGTGGAATTCTCCGATCACTGTTTAATTTTCTTTTCTCTGAATGTTACAGAGACGCCCCGGATGGGAAGAGGGCTGTGGAAGCTGAATTCATCCCTGTTGGAAGAAGCGGAAGTGAGACAGTCCTTTGAGGAATTTCTTCAGAGCCAGGTACCGCTTTTGGATCTCTGTAGCAGTAAGTCTGAGTGGTGGGAGATCTTCAAAGAGAGGGTGGCGGGGTTCTTCCGTCAGCTCTCGAGCCTCAGGAGTCTGAACAGGCACCGCTTGTATCAGGCTTTGAGGAGGAAACTCGAGCAGCTCGTCTCGACTGGGGGTGACCGTGAGGAGATCTCCAGGGTGAAGTCTTTGCTCAAGAGGTGTCAGTATGATAGGCACACATCTTTGGTTTTTGAGAGGGATTTCGGGAGGTACCGCTCGCCCGACCCTTACAGAAACTGTAAGATGTCAGTGAAAGGCTTTCTGCTTCCTTGTTAATATACCTGGGCAGTGTCTGCGTCTTGCCAGAGCCTCTCTGGGACACGGGTCTTTGCCTTTCTTCCAGCTGTTATGGGGGAACAGGCTTAACCTAATTAAGAGAGAGGTCACGTACACGCCGAGGAGACTAGGTGGGTTGGGTTTGGTAAACCCCGGTGGTGTTTCTGATAAACACCTTTTTAAGATCAATGTTGCCAACCTCTATTTAGAGAGGGCTCCCCCCGTGGGTATTTCCTGCAGGGGTTGGTTTCGGCCTTCTTCCAGGAATGGGAGACAGGAGGGCAGGTGAAGGACCTGCGCACACCGCACGGACATCTCCGGCTTATGCTACCCGGTTGAGGTGTTCCGCCGGTGGGGTCTGGGAATGTGGGAAATCAGGACCATGTCGGGGAAAAATTCCTTGACAGCAGGGTTCTGTTGACCATTTCCAGAAGCCCTGGTGCTCAAGGATTGCCCAGGCCGGGATCTGGAGGTTGGGCTTGGGTTATTAAAATTCCAAGCGGATCCCCTTGAAGTTTTGGGACTTGGCCTGGCGTTTGTTTTCCTGGGAGGCTGTATGTAAGGGACAACCTGAAGTGCAGGAGCTCCGATGATCGGGGTTGTCCCGTGAGGAGTGTGGCGAATGTTGGAAAGCATGGAGCTTTCCTCCTTCGGTGTCCCTTTAATACAGGGGTCTACAAAGGGTGGGTGCTTCCATAGGCTGGCTAGGCTGGCGTCCTTTCTTATCCGGAGTGGGCTTATGGGGCATTCAGATCCTGGGTGGCCGAGAACGGAGCATTTATTCCTGGTTAGTGTAGTCATTAGGTTCCACACTTGGAGTGCACGGTGTTTAGTTTCCACGCAGCGGAAAGTCCTCCCAGGATGAGGTGCTTAGAAACATCTTGGGTGACCTGGGGAAGGTGCGCTCTTTGGAGTTCGAGAGGCTGGGCGCGAGGAGGGCCTCTTGGCTTTGGAGGGGTTTCTCCTTTAACGTGCCTTGGGGAGAGCTGGTCTGTGTGAGATTGTTGGTAGGGTAAGATAAGGTGGTGTGGGTGTTGAGGGAGAGAATAGTAGGGTCAGATAGGGACAGGGAGGGCCAGTTTAGGGATAGCTAGATAGTTAGTTTTGATAAGCTAGGTAGAGTAGGGATAGGTAGGGGCAGGTAGGGATAGTTGGGTCAGTTTCTTTTCTTTTTAGGGGCGATTTAGTTGGTGAGGGACAGGGTGCGTTTGTGTTGGTGGTTAGGGACGGGGCCTCTTAGGACTCAGTTTCCGGTGGTGGGCTGGTGTGTGGCCCATTTAGTTTTTGTTTTGTAAATTCAGGAAATAATGGATATTGGGCTTGCAGGCGCTGAACTTGGGCCTTGCAAGTTATGTGGTCAGTGTACAGTGTAAATGTTTATAATGTTGTGGTTTAAGCAAAGTGTGGTATGTAATGTAATGTGTTAATGTAATGTAAGTGGTTTTGTGTGGTAGGTCTGTTAATGTAATGTTTTGTATAAAAGTGTAAATGTTATATGTTTGGGGGGGTATAGTTTAGGTTGGGTGGGGGTGTTTGTGTGGGGGGAGGGCATGGAACCTGCATGGACCCAAAAAATTTTTCTAAGGGCATAAACTTTCATGGACCCATCAAGTTTGCTGTGAAAAGGGCATGAACTCATGGACTGTGGTGTGGTGAGGGAAAAGAAAAGAAAAAAAAAATTAAAAAAAAGAAAAAAAAAAAAAAAAAAAAAAAAATTCCATATCTTAGTGTATTATGTAGTTTTATAGTAGCGTTTATATATAGGTTGTGTTGTATGTATGGCCAGGTGAGGCCTTTTTTCTTTTTTTTTGGGGAGGTGCGTGATTGTGTGTCAGTGTGAGTGTGTGTGCATGTTTCTTTTATGTCTTATATTTAATTTTGTTTAATGATAATGTCCTGCTGGGGGTCTTTGGAGCTGCAATAGTTCTGAAGGAGAGAAAGGAACTAAGGACTTGGACTTTTTGGTTTAATTTTTTTTTGAAGGGTGGTTTCTTTTGTTTCTGCTATTTTCTTAGCAATGTTCATTTATGTACAGTTGAAAAAGTATTTGGTATGTATTGTTTTATTTTTTATAATAAAAAGAGTACAGGAGGTAACTCAGGATCAGTAATGTATGTACACAGTGATTGCACAGCAGAATAGTGAGTGGCAGCTCTGGAGTATTAAACATTGACAATTTTACAACCTTGCTTGTGGGACGATATATTCAACTTTCCTTTAAATGTACAATTCTACAACTTGCTTGCTGGGATCTGATACTTTTCAATTTTCTTTAATGGTACAATCTCTCAACCTTGCTTGCTGGGATCTGACTTTACTGTTCAACTTTTTCCTTTAAATGGTATATAACGTGGCTGCTAATGTTTGCTAAATTAATTTGTTGCATTGTATTCAATATTTGTGTATAGCCATGTGGGGCCAGTAGAGTGCTATAGGTGCAAGGTGTTACCAGCTATGGATGAGCCAGGCCCGTGCCTTTGATTGTCTTTCCTCCCTGGTGTGTGGGAGCTGCAATTTATCCCCAAAGCAGCTACCAAATCCTCCACCTGATCCTCTCTCAGTCCTATTATTCAGTAGCAGTTAAGGGGGGCCGCGTGTTGGGGTCAGGCACGCAATGCAGCCAGAAGTACAGGGGAAGTTGCATTTTTCAACGGCAGTTAATACGGAGGATGGACCCCAACTATTTCTTTTGGGTTGTTGCTGGTAAGCACTTTAATTACTTGTACCTGGTTTTCTAATTACCCTTCTTAAGGTACGCCACACTAAGCTATCCCGCTACGATTCGTTAGGGTTGCTTCTAATGAGATCGTGCGGGTTGTTTTATACGCTAATGCAGCCACATTAGGTGTTTACAATCCGTTTTTCCCCTTGCGGCCCCCCGGATTTTCCCGCAGGCCGCATCTAAAATTTGATGGCCGATGGGCTTTTTTCGCTTGACAGCATTAGGTCATGGGCCGCTGTCAAGCGTTGCATCGGTTTTGTCCGGATGCCGGCAAATGTACATTGCGGGTCGGAAAAAAAAAAAAATTAAAAGTTTTTTTTTTTTTTTTTTGGGATGGGGTTTCTTATTCTCCAAACCATCAGAAACCTCCCGGCAAAAAACGCATTTTGGGGGCCCGGAAGTGTGAAAGCTTTTACGCGGCGCTCGGTAAAAGCGGGGGCGCCGTTTTAGGCGCCCGCGGGGTGTGTGAAAGAGGCCTTAGCGATTTGTTCGCGTATCGCGTTGCGATCTTCTTAAACGACTTTAGCGGTAAAAAAGTAGCTAAATCGTAGAAAAGGTGCCACACAGCGATAAGTATTACCCAGCGGGAGCGCCGAGGGGAAAATAGGGTCCGGCGTTCCAGCGACGGCGAGTTCACGCAGGAAGCTCGTGCTGGGCTGCCGCCTTAAAACAATTCGCTAAGGGACGTAAATAGTGACGTTTTTTAGCGATCCCGTTAGCGATATTGTTTGTGTGGCTACCCTTTACTCTTTCATGTTTTACATATGCCTTCACGTGTTTGCTCCTTTAATCTCTCTCCCTTCGCTTCCCCAAACCCCAGACCTCTAATCAATAATCATTCCCCTTTCCTCCTTCTCCCCACCTATTCCTCTGCTGACCCCCCAACCTCAACTGCCCTAATAAAACAAAAAAACAAGCTTCCTCTTCCTTTCCAACCTGCTCCCTTTTTGTCCTCCTCACTGCTGGTGACATATCTCCCAATCCTGGACCTCACAGTTTCCCCACCTTAGTACTCCTTCTACGCTCCCTTCTAATGGAACTACGCAATCTTTCCAACGAAAAAACCTGTGCCTTGACACCCCCCCCCCTGCTCCCTCTCTTGGAGCACTCTGGAATGCCCGCTCCACTGAATAATTCATGTGATTCTGACCTTTTCTTCTCGCAATTTGCTTTCCTCGCCCTCCAGAAATATGGGCTGACCCCTTGACCCGCCCCCCCTGCTGCGCTGGTTCGGTTGGCCTCCAATTCCCCACACTCCTCGCCCTGGAAACAGACTGGTGGAGGAGGTGGTGTTCTCCTTTCCTCTAACTGCAATTTAACACATCCCACCTTTCCTCCTATCCCCTCCTTTGAGTCCACTTGTGATTACTCTCCCTCCAACCTCAAGTGGCCTTCTTATACGACCTCCAGGCCCGACCACTGCTTCATCGACAATTTCACTACCTGGCTTCTTACTTTCTCCCATGACACCCCCCCATCTCAGGGTGACTTAAACATCCCCCTGATACCCTTCGTCGCAGCCTCCAAATTCTGTCCCTTACTTATCCTTGGACTTATCAGTGGTCCTCCTCGCACCCACAGGAGGTCATACATAGATTGGTCTTCACCCGCCTCTGCTTTATCTACTTCCCACCTCCCCTTCCTCTATCCGCCCATTATCACTTTCTCATCCCTGTCTCCTCTCCTGTCACCCTGTCAAACACGTGCACCCCGAGACACCTTGACACCTAGCATCCACACACTCTCTGACTTATTTTTTTCATGGCATCAATTCCTCACTCCGCACGACAGTGCCACTGCTTTTACAAGCCATCTCACATCGGCTTTGAAACGGTCCCCCTCTGTCATGGCAGGTGGACGTTACCAAAAAGACAAACCTGGCACAATAACCCACTAAAAAGCTCCCCGGGAAGTGTCCGGATTACAGGCGGGCTGGGAAAAAAAAAATTCGCAAGGACTTCATGCATTCAAAAAGCAACTTTTTCAAATTGCCCTCAATTGCTAAACAGGCCTATTCCAACCTGTTCTTCCCTATCCCAAACCCAAAAAGTTATTCAAAAATTTTAATCCTCCCGCCCACCAGCCCCCTCCTTACTCCCTCATCTCTGTGAGGACTTTGCCACACCTTCAAAAAATAAGATTTGGACCAACAAGGCAAGTTCTTCATTGTTCAACACCTCACCCTTTGTTTCCAGCCAATGCCCTTCCCCCTAACTCCCTCTCCAATTAACTGGGGGAGCTTTAATTGTTTCTCTCCAAATGCCCTAAAACCTGTGCATTGACCCCATCCAACCCACTCCTCCCCACCCCACAACTATTTATTCCATCCCTACCCCCTCTTCAACCTACATAATTCCCGGTCCTTCCCTTCTGTTTCAACATGCCCCCAATCACGCTTTCCTTAAAAAGCCAAACCTCGACCCAAACGCTTGTCCAGCTATCGCCAATATCGCTGCACCATTCGTTCAAACTTTGGAGCGCATGTCCCGCTGGTTTCCTCCCCCTTCTCTTTAACTTGCTTTTTTGAACCTACTATTGGTTTCCGCCCCCTTCCACCTTGAGAAGCCTGACAAAATTCTAATGACCTATTACAGCCAAACAAAGGACAATCTTATACTCCTGCTTCTTGACCTGTCCTCTGCTTTTAACAGTTGACCACTGCCTTCTACTACAGATTCTTTCTCCTTTGGCGTCAAGACCTCGCCTTTTGGATCTCCTCATACCTTTCCAACCGCACTTTAGCGTCTCCCACTCCACACTACCTCCTGTCCCCCTCTCCTGTTGGAGTTTTCCCCCAAAGGTTGTTCTAGGACCCCTACCTTCTCATTTTTACTTGGCCTGGGGAATCAAAGCCACGGATTCCCAGTACCCTTTACGCTGATGACATCGATTACCTTCTGGCCCAGACATCCTTCTTGTATCCAGAATCCCGGGGTCTATCGCCCTACCCTTCTTTTTCTCCCTTCCTCCAAACTCAAAAGTGGACAAATCTGAATATAATCTTTCCCCCATCCCAGTCTTCCTTACCGACCATCTACCACAATTGACACAGCTTTCCCCGTACCGAAGTCGCTGCTCGGAGTAAAACCCCTTTACTTGCCTGTCCTTCAAACCGCACATCAGCTCTTTCTACCTCCTGTCGCCTTCAGCTCAAAAATATTTCAAGAATCCGTCCTTTTCCTCAACCCTCAATCTACTAAAATGATTGTGCACGCCCTCATGATCTCCCGCCTCGACTACTGCAACACCCTTTTCTCTGGCCTCCCTGCTAACACCATCGCACCTCTCCAGTCCATCCTTAACTCGCCTGCACGACTAATTCACCTCTCTCCGCTACTCCCCCGCTTCCCCCCTCTGCAAATCTCTTCACTGGCTCCCTTTCCTCAGCGTATCCAGTTCAAATTACTATACTGACCTACAAGGCCATCTATAATCTGTCTCCTCCATATATCTCGAAACTAATCTCCCGATATCTTCCCTCACGTAATCTCCGATCCTCCCAAGACATCCTTCTCTCCTCCACACTTATTCGCTCCTCACCCAACCCCCTCCAAGACTTCTCCCGAATATCCCATCCCTGGAATTCATTGCCCCAACACTTTCTGACTATCAAACTCATTCAGATCCTTCAGACGGAACCTGAAAACCATCTCTTCAGGAAAGCCTACAGCCTGCAATGACCCTGCTGCCTCCTCACCACTCCCGGAGTTATTGCCTCAACCAAAAAACCGGAACTGTTTGCAACCCCCGACCTACTGTCTCCTGCCTCACATCCTGTAGAATGTAAGCCGAAAGGGCAGGGTCCTCCCCCCTTGTATCAGTCTGTCATTGTTAGTTTGTTTATGTAAGTGATACCTGTAATTTGTATGTAACCCTTCTCATGTACGCACCATGGAATCATGGTGCTTAGAAATAATATTAATAATAATAATAATGTAACTCAGGATCAGAAATGAAATGTATGTACACAGTGACTGCACCAGCAGAATAGTGAGTGCAGTTTGGGGGGTATAATACAGGGTTTTAACCAGGATCAGTAATGTATGTACACAGTGACTGCACCAGCAAAAATAGTGAGTGCAGCTCTGGAGTTTTAATACAGGATGTAACTCAGGATCAGTAATGTAATGTATGTACACAGTGACTGCACCAGCAGAATAGTGAGTGCAGTTGGGGGTATAATACAGGGTGTAACCCAGGATCAGTAATGTATGTACACAATGACTGCACCAGCAGAATAGTGAGTGCAGCTCCACAATGAAATGCAGCATCAGCGCCAGACAAATTATATCAATCTCTTATGCTACGTTCCCACCATTAGTTTTTGGTGCGAGTTTTAATTTGCAGAATTTCTGCATCTATTATTGAATTAGGTTACTTGCATTTTTTAACATACATTTTTATTGCCTGTTTGTGTTTTTTGTCTCCGTTTGGTGTCACGCTGTAAATAAAGGTGCTTTGTTTTTAACACTTCTGTTTTTTTTTTTGCTTTGACAAAACATTATTGACATACGGTACTTAGGTGCGAATTACATCTTTAATGCGTTTCTGCCAACAAATGTGCGTTTTTTTACCCACAGAATTTCCGCGCCTAATGCAAGTCTGTGGGGAAATTCTGCACAGGAAACTCCGCGTACCCGCAAGAGAAATTGACATGCGGGGATGTGAAAAAAGCATCGCAGCAAATTCACGCAGAGTAAAAAAAGAAGCACAGTGGACAGGAGATTTATAGAAATCCCATCAGCTTTGCTAGAACTGTAAAACGTGAAGCATCAAAAACTCACCAGAAGCTCATGGTGAGAACG
>JARQOD010000003.1:599641683-599653805 GCA_033576555.1 Oophaga sylvatica
TAGCCTTAGTTGGCATTTCCGGTGACATGCAGGACAGGATTACATTAGCATGTCCTGCCTGGTTCTCCATGTTCAGCCATGATCACACACCCTGCGTCATAAGTGGACGATTCTTTACCTTTTAATGGTGTTTTCCTGCTGTACATACTTTCATGGACACACTGTTCCAGCATAGTGAGGGTTAAGCCGGATTTGTTTCTTCCATTGAGTAACTTGTAGTCCCCCTCAGAGATGCTCAGTTCTGTCTCAATCTCATCCAGTAACGTTTCCTGGATGATGGGAGGTGAATTTTGGACAGAAGTCTTTGGTGCTGATTGTGTCTACAGAGATCTCGGTCTCCAGATTATCATCCAGATCGTCCTTCACATGCGGGGTCTCAAGGTTGGGGGGGTATTTCAGGGGAGATGTTAGGGGTTATTGTTTCTGAGGTTTGAGTTAAAGCAGCTACATCTTCTGGGGGGTTTGTAGAATCGGGGGTGTCAGGGTCAGACTGAAGCAACTGCTGGGGGGCACAGTCAGCGGGTGTCTTGTGGTGACGGATGCGGTCACATGTCTGGCGGTGTCATCTCCTCACTTTCCAGTGTCCTCTCCAGTGTTGCCTGCACTCTGATTCACCATTATTTCCTTCATAGTCTGAGGAGGGGGTGCTCATCTGCAGCGGGGGGCGGCTGTCCAGAGAATGACCATCGGGGTCCTCCATCACTCTGTCATATGTACAGCTGTAAAGGAAAGAAAAGCAGCAATGAATCAAGTGCAGAAAGAGAAGCACAAAATATAGAAAATACCTTCACAGCACCGGGCCCCGACCAGACTAGGGGCCACAAATCAATAGCCCTGAATTATTTCCTTTTCTGCAAAGGGTACCCAAATACACACGATCAGTCAATACATGTCATACGACTCCAGTGTGCGAGATGGGAAGCTTAGATCACAAGGATGATGGGAGTGATATATTCAGCGAGCATGGTGACTGTTCTAGTCTGGTCATGTAATACACAATTATTTACCATAAAGCAATATATGATACTACAATGAGGAAGACTCAAACTGCCAGAAAATTCTCGCACCACCCGGCCTCATTCCCCGATACAGACCATCACAGCAGCGTCGGTGAGGGAGATCGGGCGATACGCCGGGACCTTCGCCAGCAGTCAGATACACATGGAAAGCTCTAGGGCAGTTTATATAGTGTCCAAGGTGGCGGCTGAGTTGTGATATATTCCCCTCCCCAATAAATTCAATCAGAGCTCGGTATTTCAGAATACAATGATCCCGGAAAGGCTTATTACAGTCAGGTACAAAGTGCATGCTCCGCTTCATCTCTGCGCTGCTCGGCATTTTCCAAAGTCCAAACGTATAATATTCATGGGAGTCATAAAGTAAATGCATCATCTCAGGACTGAATGGAGGCTGAAACCCACTGATTTACAACAGGGGCCTCAGATGGAGCACCACTCAGGCCAACATCTGCTGCTCCTTCTGTAGGACCTGGTGATACAACACGTCGATACAATGTGCCCAGAGCCGCAATACGTGTCAGTCCAATGTGCCCGGAGCCGGTGATACAACGTAACAGTCCATTGTGCCCGGAGCTGGCGATACAATGTGTCAGTTCATTGTTCCCGGAGCTGACGATACAATGTGTCAGTCCATTGTGCCCAGAGCCGACGATACAATGTGTCAGTCCATTGTGCCCAGAGCCGACGATACAATGTGTCAGTCCATTGTGCCCAGAGCCGACGATACAACGTGTCAGTCCATTGTGCCCGGAGTCGCCCAGAGCGACGATACAATATGTCAGTCCATTGTGCCTGAGCCGACGATATAAAGTGTCAGTCCATTTGCCCGGAGCCGGAAATACAACGTGTCAGTCCATTGTGCCCAGAGCCGACGATACAACGTGTCAATCCATTGTGCCCAGAGCCGACGATACAACGTGTCAATCCATTGTGCCAGAGCCGACGATCCAAAGTGTCAGTCCATTGTGCCAAGAGCCGACTATACAAAGTGTCAGTCCATTGTGCCCAGAGCGACGATACAAAGTGTCAGTCCATTGTGCCCAGAGCCGACGATACAAAGTGTCAGTCCATTGTGCCAGAGCCAGTGATACAACGTGTCAGTCCATTGTACCCGGAGCCGACGATACAACGTGTCAGTCCATCGTGCCCAGAGCCGACGATACAACGTGTCAATCCATTGTGCCCAGAGCCGACGATACAACATGTCAATCCATTGTGCCCAGAGCCGACGATACAACATGTCAATCCATTGTGCCCAGAGCCGACGATACAAAGTGTCAGTCCATTGTGCCCGAAGCCGACGATACAACTTTGTCAGTCCATTGTGACCAGAGCCGACGATACAATGTGTCAGTCCATTGTGCCCAGAGCCGACGATACAACGTGTCAATCCATTGTGCCCAGAACCGACGATACAAAGTGTCAGTCCATTGTGCCCAGAGCCGGAAATACAACGTGTCAGCCCATTGTGCCCAGAGCCGACGATACAACGTGTCAGTCCAATGTGCCCGGAGCTGACGATACAATGTGTCAGTCCATTGTGCCAGAGCCGACGATACAAAGTGTCAGTCCATTGTGCCCAGAGCCGACGATACAACGTGTCAGTCCATTGTGCCCAGAGCTGACGATACAAAGTGTCAGTCCATTGTGCCCAGAGCCGACGATACTAAAGCCCCCGTTCACATAGCGATATCGCTAGCGAGATCGCTGCGGAGTCACTAGTTTTGTGACGCAGCAGCGAGCTCACCAGCGATATCGCTGTGTGTGACATTCAGCGACGATGAGCCCCCCTGCCGGGTATCGCTGATCGTCGCTGAAATGTCAGGACATTTTTTTGATCGCTGGTCTCCCGCTGACAGGCACACATCGCTGCGTGTGACAGGCGGGGAGACCAGCGATCCGCTGGTAACCAAGGTACACAGCGGGTTTCCAGGAGCGGGGCTGCGCCTAGAAACCCGCTGTGTACCTTGGATACCAGCTCCCTGATGCAGGGAGCTGGTAACCAAGGTACACAGCGGGTTTCCAGGCACCGCGCAGTGCCTGGAAACCCGCTGTGTACCTTGGTTACCAGCTCCCTGCATCAGGGCGCTGGTATCCAAGGTACACTGCGGGTAACTAAGCGATGTTTACCCGCAGTGTCCTTGTGCTGATCGCTGCCTGAGCTGCCTGTTTGGCAGCTCAGCAGCGATAATGTAGCGATACACCAGCGATCCTGATCGTTGTCGGGATCGCTGGTGTATCGCTATGTGAGACCCAGCCTTAAGTGTCAGTCCATTGTGCCCAGAGCCGACGATACAAAGTGTCAGTCCATTGTGCCCGAAGCCGGCGATACAAAGTGTCAGTTCATTGTGCCCAGAGCCGATGATACAAAGTGTCAGTCCATTGTGCCCAGAGCTGACGATACAAAGTGTCAGTCCATTGTGCCCAGAGCCGAAGATACAAAGTGTCAGTCCATTGTGCCCAGAGCCGACGATACAAAGTGTCAGTCCATTGTGCCCAGAGCCGACGATACAAAGTGTCAGTCCATTGTGCCCAGAGCTGACGATACAAAGTGTCAGTCCATTGTGCCCAGAGCCGAAGATACAAAGTGTCAGTCCATTGTGCCCAGAGCCGACGATACAAAGTGTCAGTCCATTGTGCCCAGAGCCGACGATACAAAGTGTCAGTCCATTGTGCCCAGAGCCGACGATACAACGTGTCAGTCCATTGTGCCCGGAGCTGGCGATACAACGTGTCAGTCCATTGTGCCCAGAGCCGACGATACAATGTGTCAGTCCAATGTGCCGGAGCCGGTGATACAACGTAACAGTCCATTGTGCCCGGAGCTGGCGATACAATGTGTCAGTTCATTGTTCCCGGAGCTGACGATACAATGTGTCAGTCCATTGTGCCCAGAGCGACGATACAATGTGTCAGTCCATTGTGCCAGAGCCGACGATACAATGTGTCAGTCCATTGTGCCCAGAGCCGACGATACAACGTGTCAGTCCATTGTGCCGGAGTCGCCCAGAGCCGACGATACAATATGTCAGTCCATTGTGCCCTGAGCCGACGATATAAAGTGTCAGTCCATTATGCCCGGAGCCGGAAATACAACGTGTCAGTCCATTGTGCCCAGAGCCGACGATACAACGTGTCAATCCATTGTGCCCAGAGCCGACGATACAACGTGTCAATCCATTGTGCCCAGAGCCGACGATCCAAAGTGTCAGTCCATTGTGCCAAGAGCCGACTATACAAAGTGTCAGTCCATTGTGCCCAGAGCCGACGATACAAAGTGTCAGTCCATTGTGCCCAGAGCCGACGATACAAAGTGTCAGTCCATTGTGCCCAGAGCCAGTGATACAACGTGTCAGTCCATTGTACCCGGAGCCGACGATACAACGTGTCAGTCCATCGTGCCCAGAGCCGACGATACAACGTGTCAATCCATTGTGCCCAGAGCCGACGATACAACATGTCAATCCATTGTGCCCAGAGCCGACGATACAACATGTCAATCCATTGTGCCCAGAGCCGACGATACAACGTGTCAATCCATTGTGCCCAGAGCCGACGATACAACATGTCAATCCATTGTGCCCAGAGCCGACGATACAAAGTGTCAGTCCATTGTGCCCGGAGCTGACGATACAATGTGTCAGTCCATTGTGCCCGAAGCCGACGATACAACTTTGTCAGTCCATTGTGACCAGAGCCGACGATACAATGTGTCAGTCCATTGTGCCCAGAGCCGACGATACAACGTGTCAATCCATTGTGCCCAGAACCGACGATACAAAGTGTCAGTCCATTGTGCCCAGAGCCGGAAATACAACGTGTCAGTCCATTGTGCCCAGAGCCGACGATACAACGTGTCAGTCCAATGTGCCCGGAGCTGACGATACAATGTGTCAGTCCATTGTGCCCAGAGCCGACGATACAAAGTGTCAGTCCATTGTGCCCAGAGCCGACGATACAACGTGTCAGTCCATTGTGCCCAGAGCTGACGATACAAAGTGTCAGTCCATTGTGCCCAGAGCCGACGATACTAAAGCCCCCGTCTCACATAGCGATATCGCTAGCGAGATCGCTGCGGAGTCACTAGTTTTGTGACGCAGCAGCGAGCTCACCAGCGATATCGCTGTGTGTGACATTCAGCGACGATCAGCCCCCCTGCCGGGTATCGCTGATCGTCGCTGAAATGTCAGGACATTTTTTTGATCGCTGGTCTCCCGCTGACAGGCACACATCGCTGCGTGTGACAGGCGGGAGACCAGCGATCCGCTGGTAACCAAGGTACACAGCGGGTTTCCAGGAGCGGGGCTGCGCCTAGAAACCCGCTGTGTACCTTGGATACCAGCTCCCTGATGCAGGGAGCTGGTAACCAAGGTACACAGCGGGTTTCCAGGCACCGCGCAGTGCCTGGAAACCCGCTGTGTACCTTGGTTACCAGCTCCCTGCATCAGGGCGCTGGTATCCAAGGTACACTGCGGGTAACTAAGCGATGTTTACCCGCAGTGTCCTTGTGCTGATCGCTGCCTGAGCTGCCTGTTTGGCAGCTCAGCAGCGATAATGTAGCGATACACCAGCGATCCTGATCGTTGTCGGGATCGCTGGTGTATCGCTATGTGAGACCCAGCCTTAAGTGTCAGTCCATTGTGCCCAGAGCCGACGATACAAAGTGTCAGTCCATTGTGCCCGAAGCCGGCGATACAAAGTGTCAGTTCATTGTGCCCAGAGCCGATGATACAAAGTGTCAGTCCATTGTGCCCAGAGCTGACGATACAAAGTGTCAGTCCATTGTGCCCAGAGCCGATGATACAAAGTGTCAGTCCATTGTGCCCAGAGCCGAAGATACAAAGTGTCAGTCCATTGTGCCCAGAGCCGACGATACAAAGTGTCAGTCCATTGTGCCCAGAGCCGACGATACAAAGTGTCAGTCCATTGTGCCCAGAGCTGACGATACAAAGTGTCAGTCCATTGTGCCCAGAGCCGAAGATACAAAGTGTCAGTCCATTGTGCCCAGAGCCGACGATACAAAGTGTCAGTCCATTGTGCCCAGAGCCGACGATACAAGTGTCAGTCCATTGTGCCCAGAGCCGACGATACAACGTGTCAGTCCATTGTGCCCGGAGCTGGCGATACAACGTGTCAGTCCATTGTGCCCAGAGCCGACGATACAATGTGTCAGTCCAATGTGCCCGGAGCCGGTGATACAACGTAACAGTCCATTGTGCCCGGAGCTGGCGATACAATGTGTCAGTTCATTGTTCCCGGAGCTGACGATACAATGTGTCAGTCCATTGTGCCCAGAGCCGACGATACAATGTGTCAGTCCATTGTGCCCAGAGCCGACGATACAATGTGTCAGTCCATTGTGCCCAGAGCCGACGATACAACGTGTCAGTCCATTGTGCCCGGAGTCGCCCAGAGCCGACGATACAATATGTCAGTCCATTGTGCCCTGAGCCGACGATATAAAGTGTCAGTCCATTATGCCCGGAGCCGGAAATACAACGTGTCAGTCCATTGTGCCCAGAGCCGACGATACAACGTGTCAATCCATTGTGCCCAGAGCCGACGATACAACGTGTCAATCCATTGTGCCCAGAGCCGACGATCCAAAGTGTCAGTCCATTGTGCCAAGAGCCGACTATACAAAGTGTCAGTCCATTGTGCCCAGAGCCGACGATACAAAGTGTCAGTCCATTGTGCCCAGAGCCGACGATACAAAGTGTCAGTCCATTGTGCCCAGAGCCAGTGATACAACGTGTCAGTCCATTGTACCCGGAGCCGACGATACAACGTGTCAGTCCATCGTGCCCAGAGCCGACGATACAACGTGTCAATCCATTGTGCCCAGAGCCGACGATACAACATGTCAATCCATTGTGCCCAGAGCCGACGATACAACATGTCAATCCATTGTGCCCAGAGCCGACGATACAACGTGTCAATCCATTGTGCCCAGAGCCGACGATACAACATGTCAATCCATTGTGCCCAGAGCCGACGATACAAAGTGTCAGTCCATTGTGCCCGGAGCTGACGATACAATGTGTCAGTCCATTGTGCCCGAAGCCGACGATACAACTTTGTCAGTCCATTGTGACCAGAGCCGACGATACAATGTGTCAGTCCATTGTGCCCAGAGCCGACGATACAACGTGTCAATCCATTGTGCCCAGAACCGACGATACAAAGTGTCAGTCCATTGTGCCCAGAGCCGGAAATACAACGTGTCAGTCCATTGTGCCCAGAGCCGACGATAACAACGTGTCAGTCCAATGTGCCCGGAGCTGACGATACAATGTGTCAGTCCATTGTGCCCAGAGCCGACGATACAAAGTGTCAGTCCATTGTGCCCAGAGCCGACGATACAACGTGTCAGTCCATTGTGCCCAGAGCTGACGATACAAAGTGTCAGTCCATTGTGCCCAGAGCCGACGATACTAAAGCCCCCGTCTCACATAGCGATATCGCTAGCGAGATCGCTGCGGAGTCACTAGTTTTGTGACGCAGCAGCGAGCTCACCAGCGATATCGCTGTGTGTGACATTCAGCGACGATCAGCCCCCCTGCCGGGTATCGCTGATCGTCGCTGAAATGTCAGGACATTTTTTTGATCGCTGGTCTCCCGCTGACAGGCACACATCGCTGCGTGTGACAGGCGGGAGACCAGCGATCCGCTGGTAACCAAGGTACACAGCGGGTTTCCAGGAGCGGGGCTGCGCCTAGAAACCCGCTGTGTACCTTGGATACCAGCTCCCTGATGCAGGGAGCTGGTAACCAAGGTACACAGCGGGTTTCCAGGCACCGCGCAGTGCCTGGAAACCCGCTGTGTACCTTGGTTACCAGCTCCCTGCATCAGGGCGCTGGTATCCAAGGTACACTGCGGGTAACTAAGCGATGTTTACCCGCAGTGTCCTTGTGCTGATCGCTGCCTGAGCTGCCTGTTTGGCAGCTCAGCAGCGATAATGTAGCGATACACCAGCGATCCTGATCGTTGTCGGGATCGCTGGTGTATCGCTATGTGAGACCCAGCCTTAAGTGTCAGTCCATTGTGCCCAGAGCCGACGATACAAAGTGTCAGTCCATTGTGCCCGAAGCCGGCGATACAAAGTGTCAGTTCATTGTGCCCAGAGCCGATGATACAAAGTGTCAGTCCATTGTGCCCAGAGCTGACGATACAAAGTGTCAGTCCATTGTGCCCAGAGCCGAAGATACAAAGTGTCAGTCCATTGTGCCCAGAGCCGACGATACAAAGTGTCAGTCCATTGTGCCCAGAGCCGACGATACAAAGTGTCAGTCCATTGTGCCCAGAGCTGACGATACAAAGTGTCAGTCCATTGTGCCCAGAGCCGAAGATACAAAGTGTCAGTCCATTGTGCCCAGAGCCGACGATACAAAGTGTCAGTCCATTGTGCCCAGAGCCGACGATACAAAGTGTCAGTCCATTGTGCCCAGAGCCGACGATACAACGTGTCAGTCCATTGTGCCCAGAGCCGACGATACAATGTGTCAGTCCATTGTGCCCAGAGCCGACGATACAATGTGTCAGTCCATTGTGCCCAGAGCCGACAATATAAAGTGTCAGTCCATTGTGCCCAGAGCCGACGATATAAAGTGTCAGTCCAATGTGCCCAGAGCCGGTGATACAACGTGTCAGTCCAATGTGCCCGGAGCCAACGATATAAAGTGTCAGTCCAATGTGCCCAGAGCCAGTGATACAACGTGTCAGTCCAATGTGCTTGAAGCCGGTGATACAATGTATCAGTCCAATGTCATCCAGTAAAGCAGGTTATACATTCTAGACGCTCACAATACCTCACTCAGGAATTACTGCACTGGATTTGCTCATTAATATGCGCACAGGAGCGTTAATTAGAATGCGTCACTTCTTTGTATTCAATTCATGATTTAAGAATTTCACTGCAGCTTTATACAGAAAATGTTACATTAAACTCTGAAGTTAAAGGGACTTCTCCCGTGAAAATGTCCCCTCCGTAAGCCTCGTTGGCCATAGAACCATCATGGAGGGGACCCCCTGTACAATAGAGGAGACCCCCTCTGCAAGCAGCCCCAGTTCTAGTGGATCTGAGCAATTCATTTAGTACATGGATGGACAGGTGGGTACTATTTCAGCTGTAACAGGGTTACTTTATGGCTGACTATGACATTGCTTAGCAAAATCAGCTTCTTTCCAGGGATACTAAGATGATCAGTAATTGGCTGATTGCACTACATATTTAAAGGTACTAAAATTGTTAAGCACCCCTTTAATGGGCAATTCCCAACACTCCAAAAGACTGGCGATTACTCGGGTATTGGCAGAAGTTCAGCCGCTGAGCGAGGCTCTGAAGTGCTCCATTGGAATGGAGTGGAGGACATGACCGCACGCCGCTGCTCCATCGAATATAAATGGGAAAGAGACAGCTGAACGCCAGGACTCGCACTCCCACCACTCCACAGGTTATTTCAGAAGCAATAATGAAAAAGCAGAAAAAAACAGCACCTATCTGCTGACTGCAGTCTGAATCAGTCCTTAGTATAAAGCATACTACCTAATAGTGGTGCATGAAAAATGTGTTGAAGACCAAGTGTATTCAATATTGAAAAAAGAAACAGCGCTCACCATTACTTCTTAAAAAAAGTTTATGTCCTTTATTCCATGTGGCGGGACAATCCTTTAACATGGAGGGGAGCGGGGAAGTGAAGGAGGACAACAGCCTTCACAAACGCCTTTTCCGGTGCTTCTGCGGGTCCAAACCAAAAGCCATTTTGCGCCTATCCGGTGCTTCTGCGGGTCCAAACCAAAAGCCGTTTAGCGCCTATGCCAGCCTGAGGGTTTGGACCCGCAGAAGCGCTGGGATAGGTGTGAAATGGCTGTTGTCGTCCTTCACTTTCCCGCTCCCCCTCCATGTTAAAGGATTGTCCGCCACATGGAATAAAGGACATTAACCTTTTTTAAGGAGTAATGGTGAGCGCTGTTTCTTTTTTCAATGTTGAATGCACAAGTTATTACCTCTGCTTTGGATATGAGTAACTCTTTAAAGCCAGGTAAGAATACCATTTACTGTCTGAACTGAATATAAGTGCACTAGAGAAGAAGCTGCACAGTACGGTTAAGGTCGCAGCCATCAGCTTCACAAACGCCTTTTCACTGGGCAGATTCCCAGGAAACCAGCATTTCAGGGTAGATATGTAAAGGCCGAGTGTGATAAGCCCCTCTGCTGTGTGAGTTCAGATAGCATTTTTAGCCGAAGAATGTAAACAAGGGAGCAGAGAACAGAATAATTCATTTTTGAAGTCCTGAGGCTGAAAACCTGATCCTGTGTTCGGAGATGAGCAGCGAGTGCTCTGATCCATAACAAGAAGTGCACCAGTCACAGCAAGCAGAGATCGTACACAAGACTGAAGCCAAATCTAGAAGAAAGTTGCAAAATGTTTCATGCCGCAGTATGAGCCGCTCAGCGTCTTCAGTGGGGACACGGGGAACACTGGGCTATTGTGGACCCAGCACAATTAGCGGCCGCCCAGAGGACAGCGATTATCTGAGCAGCAGAACCAACAGCTGCTCGAAACAACCGAGCATTTGTGTCTGACCCGCAGCAAAGCCGCCAGACTGTGACGAATACAGGACAGGCCTGCGACACCAAGCGTTCTGAGGGTAGGTGTACACGATCAGTAAAAGCTGCGGGTTGGACGCTGTATACATGTGCAGCATCCAGATGTTACAGCATAGTGGATGGGATTTCTAGAAATCCCATGTACATTATGCGTCCACAGAAGTCCGCGACTCATCTGCGATGACGGACATGAAGCGCATCTCTACAGACGGCAGCATGTGTCCGCAAGAGAAATTTCACCCGTGAAATGCATTGGACACGGTGAATCTGCATGGTTCAGTGATCACATGTGGATTCACCTGCGTTCAATAGCCGGCAGCGGACATGTGCTGCGTCCAAAGCGCTGGCAATTCCTGACCGTGTGCACATACCCTGACGGATCATCACCGCATCAGGACACTCATCCGCTTAGATCTTAATTTTGGCCAATGAAGCATAAAAAGTTACAAATTTGCAATAATTTCTTCACTATTTTCAAGATCTCTGCTTGCAACTTATAGCCCAAAGTTTTCTGAAAGTTGACAACCCCTTTAAATTACGAGTGCAGAGGTCGCCTGTGACCACTATCAGGTGAACAACTGAACAATCAGCTCCGTGAGGCCGAGGAGCAAGAAGGAAACTAAAAGTCACAATGAATAAATCATATAAAGCAGTAACCTGAAGTTGTGCCGGCCACACAGAATCTACAGGACATGTGCAGGAGTCCGACGCCACTCACAGACCCCTGAAATGAGCAGAAAAAGCAGCTGCCGGATGAAACTCATCCACAAGCAAAACACCGAATTTCCATATGAAAAGTATCTGGGACGGGAACATGCGCCTCACATTACTTGTACCGTTCCAGGGCTGAATTCACTATTCTGCAGCAGAGATCTCTCAGCATTCCCGGCATGTTCAGTGTCCGGTTGCTCCGGGGATCCTCAGGGCACTGTCATCACAGACTCATGGTATCCAGCTCGCTGGCTACCATTATTATAGCTTTTGTATTTCTCCTGCACATAATCTGCAGAAAACGGAGCCATTTCAGGGTCTGTGCTATATATGTTGACTGACCGGCACACACAATCCGGCTCTGCTATTCCGGTGGGCGCTGAAAAGAGGAGAGCACAGTATATAGCCGAGTACAGGAAAGTATATACAACCCAGGAGGAGACCAGACTCCGTGTGCTGTGAGATCAGCAGACCGTCCGAATACTGAGATCATATCCTGCTATAGATGAGCGGGAGGAGGGTGGGGGGTCCGCACCTGACACAGGGAAGCACAAGAATGCAGAGATGCTGGCCGGTCCGCTGCCAGACACTGGGTACAGCGAGAATGAGGCCAGACCCCACGTAAGAACATGAGACCCCCTCATATTCAGCTCACAGATGCTGTGCCAATGTGTACCCCCAACAACAATGCTCCACCACCTGCCCCCCGCTCTGCATCCTCCACATTGCAACCCATGACCCCAAACAGCATCGAGGAGCTGCACTTCTCACAGAAGTGACCA
>JARQOD010000003.1:599654178-599772577 GCA_033576555.1 Oophaga sylvatica
GGATCCAGAACCATCAGTGTTGTGTTTTGGTAGCTGAGGAGAAAAAGCAAATACGGCAATACACCAGAGAGGCTGGAACCTATTGAATTACAGTAACCTGAACTAACCACACAACTAGAGGTAGCCGTGGAGCGTTCCTACGTTGATCCTAGACGCCTCGTCACATCCTGAGAGATAACTACACCTAAAGGCAGAAAGATGAAAGCTATCTGCCCCGGAGCAGATCCCCAAAGAACATAGGAAGCCCCCAAACATGTAATGGCGGTTAGACAAGAAGAAGCACGGACAAAGACAGAAAATAGAATGAGCAAACGCTGGGGCCCAATCTGTCTAGACAGAAAAGGAAAGGATACTCACTGCAATCCAAAAAAAACCCTAAAAAATACCAACTCTTCTGATTGCAAAAACACCTGAGATCACACGATCTCTACCACCTAAATCAGATCTCTGGTGTAACAAAACTAAGCCGCAGCCACTGAAAAAAAACAGGAAAAAGCAAATGAACAAATAACAGTGGCTTCAGATAAACTGAGAGGAGCACAAGCCCCCGGAGGGGACCTGGCTGACCTCCACAGAAGTGCAGGGAACTATGCAAAAAGCAAGCACAAAAATAAAAGCAGAAAATATCTTATCTGATAGCAGAAGATGCAGGCAAGACTCAGCAAACTTCCAAATGAACCAGGAACCACAATTGAGACAAGAACAATTGATCACCGGCAACCATCATGGGAGGGAACCTTCCTTATATCAGACCAGTCAGTGATCCCAGATTGCCATTCCTCGCTGAAAGGTTCAGTACTGTCTGTAACCACCAGAGGGAGCCTCTGCTCAGAAACCATCTCTAGCACATTCATAACAGTACCCCCCTTGAGGAGGGGTCACCGAACCCTCACTTGTGCAACCAGGCCGATCAGGAAGAGCTCGGTGATAGGCACGGATCAGTCTCCTAGCATGGATGTCCGAAGCAAACACCCAAGAATTGTCCTCCTGACCATAACCTCTCCACTTAACCAAATACTGGAGTTTCTGTCTAGAAAAACGAGAATCCAATATTTTCTCAACCACATAATCCAGATTGCCCTCAACCAAAACAGGGTCAGGAGGCGCAGCCATAGGAACCACTGGCTCGACAAACCTCTTCAATAAGGACTTGTGGAACACGTTATGGATCTTAAATGTCCCTGGAAGAAGCAAACGGAAGGAAACAGGATTAAGAATCTCCATGATCTTATAAGGTCGAATGAACCTAGGCTTAAACTTTGGAGATGCAACCCTCATAGGGATATTTCTTGAGGACAACCAAACCAAGTCCCCCACTTTAAACCGAGGACCATCAGTCCTATGCCGGTTGGCAAACCGTTGGGCCTTCTCCTGAGAGAGAGACAAACTCTCTACTACCTGGTCCCAAATCTGCTGCATTCGCTCCACAACAGAGTCAACACCCAGACAGACAGAAGCCTCCGCCTGTCCCGAAGAAAATCGAGGGTGAAACCCAAAATTGCAGAAAAATGGAGACATCAAAGTGGCAGAGCTAGCCCTATTATTAAGAGCAAACTCAGCCAAAGGCAAAAAAGAGACCCAGTTATCTTGATCAGCAGACACAAAACATCTCAAATAAGTCTCCAAGGTCTGGTTTGTTCCATCGGTTTGTCCATTGGTCTGAGGATGAAAAGCAGAGGAGAAAGATAATTGAACACCAAGTTTAGAACAAAATGTCCTCCAAAATCTGGAAACAAACTGGACTCCTCTGTCAGAAACAATGTTCTCCGGAATGCCATGTAACCAAACCACGTGCTGAAGGAACAAAGGCACCAATTCGGAGCAGGAAGGTAACTTAGGTAATGGCACAAGATGTATCATCTTGGAAAACCTATCACAGATTACCCAGATAACAGTCATTCTCTGAGAAACAGGGAGGTCGGAAATAAAATCCATAGAGATATGGGTCCATGGCCTCTTGGGCACAGGTAATGGCATTAACAAACCACTAGAGCGAGAGCAAGGCTTGGAGCGAGAGCAAGTCCCACAGGACTGCACAAATTCCCTGACGTCACGAGACAAAGTAGGCCACCAAAAGGACTGACTCACCAAGTCTCTGGTACCAAAAATCCCGGGATGACCAGCCAACGCGGAACAATGAATCTCAGACATCACACTCTTCTTCCACTGGTCTGAGACAAACAATTTCCCAATAGGGCAGCGCTCAGGTTTATCCTCCTGACACCCTTCCAGAGCCAGTCTCAAATTGGGCGAGATGGCGGAAAGAACTACACCCTCTTTCAAAACACCAGTAGGATCAGATAACTCAGGAGAGTCCGCAAAAAAACTCGAGAGGGCATCCGCCTTAACATTCTTAGTGCCAGGAAGAAAAGAAACCACAAAATTAAAACGTGTGAAAAACAAGGCCCACCTGGCCTGTCTAGGATTAAGTCGCTTGGCTGATTCCAGATAAACCAGCTGCTTATGGTCCGTGAGGACCACCACCTGATGTTTGGCTCCTTCCAGCCAATGTCTCCACTCTTCAAAGGCCCACTTCATGGCCAATAACTCCCGATTACCCACGTCATAATTACGTTCAGTTGGAGAAAAAGGCCCAAGGGTTACTCTTAGAGGTCTCTGGATCTCTTTGGGACAAAACGGCACCTGCCCCAATTTCAGAGGCATCAACCTCCACCTGAAACGGTAGAGAAACATCAGGCTGCCGTAGAACAGGAGCAGAAGTGAATCTCTGCTTAACTTCCTGAAACGCAGAGACTGCCTCAGGAGGCCAATTCACCACATCAGAACCCTTTTTGGTCAGATCAGTCAATGGTTTAACAATACCGGAGAAATTACCAATAAATTTACGATAAAATTTGGCTAAACCCAAAAATCTCTGAAGAGCCTTTAATGAAGTAGGTTGGACCCAATCACAGATGGCTTGAACCTTGACCTGGTCCATTTCAATAACAGACGGAGACAAAATGAATCCCAGAAATGAGACCTTCTGTACGCCAAAAAGACACTTTGATCCCTTCACATACAGTGCATTCTCTCTCAAAATCTGGAACACAGTCCGAACATGTTTCACATGAGAGTCCCAGTCATTGGAAAAAATCAAGATATCATCCAAATAAACCATCAGAAATTTATCCACAAAATCCCTGAAAATATAATTCATGAAGGATTGGAAGACGGAAGGAGCATTAGTGAGCCCAAAGGGCATCACTAGGTACTCAAAATGCCCCTCTGGGTATTAAACGCCGTCTTCCATTCATCCCCGTGCTTAATGCGAATAAGGTTATACGCCCCCCTGAGGTCAAGCTTGGTAAACCAACTAGCACTTTTCACCCTGGAAAACAGGTCAGAAATCAAGGGTAATGGATATTGATATTTCACAGTGATCTTATTCAAGAGACGATAATCAATACACGGCCTCAATGAACCATCCTTTTTGGCCACAAAGAAAAAACCGGCACCCAAGGGTGAAGAGGATGGTCTGATATGACCCTTCTCCAATGACTCCTTGATATAAGATCGCATAGCATCGTGTTCAGGTACATACAAGTTAAAAAGGCGACCTTTAGGAAATTTACCACAAGGCACTAATTCAATAGCGCAATCGTAGCTCCTGTGACGGGGCAAAGATGCAGATTTACTTTCACTAAATACATCCGAAAAATCAGCCAAAAAGTCAGGAACATCCTGAGACTTGGGAGAGGCAGAAAAACAGGAGTGTCAGCATTAACACATTGGCAGCCCCAACTGGTCACAGACACAGATCTCCAATCCAAAACAGGATTATGAGACTGTAACCAAGGGAAACCTAGTACAATAATGTCATGCAGATTATACAGCACCAGAAATTTGCACCTGGGGTTTATTCTCCGCCAAAGGGGTGCAATCAATGCCCAGTAGGGGAATAGACTTCCGCAGGGGTATCATGGGAAACCCACAATGTTTGGCAAAGTCAAAATCCATCAGGTTAATAGCTGCTCCCGAATCAACAAAAGCCTGAGCAGAAAATGTGGACAGGGAGCAAATCAGGGTAACAGTCAACATAAATTTAGTCTGAACACTACCCAAGACAACTGAGCGTGCAAAACGTCTTCCCCGCTTAGGGCAGACTGAAATAGCATGAGAGGCGTCACCACAGTAGAAACATAACCCATTGCGCTTTCGAAACTCATGACGCTGAGCCCCAGAAGTCACTCTATCACACTGCATGGGCTCAGAAGCTGGCTCATAAGGCAACACTATCTGACGCATACCTCTGCGCTCACGTAAACGTCTGTCAATTTGAATAGCCAATGACATAGAATCATTGAGACCAGAGGGAGCAGGGAATTCCACCATAACATCCTTTACATTCTCTGACAGTCCCTTCCGAAAAAGGGCTGCCAAAGCATCATCATTCCATTTCGTCAGGACTGCCCACTTTCGGAATTTCTGACAGTACAACTCAGCGTCCTCAAGCCCCTGATTTAATGCCAACAAGGTTTTTTCAGCTTGATCAGTGACATTAGGTTCATCGTACAATAACCTCAGAGCCAGAAAAAATGCATCAATATCATTCAAAACAGGATCCCCAAGTGTCAGGGAAAAAGCCCAATCCTGAGGATCGCTGCGCAGGAGAGAGATGACAATTTGAACCTGCTGTGCTGCGTTACCTGAGGACTTAGTCTTTAAGGCAAAAAACAACTTACAGTTATTTTTGAAATTCAGAAATTTAGCCCGATCCCCCAAAAACAAATCTGGCATGGGAATCCTAGGTTCCACAACTGGCAACCCAGCAAGATAGGTAACAATACTCCGAACCTCAGTGGCAAGCTGATCCACACGGCCAGACAACTGTGCAAACTCCATTGAGAGAAAAATAAATCCTCCTCAGCACCCAGAGAAAAAGAGGGAAAAAATGCAACAGACAGAAAAAAATAAATAAAACTCTGACAACTTTTTTCTTTCCACACTATTTTTCCCTTCTGTGAGTACCATATAATTTCAGTTATGGCCGGTGATACTGTTATGTTTTGGTAGCTGAGGAGGACAGGAACAACAGCAGGGCAGCTGAATACCTGAGATGTTGGTAACTGATGGGTTGCAGATTCCTAAACTAACAACATAACTAGAGGTAGCCGTGGAGCGTTCCTACGTTGATCCTAGACGCCTCGTCACAGCCTGAGAGATAACTACACCTAAAGGCAGAAAGATTAAAGCTATCTGCCCCAGAGCAGATCCCCAAAGAAAATAGGAAGCCCCCAAACATATAATGGCGGTTAGACAAGATGAAAATACAAACATAGGCAGAAAATAGAGCAAACACTGGGGCCACACAGCTGACTAAATAGGATAGGAAAGGAGAGATTACTTTCTGCAACCCAGAAAACCCTACAAAAATCCAACAATTCTGATTACAAAAATACTGAGATCACACAATCTCGCCACCCACTAAATCATATCTCAGTGTGAACAAAAACCAAGCCGCAGCCGCTGAAAAAACAGGAAAAAGCAAATGAGCAAACAACAGTGGCTGCAGATAAACTGTAAGGAGCTCAGGCCCCAGGAGGGGACCTAGCTGACCTCCACAAAAGTGCAGAAAACAATGCAAAAAGCAAGCACAAAAAGAAAAGCAAAAAACATCCTATCCGAAAGCAGGAGATGCAGGCAAGACTCCAGCAAACCTCCAAATGAACCAGGAACCACAATTGAGACAAGAACTATTGATCACCGGCAACCATCATGGGAGGGAACCTCCCTTATATCAGACCAGTCAGTGAACCCAGATTGCCACTCCTCGCTGAAAGGTTCAGTACTGTCTGTAACCACCAGAGGGAGCCTCTGCTCAGAAACCATCTCTAGCACATTCATAACAGGGGACCAGCTAAAACCCTGGCCTACCAGAGTCCCCCTGAGGCGCAATGCCACACCTGCCATCAGCTGGGCCACCTGCAAAGACAATGTCCCAACCGGACTCAGCGTACCCAGTGGCCAAAGGCGGGAATGGCTACCGTCAACCGGGCAGCTGTACACTGCTACCAAGGCAAAGCTGACCCGGCATTGGGGGCTATGACTAATCCGGGGATGGAAGAGATGGAGGAAGTGCTTCATGAAGTAGACCCCGTGCAGGCAGCCAAGGCAGATAATCTTTAAGTGTGACATCTTTTAAGTGTTACATCAGAAATATACCAAAAATAGTCCACAAATCGGTCAGAAGGTAAGAATAATCACTGTCTTCTAATTTTACTTGCCTTTCTTTTACCCTGCTCTTTAACCATGCTCAAATTTACCCTCACCATCTCTGCTTCACTAATCTTCACTCTCCTTCGCCATCCCCAAACCCCTGCAAGCTCGAACCAAATAACTGTCTCCCCCTCTCTCCCCCCTACATCGCCTCATCTGCAGACCTGCTCCTTAACCTCAGACTTCTCCCACTAAAATATAACGTAAGCCGGTCACTCTACTTCACCCATATGCTTTCCCTTTCTCTGCTTCTTCTCACTGCTGGCGACATATCCCCCAATCCTGGCCCCCCCTGCCTCATAAATCCCACTAATCCTCACCCCTACACTTCTCACAGTAAGAGAAACTACCGCAATCCCTCACACTTAAAACCTGTGCCACTGACCCCTACCCCCCAGCTTCCTCTCTCTGGAGCACTCTGGAACGCCCGCTCCGTCTGCAACAAGCTCCACGTGACCCACGATCTCTTTACTTCCCGAAACCTCTCCTTCCTGGCCTTCACTGAGACCTGGCTGACGCCCCATGACACGGCCTCCCCTGCTGCACTGAGTTACGGTGGCCTCCACTTCACCCACACTCCTCGCTCTGGCACAAGACATAGTGGAGGCGTAGGTTTCCTTCTTTCTAATAACTGCTCCTTCAACCCTATCCAACCCCCACCCTCCCTTATCCTCCCTTCCTTTGAGGTCCACTCGGTCCGTATCTACTCTCCCTCTAATCTCCAAAAGGCCGTCATATACCGACCATCGGGCTCAGCCACTGCCTTCATTGACCAATTCTCCAGCTGGCTTCTCCACTTTCTCTCTGCTGACATCCCCACCATCATCATGGCTGACTTTAATATCCCTATTGACACCCGCCAGCCAGCAGCCTCCAAACTACTGTCACTTCATCCTTTGGACTTACTCAGTGGTCCTCCACAGCCACCCACACAGACGGACATACATTAGACCTCATTTTCACCTGCCTCTGTTCCCTATCTAATCTCACAACCTCTCCCCTTCCCCTATCTGACCACCACCTACTCACCTTCTCATCCCTGTCCTCCTCACCTGCACCCTATGTCCAGCCACTGGCACATCCTCGCAGAAACCTCGCACACCTAGACATTCACAGACTCTCAGACTCTCTTCTACCTCTGTCCTCCATATCTTCACTCCACGACACAGACAGCGCCACCGCTTTCTATAACACCACCCTCACATCTGCCATAGACTCAGTCGCCCCTCTCATGCACGGCAAAGTGCAACGAATCAATAATAATAATCCCAAAATATTCTTTATCTACAGAAATAGCAAGAAATTAAAAAATGATAGTGTTGGTCCCCTTAAAAATAGTCTGGGTGAAATGGTGGATGAGGATGAGGAAAAATCCAATATGCTAAATTACTTTTTTCAACTGTATTTACACAAGAAAATCCCATGACAGATAAGATCAGTGATAAAAGAAAATTCTGCATTAAATGTCACCTGCTTAACCCAGCAGGAAGTACGGCGGCGTCTAAAAATCACTAAAATTGATAAATCCCCGGGCCCGGATGGGATACACCCCCGAGTACTGCAGGAATTAAGTACAGTCATAGATAGACCATTATTTTTAATCTTTAAAGATTCCATAACAACGGGGTCTGTACCACAGGACTGGCGTATAGCAAATGTGGGGCCAATATTCAAAAAGGGGCCAAAAACTGAACCTGGAAATTATAGGCCAGTGAGCTTAACCATCTACTGTGGGTAAAATCCTGGAGGTTTTTTAAGGGATACTATATTGGAGTATCTGAGACGGAATAACCTCATGACACAGTGTGAAGGACTAAATTAAGAAAGATCAAAACTGAATGCTCCATTTTGTGCTTGTAACTCAATCTTGTGGTTTATGAGATAAATTCTGTTACTTAACAAGGCTATAGTTCCTGGCCGTTATAAAGAAGTAGAGTAAAGGTTATGGGCTGTAATAAAACCGGACTGCTCCAGTTTGGCAAGATATGAGGCCTTGGGGTGTATCACTGTAGAATACTCTGAAGAATAAGTATGCTATTGTTCTTTTCTATGGCCACGTGGATATGACCATATATGTAGTTTCCAGTCTTCCTGTATTTTCATTGGTTAAATGTTGTATGTGTGGTTTTATACTATTGGTTGAAATACAAACCTACTAAATACTATAAAAGATGATGATGTAATACATGGGATAGGAATCTTGCTCGATTCTCCCAGACAGAAACACGTCTTCGTCTGGTTATTTATGTTGCTAGCAACGTTCTGTGAATTAATTTGGAAATCACTAGGTCAACCGTGAAGGGTCACTTAGATCCTACCTCAACAACAGTATCAGCATGGGTTTACGAGGGACCGTTCTTGTCAGACTAATCTTATAAGCTTTTATGAAGGGGTAATTTTTTTCCCCAATGTGAAGCTTAATGTTTGCCACTTGGTTTTTTTTTTGCCTTCCTCTGGATCAACATGTTAGGGCAGGTTAGGATAGGATATGGGTTGAACTAGATGGACTTAAAGTCTTCCTTCAACCTTAATAACTATGTTACTATGTAATAGGCAACCCTGGCAAAACAATCTCACCAAAAAACTTCGACAATTATCCAGGGTCGCGGAGCGGCGTTGGAAGAAAACTCGCCTGCCAGATGACTTCAAACAAGCTACACTTGCCTTCAAAATAGCCCTCACCTCTGCTAAACAGACCTATTTCACAAACCTTGTATCTTCATTATCCTACAACCCAAAACAACTGTTCAGCACATTCAACTCTCTCCTCCGCCCACAACTGCGACCTCCAACTCCCCTCATCTCTGTCGAGGACTTTGCCACCTACTTCAAAAATAAGATCGACCAAACAAGGCAAACTTTTACTGTTCCACCACCCCAACCACTCCATATACCAGACCCCTGCCCTTCCCTAATAACCTCCCTCTCCAACATCACTGAAGGAGAGCTTACTCATCTCCTTTTGAAATCACACCTCACCACCTGTGCACTTGACCCCATCCCTTACCACCTGCTCCCCTACCTCACTAACACGCTCATCCCAGCCTTAACCCATCTCTTCAACCTATTGCTATCTTCTGGTACCTTTCCCTCTGCCTTCAAACATGCCACCATCACACCCATCCTCAAAAAAAAACAAACCTTGACCCAACTGCTATGCCCAGCTATCGCCCAATATCATTGCTCCCGTTTGCTTCCAAACAGGGTGGATAAAAATCAATGATTTTTTTTAAAAAAATAAAAAAAATCGATTTTTTTGATTTAAATCAGATTTTTTTCAATAAACTGCTTTTTGAGGAAAATATTTTACCATCGAAAGGTTCTTCCATCATGAGATAAAGCTGAGTTGTTTAACTCAGTAGAATAAAGGCTGTATATGTGTAACATTCACAATGCCATGCTCTTCCAGAGGTTTCTGTAGGATTAGTGGGCAGTTTCTCTCCTATATTATCACAGACGCTCGCTTTACTTACGCAGTTCTCAAAACTGAATTTGACTCCGCAGAGGTCCCAGCCTCTTCTTCACGGCAAAAATGTTACAACATGAACAGAGTTGAGAAAAAGACCTTAATCCTATTGTCATGTATAGTGTACAGTTCCTATAGCGTCTTGTGCTTGGGTGCGAGGAAAACACAGGAGACATAGGTTGAAATGAAATGACTTGTATTACTTCATACAAGCATGCTGAAAAGTTCACACAGTTTGCAGGAACAGCGACAGGAGACACAGCAGGCCAGAGTAACTTCAAGCACTACAATAAATCTCCAAAGCAGGTTCAGGATCTCTTCTCTGTACCGTAATTCCTCTGCAAACATGGATTCACCAAACAGCAGGTTTCCAGAGTCCAAAGGTGTTCCAAGGTTCCTCAGTAGGGAATAGCTGGAGTACAAGTCCAAGGCTTCCAGGAGTCAGGTCACAGACTGACTGAAGCTTGATTCAGGAGCACTGATTGTTCAGCTGAGGCTGCTTAAGAAGCAAGAGGGAAGAATCAGGGCGGGAACATGAAAACTGGAAACTCCATATTAACTGAGGGCAAGAGCTGCAGAAAGACAGAAAGCAAAATGGCCGACGGAAAACTGAGTTTCAAGGAACATGTCAACAGAGACAAAGAACCCTACATTACTCCCCCTTAGGGACAACCTCCGGATGACCTCAGACCAGGCTTGTCAGGGTACCTCTGATGAAACTGGCAGAGCAGGCGAGGAGCATTTACATTATTGACTGGTTCCCATGAGTTGTCCTCCACTGGGTAGCCCTGCCATTTAATCAAATATTGCAACTGATTTCTGTACAACCTGGAATCTAGAATCCTTTCCACCATAAATTCTTCCTGACCATCGACCAGCACTGGGTCAGGGCAAGGAGAGGAACGTCCAGGAAACGTATTGGGTGTTGCAGCCTTTAGTAGGGATACATGAAAGACAGGATGGATTCTCATAGTTCTGGGCAGTTGAAGACGACAAGCAACAGCACTTATAATCCTATTGATCTTATAAGGTCCAATGTACTTATGTCCCAATTTAGACGATGGAATCTTTAATTTAAGATTTCTGGTTGACAGCCAGACCAAATCTCCTACCTTGAAAGCTGGTGCAGGTTTACGAAATTTATCTGCTGCTTTCTTGTACCTTTCCTGAGCCAATTCTAGATTTTCCTTTAGAAGATCCATATTCTTTTGTAAAGAAGTGATTCTTTCAGCCACTGCCGGCAAGGGCGTATCTATGGGAAATCGAGGAAGAATGTTAGGATGATAACCTAGATTGGAGTAAAAAGGAGACTGCTTAGTGGAGGCGCTCTGAGAGTTGTTATAAGAGAACTCAGCCAGTGGAGTAGATCCACCCAATCATCCTGTAGGTGGCAGATAAAACAGCGGAGATACTGCTCCAGGGTCTGATTGGTTCGTTCTGTCTGTCCATTAGTCTGGGGATGAAAAGCAGAAGAAAGGTTTACTTTAATGTCCAATGCTGCACAGAAATTTTGCCAAAACCTTGAAGTGAATTGCACCCCTCATCCGAAATGACCTCATCCGGTACTCCATGTAAGCGAAACACATTCTTAATCATCAAATCTGATGTCTGTTTTGCAGTGGGTAAGCCGACACAAGGGATAAAATGAGCTGCCTTTGTTAGACGGTCAACCACCACTAGAATGGTGTTCTTCCCTTGAGAGGTTGGTAACTCCACAATGAAGTCCATAGAAATGGATCCCCACGGGCGGGACGGGGTGGGAAGAGGTTGCAACAGACCAGTTGGTGAGGAGCGAGGTGTTTTGCATCTTGCACAGACTTCACATGAAGTGACATAGTTTAAAACATCTTTCCTGTAAGTGGGCCACCAAAAGAAACGAGAAAGAAATTCTTGTGTCTTTAGAATTCCCCTATGCCCGGCTATCTTGGAATCGTGGATGAGTTGCAATACTCTCAATCTGACTGTTTCAGGTATATACAGACGTTGTCCCTGAATCCACACACCATTCTTAAAGACAAGACTTACGTCCCTTGGGGGTTGAGCCAACAAAGAATCCGCATGGTATGCTTCCTTGATGTCCTTAAGTAGGTCTTGATTATGAATCACTCCCAGGAATCTAGAGTCAGGAAGAATAGTCTTAGGAGGAGTAAGTGGACGTGCCTCTGCTGAATGAATCCTAGAGAGTGCATCAGCCTTTCCATTGCGCGATCCTGGTCTATAAGAAATGACAAAATTAAATTGGTTTAGGAAAAGATTCCAGCGAGCCTGCGAGGAGTCAGGCACTTAGCCGACCTGATAAATTCAAGGTTATGATGGTCTGTCAGGACGACTATTTGCTGTGCAGCTCCCTGAAGAAGGTGTCTCCATTCCTTGAAGGCGGCAATAATGGCCAACAATTCTCTATTGCCCACATCGTAGTTCCTCTCAGCCGAAGACAACTGCTGGGAAAAGAAGGCACAGGGATGCAAGACATTCTTCTCACCTGTTCTCTGAGAGAGTATAGCTCCAACGGCACAGTCTGAAGCATCCACCTCTATTATGAAGGCAAGCTCGGGGTTGGGATGTACTAAGATAGGGGCGCGTGGTAAATTTATCCTTTAAACAGGAAAATGCTTCCTGAGCTTGCGGGGTCCAGGAGAACCTAGACTGTTTCCGGGTAAGTTGGGTGATAGGTGACACTACCTCAGAAAATTTTTTAATGAAACGTCTATAGAAGTTGGCAAACCCGATGAAGCGCTGCACCTCCTTCACATTTCTAGGAATTGGCCAATCCTTGATGGCTTGGGTCTTGCTTCCATCCATACTAATCCCTTGCGTAGATAGTACATACCCCAGAAATTGAATTTCGGTCCTATGGAATTCACATTTTTCAAGTTTGATGTAGAGATGGTTTTGTCTTAGGCGTTCTAAGACCATTCTCACATGTCCATGATGTTCCTCTGTGGAGTTAGAAAAAATTAGAATATCATCCAGATAAATCACCACAAATGTATCTAGGAGATCCCTGAAGATATCATTCACGAAGTGTTGGAAAGTGGCTGGGGCGGTACTCAGACCAAAAGGCATAACTAGATATTCAAGTGTCCATAGCGTGACCTGAAAGCAGTCTTCCATTCATCCCCAGGTCTAATACGGACCAAGTTATAGGCCCCACGGAGATCCAGTTTAGAGAAAATTTTGGCATGCCGCACTCTCTCCAACAACTCAGGGATTAAAGGCAATGGATAACGGTTTCTAATAGTAACCTTATTGAGTTCCCTATAGTCTATGCAGGGTCTCAGAGATCCATCTTTCTTCTTCACAAAGAAGATGGGTGCACCTGCGGCAGATGAAGAGGGGCGTATGAAGCCCTTGGCTAAATTTTCGTCTATATAATCCTTCAAAGCTTTTAGCTCGGGCCCCGCTAGGGGGTAGATCTTACCAAAAGGTATCTCGGCTCCAGGCAATAATTCAATTGGACAATCATATGGACGGTGAGGAGGAAGCTGATCAGCGTTCTTCTTGTCACATAAATCCACATAGTCCTGGTATACAGCTGGTAGTTCAGGGACTGACATGGTTCCTTTAGGAACAGAGCAAGCTGAAACTCCTTGACTCATCTGTTTCTCCGGAAAGTGTAATTCCTTGGTCTCCCAGTTAATCGTAGGATTCTGCGCCTGCAGCCATGGTAGCCCTAGAATAATGGGAAAGTGGGGAGAAGAGATAAGCATAAAAGACATTTTCTCCTGATGATCTTTACCCATAAGGACCCTCAAAGGCTCTGTTTCTTGATCCACTGGTCCAGAAGTCAGTAGAGAGCCATCCACAGTCTCCATCTGTACTGGAGTAGCCTTCTTCACTGAACGTATCCCCTGTTTCAGAGCAAAGGAGATATCCATAAAATTTCCACTTGCTCCTGAGTCGATCATAGCAGAGCTAGGCACCCAACTGAGTCAACCCAGAGTTTGATGGAAAGGAAGCAATGAGAATTGTTTCTTTTACAACTCAGCTGGGACACCGCTGAGGAAACTTGAAAAATTGCAGCGTTTATACCGTCATCGTCCCCAGAACTAACGGAGTTTAAGTCAGAGAAATCAAGATCTCTTGCAGCAGATCTCTCTGGAGCCTGAGGCTCGGACATGACAGAGCTCCTCTCGCAACACTCACAGTGAATGACTGCTGCAGTAGTCTTACGAGAACGGCTGGGGCAGTTTATAATGAAGTGCCCTGACTTACCACAGTAGAAACATAGATTTTCCTTTATACGATGTTCTCTTGCGTGCATCACTAACCCGTCTTTGTAAAGAGTCCACCTGCATGGGTTCAGGTTCTGGTTCCCTTGTGATCCTACTCAAAGGTTCCTTAGCTGAGGAGGGAGGTAGGAAAGGGTTAGTGCGATTATTTTCGAACCATCTCTCTTGTCTGCGTTCAGTCAGACGAGTATCAATACGGATACAATAGTTAATAAAGTCATCTAACGCAGTGGGAGGGTCGGCACGAGCAAGTTCATCCTTAATCAGTGGAGACAACCCTTTCCGAAAAATAGATTTTTTAGCGGAAGTGTCCCAAGTGGTATCAAGAGCCCATCTCCTGAAATCCAGGGCATATTCGGCTACTGAACGCTTACCTTGGCGCAAAGTTAACATGGCTGCTTCAGCTGTTGCACCTCGATTGGGGTCATCAAACACCTTCCCCGTGGCTGAAATAAAAGCATCAAGGTGATTCAAACAATCATCCTCAGTCTCAATCAGAGGGTTTGCCCACATCAAAGCCTTATTGGTAAGCAACATGATTATAGTAAGCACTTTGGATCGTTCAGTGGTAAATTGTGAAGCATGTGCAGAGAAAAATAAATTGCATTGATTAATAAATCCCCTGAATTTCTCACGTTCACCGCCAAAACGAAAAGGAGGTAATTTGGGGATCCCAGAACTCGGGGTTATGGCAGGAGCCTGGGCTCGTTCCTCTAGAGCCTCAATCCTGGCTCGCAATTCCTGGGTAGTCTGTCCAAACACTTGCAAATTATGATTTGTCCTGTAGGCTTGCAAAACGGGTCTTTAAAGTCTGTACATCTGAAAGGATTGTATCAGTCACTCCGCAAAGTTCCTTTATGCGGGCCTCCATCTTCCAGATCTTTTAAGGCAGAAGTGCTGGAAGGAGAAGAGGAAAGGAAAAAAAAAAAAATAGTGTTCACCTGTGGTAACACTCCAGAGTAAAATTTTAAGGGAATGCGCTCACCTGGAATGGTTGTGAGAAGTCACAACCACTGTCATCACATAAGGTATTAAACGGACATCTGGTATCCACAGTCACAGCAGACACGGCTTTCCCAGACCCAGCAGACACTAAACATTGGCTCCTGAATCTTGTCATGTATAGTGTACAGTTCCTATAGCGTCTTGTGCTTGGGTGCGAGGAAAACACAGGAGACATAGGTTGAAATGAAATGACTTGTATTACTTCATACAAGCATGCTGAAAAGTTCACACAGTTTGCAGGAACAGAGACAGGAGACACAGCAGGCCAGAGTAACTTCAAGCACTACAATAAATCTCCAAGCAGGTTCAGGATCTCTTCTCTGTACCGTAATTCCTCTGCAAACATGGATTCACCAAACAGCAGGTTTCCAGAGTCCAAAGGTGTTCAAAGGTTCCTCAGTAGGGAATAGCTGGAGTACAAGTCCAAGGCTTCCAGGAGTCAGGTCACAGACTGACTGAGGCTTGATTCAGGAGCACTGATTGTTCAGCTGAGGCTGCTTAAGAGGCAAGAGGGAAGAATCAGGGCGGGAACATGAAAACTGGAAACTCCATATTAACTGAGGGCAAGAGCTGCAGAAAGACAGAAAGCAAAATGGCCGACGGAAAACTGAGTTTCAAGGAACATGTCAACAGAGACAAAGAACCTTACACCTATTGTTCTACAAACCTATATGAATACAGAATCAACCCCTTCAGTGCCAAGTCCAAGAAGTTAGACAATATGTTTCTGATTGTTTGGAGTGAAATAGATCTGCACAACACAAGATGAATGTGAATCTAAGTGTGAGGAGGAGGAAGGGCAAGCAGACAAGAAAATGAAAGTGAAACTTTGAGCACAATACTGCAGCATAGCCACAGACAGACAAGTCTGGATCTGTTTGTGTGTACGATCTGAGGTTTATTACATTCTTTCCTTATAATGGCAGCAGGCCGTAAAAGAGACCCAGTTTGGGAATATTTTAATGAAGCTCCTTCGCCTATCGGTAAGGCAGGCATGCGTGCAAAATGCAAACGATGCAACAAAGAGATGCAAGGCCTGGTGGCGCGAATGAGGCAACATCATGAGAAGTGCGGGATGAGGTAGAAACTTTGATTTTAAAATCAAGCCTTACTGACTAGTGATTTAAATCGTGATTTAAATCGTGATTTAAATCAGTTTGATTTAAATCAAATCCACCCTGCTTCCAAACTCCTTGAGCAGCATGTCCACGCTCAACTTTCCTCCCACCTCTCATCTAACTTTCTCCTTGACAACCTCCAATCTGGCTTCTGCCCCCACCACTCCACTGAAACTGCCCTGACCAAAATTACTAATGACTTACTCACAGCCAAAGCTAACAGACAGTTCTCCATCCTCCTCCTCCTTGACCTGTCCTCTGCCTTCGACACAGTCTACCACTGCCTACTGCTACAGATTCTTTCTTCCCTTGGCATCAAAGAACTTGCCCTGTCCTGGATCGCCTCTTACCTTTCCGACCGCACATTTAGCGTCTCCCACTCCCACACTACCTCCTCATCCCGCCCTCTCTCTGTTGGAGTCCAACAAGGCTCGGTCCTGGGGCCCCTACTTTTTTCCATCTATACCCTTGGCCTAGGACAACTCATAAAGTCCTATCGCTTCCAGTACAACCTGTATGCAGACGACACTCAGATCTACCTCTCTGGCCCAGATGTCACCTCTCTGTCCAGAATCCAGGAGTGTCTATCAGCCATATCCTCCTTCTTCACCTCTCGCTTCCTAAAACTCAATGTAGACAAAACCGAACTCATCATCTTTCCTCCATCTCACGTATCTTCCCTACCCGATCTATCTATTATGGTAAATGGCATCACGCTCTCTCCCGCACCTGAAATCCGCTGCCTCGAGTAACTCTCAACTCTGTCCTGTCCTTCAAACCACACATCCAAACTCTTGCCACCTCCTGTCGCCTCCAACTTAAAAACATTTCCAGAATCCGTCCCTTCCTCAGCCCTCAATCTACTAAAACTCTTGTGCATGCCCTCATCATCTCCCGCCTTGATTACTGCAACACCCTCCTCTGTGGCCTCCCCATCAACTCTCTTACACCACTCCAGTCTGTCCTCAACTCTGCTGCCCGACTAATCCACCTCTCCCCTCGCTACTCCCCTGCTTCTCCCTTCTGCAAATCCCTCCACTGGCTCCCAATTCCCCAACGAATCCAGTTCAAACTTCTAACACTGAACTACAAAGCCGTCCACAACCTGTCCCCTCCCTATATCTCTGAACTAATCTCCCAATATCTTCCTTCACATAATCTTCGATCCTCCCAAGACCTCCTACTATCCTCCACACTTATTCGTTCCTCACACAACCGCCTCCAAGATTTCTTCCGAATATCCCCCACCCTCTGGAATTCCACGCCTCAACATGTCCGATTATCCACCACCCTTGGATGCTTCAGACGGAACCTGAAAACCCATCTCTTCAGGAAAGCCTACAGCCTGCAATAACCACTCTGCTGCCTCGCCACCATCCGAGCTTCCGCTTCGCCACCACCACCCTAGCTGCAGCCTCGCCGCCACCACCCTAGCTGCCTGCCTCACCGCCACCACCCTAGCTGCCTCCTCACCGCCACCACCCTAGCTGCCGCCTCGCCGCCACCACCCTAGCTGCCGCCTCGCCGCCACCACCAGAGCTGCCGCCACGCCGCCACCACCAGAGCTGCCGCCTCGCCGCCACCACCAGAGCTGCCGCCTCGCTGCCACCACCACCAGAGCTGCCGCACCCCCGACCTTCTGTTTCTTCCCCATTATCCCGTAGAATGTAAGTCCGCAAGGACAGGGTCCTCTCCCCTCTGTACCAGTCTGTCATTGTAAATTTGTTTACTGTAAACGATATCTATAACTTTGTAATCCCTTCTCATGTACAGCACCATGGAATTAATGGCGCTATATAAATAATAATAATCAACAACAGCATCGACAGGTGGTCTGGGTTAATAGGAAACGTATGCAGGGACTAAGAGATTCCGGAGCAACTTTGACCCTTGTGAAGCCTGATCTCGTCCAGGACCAAGAGAAGACGGACTGAACAGTGGCAGTTCGTGTAGCAGGGGGAGCCATACATCGACTGCCCACTGCCAGGATTCACCTGAACTGGGGAGTCGGGGATGGCCTTGTTGAGGTCGGCCTGATGGAGGATTTGCCTGCAGACGTCTTGCTGGGAAATGACTTGGGGCCCATGTCTGCATTCTCGGTTGCCCCTCTGGCTGAGACATATCCTGTGACCACCCGGAGACAAGCTCGAGCTGCGGAGGCGGAATCACACTCAGAGGAGGCCCAGGTAAGACACCCCAGCCCTACACGTATTCCTATAGCCAGACACATTTCTGGGCCACCCCAGCTGAGTTTAAAAGGGAGGTACTTGAGGATCCCTCATTACAGGGGTATCGTGGGAAGGCACAAGAGGGGAGAGGAGTACTGGAAGGGGAACAGTTTGTATGGCATCAAGGAATCCTCTACCGGGTTACAGAGCAGCGCCACACAGGGACGAGCCCCACTATAAAACGACAGCTGGTAGTTTAGTTCCCAAGTATAGGCAGGAGCTACTGCGAATCTCTCATGACATACCCTTGGCCGGGCACCTCGGCGTCAGTTGCACCAGGCATCGTCTGACACAAAACTTCTTTTGGCCGGGGGTAACCTATGATGTTCGTCAATACTGCCAGACCTGTGTTGCCAGCGCATTGGCAAGAGGGGAGATCACTGCTAGGCCAAATTACATCCCCTCCCCATTGTGGAGGAGCCATTTAGCCGAGTAGCGTTCGATCTGATAGGGCCGTTAGCCAAACCCAGTCCGTCAGGGAAAAAGTATATATTGACAGTGGTAGATTATGCCACACGGTATCCAGAGGCGGTTTGCATTACCTAACATACTGGCAGAGACTGTGGCGGCTGCCTGCTCCAGGTTTTCTCACGGGTTGGATTTCGCCGGGAGGTTATCTCGGACCAGGGTACCAGTTTACAGCAGAGGCGACAACCAACTTGGGTGTATAAGTCCATTAGAAGCGCCCCTGTCCACCTGCAAACCAATGGGTTTGTGTGAACGCTTTAACTGAACATTAGAACAACTCATTGGGACTTTACCAGGCCCTACAGGACTGGGAGAAATTCTTGCATACCTCTGTTTGCCTATCGGGAGGTGCCCCAAGAATCCACAGGGTTCTCCCCGTTCGAACTGTTATACAGGAGGCGGGTAAGGGGACACCTAGACTTAGTGCGAGAACACTGGGAAGGGGAGGAAACCATAGAAGGGATACCTATTGTCAGGGCGGGTCAGCACCTGGCGTACCTGGGCAAGTGCCGGGCCCTGAGAAGGCGGGGAGGCCCACTCGCGTCGGCACCCCGGCGCCCGTTAGCGGATGAGTGCGGTGCCAGTGCCGCCACTGGGTCCCCCCCCGCTTGCTCAGGGCCCGGCAGCCAGCACAATACTTACCTCTCCCCGTGCCTCTGCAGCTCCGGCTCCAGGGACGACTGCAGGGTGCCCGCGCTTCTCTCACAGCAGCGCGCTGGATGACGTCATCATTCAGTGGCCGGCTGTGGCAGAGAGTAAGCGCGGGCACCAGTGATGCTGCGGGACTTCCTGCGGTGCGGACGCCGGACAGGTGAGATGTGGCATGGTGTGTCTGCCTGCGTGTATGTAGTACGGTGCTTTGTGTGTGTGTATGTGAGAGAGTGCTGCGGTGCTGTCTGTGTGTGGTGCTGTATGTGTGAGGGTGGTGGGGAGAGGCACTGATGGTGGTGAGGAGGCATGATGATGATGGTGAGCCATGATGATGATGATGGGAGACAATAATGAATAATGGGAGGCGATGATGATAATGGGGAGGCAATGATGATGATGATGATGGGGAGCAATGATAATTATGATGGGAGGCAATGATGATATGGGGAGGCAATGATGATAATGAGGAGGCAATAATGATAATGATGGGGAGCAATGATGATGATGGGAGGTAATGATGATGATGATAATGGGAGGCAATGATGATGATAATGGGGAAGCAATGATGATGATAATGGGGAGTCTTTCACAGAGCCCTTTCCTGAGCCGTAACAGTGCAGAACAAAGCACAGTGCAGAGGAGAGCTCCATATTTTGTATGGAGCATTGTTATGAATGTGCTAGAGATGGTTTCTGAGCAGAGGCTCCCTCTGGTGGTTACAGACAGTACTGAACCTTTCAGCGAGGAATGGCAATCTGGATCACGGACTGGTCTGATATAAGGGAGGTTCCTCCCATGATGGTTGCCGGTGATCAATTGTTCTTGTCTCAATTGTGGTTCCTGGTTCATTTGGAGTTTGCTGTGACTTGCCTGCATCTTCTGCTATCAGATAAGATATTTTCTGCTTTTATTTTTGTGCTGCTTTTTGCATTGTTCCCTGCACTTCTGTGGAGGTCAGCCAGGTCCCCTTGGGGGGCTTGTGCTCCTCTCAGTTTATCTGGAGCCACTGTTGTTTGTTCATTTGCTTTTTCCTGTTTTTTCAGTGGCTGCGGCTTAGTTTTGTTACACCAAAGAACTGATTTAGGTGGTAGAGATCGTGTGATCTCAGGTGTTTTTGCAATCAGAAGAGTTGGTATTTTTTAGGGTTTTTTTTTGGATTGCAGTGAGTATCCTTTCCTGTACTTTTCTGTCTAGACAGATTGGGCCCCAGCGTTTGCTCATTCTATTTTCAGTCTGTGTCCGTGCTTCTTCTTGTCTAACCGCCATTACATGTTGTGGGGCTTCTATTTTCTTTGGGGATCTGCTACGGGGCAGATAGCTTTCATCTTTCTGCCTTTAGGTGTAGTTATCTCTCAGGCTGTGACGAGGCGTCTAGGATCAACGTAGGAACGCTCCACGGCTACCTCTAGTTGTGTGGTTAGTTCAGGTTACTGCAATCCAATAGGTTCCAGCCTCTCTGGTGTATTGCCGTTTTTGCTTATTCTCCTCAGCTACCAAAACATAACAGAGCATTATATGGGGTCCAATATTCTTTATGGAGCATTATATTTGGCCCATAATACTGTATGGAGGACTATGTGGTGCCCATAATATTGTATGGAGGACTGTACTGTCCAGTCTGTACTGTGCGCTGTGAGGATTTGGCGGTTTTTGAGCTATTGTACAATTTACAATAGATATCACTCATGTAATGTAAGAAGTGAAGTATTTGGCATTGTACTATACCCATATTTCTCTGCAGTATCTGTGCATCATCAATAGTAGTCTGTGTTAAAGGGGCCCACTGAGACTCTTTCGCCTGGGGCCCATAAAAACCTGGAGCCGGCCCTGACTATTGTGCCCTATGTGCTGGAATTCCGGGACCGCCTACAGGAGCTATACGTGGGAACATGCAGGCGGCTCAACGGCGCCAGCACGTATGGTACGATCGGAGGGCCAGAGTACGCACCTTTGAGATAGGACAGAAGGTCCTGGTGTTAGAACCAACTAGGCAGAACAAGTTCAAAGCTGCATGGCAGGGGCCCTACCAGGTAGTGGGGAAAAGAGCCGACACCACTTACAATGTTGCCAATTGTGACGACCGCAGAGCTAACCGCATGTTCCACGTGAATATGCTGAAGCTCTACCGGGAGCGCCCGGAAGAGGTAGTGGCCATCTGTGCACCCAAAGCAGAGGATTTAGCCGGACTCCCCTTGCCTGATGTCTTAGGGGAGAGGACTCAGTGTAAAACATGGGACCAGGTACACTTGAGAGAAAACCTAGGGCCCCGGGAGAGACAGCAGGCAGAGGCGTTGTTGAGGCAGCGACAGAGGATGTTTTCAGAGAGACCGGGGTACACCCGCCTGGCACAACACAAGGTTGAGACCCAGGATCAGAGCACCCCCCTGAGACAACCCCCCTTCCGCATCCCTGAGTCTGTACGAGAAGGGATGCGACAAGAGATACAAGAGATGTTGCGTTTAGGGGTCATTGAAGAGTCAGATAGTCCCTGGGCATCCCCGTAGTGTTAGTGCCCAAGAAGGATGAGACTACCCGGTTTTGTGTAGACTATCGCAAGCTAAATGAGAAAACGGTGACGGATGCTTGTCCCATGCCGCGTGTGGATGAGTTGTTAGACTGGCTGGCGGGGGCAAAGTATTTGACCACCATCGATCTTTGCAAAGGCTATTGGCAGATCCCCCTAAGTCCTGACGCTATTCCCAAGTCTGCATTTGTCACCCCGTTCGGCTTATTCCAGGTTCGAGTTATGCCATTCGGGATGAAAATGCCCCTGCGACCTTCCAAAGGCTGGCTGACCGGCTTCTGGATGGCCTCCAGGACTATGCTTGTGCCTACCTGGATGACATCGCCATCTACAGCGCGACATGGGATGAGCATCTAAACCACCTAGAGACAGTATTGGACAGGATCCACAAGGCCGTAATCACCCTGAACCCCAACAAGTGTCACGTGGGCAAAGCAGAGGTTCAGTATTTAGGATATTGGGTGGGAAGTGGGAAACAGCGACCAGAACCAGCCAAGATTGAGATTACCGTAGCCAAATGGCCCACCCCACACACTAAAACCCAGGTCATGGCGTTTCTAGGGACAGCAGGGTATTATAGGAAATTTGTCCCCAATTACAGCAGCGTAGCCAAGTCCCTCACTGATCTGACCCGTAAGAACCTCCCCCGCCAGGTAACCTGGACCCCCGAGTGTGAGGAAGCCTTCCACCAGCTAAAGGACGCCATCACAAATTGGCCGCACCCGATCCAACTAAACGTTTCCTTGTTCAGCCGGCCACCTGCAGCTATTGTAATGTACATCTGACGTCTTAATTGGAGCCCGTTATCTACTGGCCCCCTCATATTGATTGTCCTGTCCTCTGTATGTGTATATATTCTGAGACCTGTGAGTAAAAGGTTGTCACACTGAAAATAAGGTACTGTCACACTAAACGAGATCGCTAACGAGATCGCTACTGCGTCACCGATTTTATGACGCAGTAGCGATCTCGTTAGCGACTTAGCTGTGTGACATGTAGCAGTGATGTGGCCCCTGCTGAGATGTCGTTGATCGCTTATGAACGTTCTGAGACCGTTTTTTGGTCGTTGGTGTCCCGCTGGTGAGCCTGAATCGCTGAGTGTGACACCCTTTATGAACGACTTCACCAGCGTCGCAGGCGGGACTAGGTTTTCGCCACAACTGTTGTTTGAAGCTACCTAGTGACCACATAGCGATCGCACTAGCGATCTCGCCAGGTCGAGTCGTTGTCTTGATCGCTAGTGCGATCGCTAAGTGTGACAGTGCCTATACGTGGAGAAGCAGTGATCTTTTATATGTTACCATGTAACAAAGCCTTTCGAGCCAGCGTCCTTCATTCAGAAGCCAGGAAAAGCAGGGTGGACCTCCTAAAACACGGGGTAGTAATGTAAGAGGTATTACAGCACTGTAGACCCCGTTACACTGACCAAATACTGAATGTGTGAACATGACCTTAAAGTCAGTCAGTTCTGCAAAATTTGGGTTTGAACCCATCACAACTTCGTCCTACAGCGACTGGTGCGGGCATCACAGGGACAGAAAGACGGGGCAAGAAAAGAATAGGAGGAGAGAGGAGGCAGGAGAGGAGCAAGGAGAAGAGCAGGGAGGAGAGAAGAGGTAGGAGAGGAGCAGGGAGGAGAGGAGAAAGGAGAAGAGTAGGAGGAGAGAAGAGGCAGGAGAGGAGCATGGTGAGGAGAAGAGGGAGGAGAGGAGCAGGGAGGCGAGAAGAGGCAGGAGAGGAGCAGGGAGGAGAGGAGAAAGGAGAAGAAGAGTAGGGAGGAGAGAAGAGGCAGGAGAGGAGCATGGTGAGGAGAAGAGGGAGGAGAGGAGCAGGGAGGCGAGAAGAGGCAGGAGAGGAGCAGGGAGGCGAGAAGAGGCAGGAAAGGAACAGAGAGGCGAGGAGAGGCAGCAGAGGAGCAGGGAGGTGAGAAGAGGCAGGAGAGGAGCAGGGAGGCGAGAAGAGGCAGGAGAGGAGCAGGAGGCGAGAAGAGGCAGGAGAAGAGCAGGGAGGCGAGAAGAGGCAGGAGAGGAGCAGGGAGGCGAGAAGAGGCAGGAGAGGAGCAGGGTGGCGAGAAGAGGCAGGAGAGGAGCAGGGAGGCGAGAAGAGGCAGGAGAAGAGCAGGGAGGCGAGAAGAGGCAGGAGAGGAGCAGGGAGGCGAGAAGAGGCAGGAGAGGAGCAGGGAGGCAAGAAGCGGCAGGAGAGGAGCAGTTAGGAGAAAAGTGGCAGGAGAGGAGCAGGGAGGAGAGTAGAGGCAGGAGAGGAGCATGGCGGTGAGAAGAGGCAGGAGAGGAGCATGGAGGCGAGAAGAGGCAGGAGAGGAGCATGGAGGCGAGAAGAGGCAGGAGGGGAGCATGGAGGCGAGAAGAGGCAGGAGTGGAGCATGGAGGCGAAGAGTAGGGAGGCAAGAAGAGGCAGGAGAGGAGCAGGGTGGCGAGAAGAGGCAGGAGAGGAGCATGGAGGCGTGAAGAGGCAGGAGAGGAGCATGGAGGCGTGAAGAGGCAGGAGGGAGCATGGAGGCGAGAAGAGGCAGGAGTGGAGCAGGAGCGAAGAGTAGGGAGGCAGAGAGCAGGAGAGGAGCAGGCAGGCGAGAAGAGGCAGGGGAGGAGCAGAGAAGAGGCAGGAGAGGAGCATGGAGACGAGAAGAGGCAGGAGTGAGCATGGAGGCTAGAGGATCAGCTAGGAGAAAAAAGGCGTGAGAGGAGCAAGGAGAAGAAGAGGAGCATGGAAGAGAGAAGAGGCAGGAGAGGAGCATGGGGGCGAGAAGAAGTAGAGGAGTAGTTAAGAGAAAATAGGCAGGAGAGGAGCAGGGAGGAGAGAAGAGGCAGAAGAGGAGCATGGAAGAGAGAAGAGGCAGGAGAGGAGCATGGAGACGAGAAGAGGCAGGAGAGGAGCATGGAGGCGAGAAGAGGCAGGAGAAGAGCAGGGAGGTGAGAAGACGCAGAAGAGGAGCATGGAAGAGAGAAGCAGGAGAGGAGCTGGGAGGCAGAAGAGCAGGAGAGGAGCAGGAAGAGAAGACGCAGGAGAGGATCAGTGAGGCGAGAAGAGGCAGGAGAGGACATTGAGGTGAGAAGAGGAGCATGGAAGAGAGAAGAGGCAGGAGAGGAGCATGGAGACGAGAAGAGGCAGGAGAGGAGCATGGAGGCGAGAAGAGGCAGAAGAGGAGCATGAAGAGACAAGATGCAGGAGAGGAGCATGAAGAAAGAAGATGCAGGAAAGGAGCAAGGAGGAGAGAAGAGGGAGGAGAGAAGAGGCAGGAGATGAGCAGGGAGGAGAGAAGAGGCAGAAGAGATCATGGAAGACAGAAGATGCAGGAGTGGAGCATGGAAGAAAGAAGATGCAGGAAAGAACAGAGAGGCGAGGAGAGGCAGCAGAGGAGCAGGGAGGTGAGAAGAGGCAGGAGAGGAGCAGGGAGGCGAGAAGAGGCAGGAGGAGCGGGAGCGAGAAGAGGCAGAGAGAGCAGGAGGCGAGAAGAGGCAGGAGAAGGCAGGGAGGCGAGAAGAGCAGGAGAAAGCAGGGCGAAAGAGCAGGAGAAGAGCAGGGAGGCGAGAAGAGGCAGGAGAGGAGCAGGGAGGCAAGAAGCGGCAGGAGAGGAGCAGTTAGGAGAAAAGAGGCAGAGAGGAGCAGGAGGAGTGTAGAGGCAGGAGAGGAGCATGGCGGCGAGAAAAGGCAGGAGAGGAGCATGGAGGCGAGAAGAGGCAGGAGAGGGCATGAGGCGAGAAGAGGCAGGAGAGGAGCATGGAGGCGAGAAGAGGCAGGAGTGGAGCATGGAGGCGAAGAGTAGGGAGGAGAGAAGAGGCAGGAGAGGCAGGGAGGCAGAAGAGGCAGAGAGAAGCATGGAGGCGTGAAGAGGCAGGAGAGGAGCAGGGAGGCGAGAAGAGGCAGAGAGGAGCAGGGAGAAGAGGCAGGAGAGGAGCATGGAGGCGAGAGGAGCAGCTAGGAGAAAAAAGGCGTGAGAGGAGCAAGGAGGAGAGAAGAAGCAGAAGAGGAGCATGGAAGAGAGAAGAGGCAGGAGAGGAGCATGGTGGCGAGAAGAAGGAGAGGAGTAGTTAGGAGAAAATAGGCAGGAGAGGAGCAGGGAGGAAAGAAGAGCAGAAGAGAGCATGGAAGAGAGAAGAGGCAGGAGGAGAGCATGGAGACGAGAAGAGGCAGGAGAGGAGCATGGGGCGAGAAGAGGCAGGAGAAGAGCAGGGAGGCGAGAAGACGCAGAAGAGGAGCATGGAACAGAGAAGCAGAGAGGAGCTGGAGGCGAGAAGAGGCAGGAGATGAGCAGGGAGACGAGAAGACGCAGGAGAGGATCAGGAGGCGAGAAGAGGCAGGAGAGGATCATTGAGGTGAGAAGAGGAGCATGGAAGAGAGAAGAGGCAGGAGAGGAGCATGAGACGAGAAGAGGCAGGAGAGGACATGGAGGCGAGAAGGCAGAAGAGGAGCATGGAAGAGACAAGATGCAGGAGAGGAGCATGGAAGAAAGAAGATGCAGGAAAGGAGCAAGGAGAGAGAAGAGGGAGGAGAGAAGAGGCAGGAGAGGAGCATGGAAGAGAGAAGATGCAGGAAAGGAGCAGGTAGAGGGAAGAGGCAGGAGAGGAGCAGGAGGAGAGAAGAGGCAGAGAGAAGCAGGGAGGCGAGAAGAGGCAGGAGAGGAGCAGGGAGCAGGAGAGGAGCATGTGACGAGAAGAAACAGGAAGGAGCATGGAGGCGAGAAGAGGCAGGAAAGAAGCAGGGAGGCGAGAAGAGGCAGGAAAGGACCAGGAGGCGAGAAGAGGTAGAAAAGGAGCAGGAGGCGAGAAGAGGCAAGAGAGCAGGGAGGCGAGAAGAGGCAGGAGAGCAGGGAGTGAGAAGAGGCAGGAGGAGCATGGAGTAGAGAAGCAGAAGAGCAGCATGGAAGAGAGAAGAGGCAGGAAGGAGCATGGGGGCGAGAAGAGGAAGGAGAGGAGCAGTTAGGAGAAATAGCAGGAGAGGAGCAGGAGGAGAGAAGAGCAGAAGAGGAGCATGGAAGTGAGAAGAGGCATGAGAGGAGAATGGAGGTGAGAAGAGGCAGGAGAGGAGCATGGAGTAGAGAAGCAGAAGAGGAGCATGAAGAGAGAAGAGGCAGGAGAGGAGCATGGGGGCGAGAAGAGGAAGGAGAGAGCAGTTAGGAGAAATAGGCAGAGAGGAGCAGGGAGGAGAGAACAGCAGAAGAGGAGAATGGAGGCGAGAAGAGGCAGGAGAGGAGCATGGAGAGAAGAGGCAGGAGAGGAGAATGGAGGCGAGAAGAGGCAGGAGAGGAGAATGGAGGCGAGAAGAGGCAGGAGAGGAGAATGGAGGCGATAAGAGGCAGGAGAGGAGCAGGGAGGCAGGAGAGGAGCATGGTGACGAGAAGAAACAGGAGAGGAGCATGGAGGCGAGAAGAGGGAGGCGAGAAGAGGCAGGAAAGAAGCAGGGAGGTGAGAAGAGGCAGGAAAGGAGCAGGGAGGCGAGAAGAGGTAGAAAAGGAGCAGGGAGGCGAGAAAAGGCAAGAGAGCAGGGAGGCGAGAAAAGGCAGGAGAGCAGGGAGGTGAGAAGAGGCAGGAGAGGAGCATGGAGTAGAGAAGCAGAAGAGGAGCATGGAAGAGAGAAGAGGCAGGAGAGGAGCATGGGGGCGAGAAGAGGAAGGAGAGGAGCAGTTAGGAGAAAATAGGCAGGAGAGGAGCAGGGAGGAGAGAACAGCAGAAGAGGAGAAATGGAGGCGAGAAGAGGCAGGAGAGGAGCATGGAGAGAAGAGGCAGGAGAGGAGAATGGAGGCGAGAAGAGGCAGGAGAGGAGAATGGAGGCGAGAAGAGGCAGGAGAGGAGAATGGAGGCGAGAAGAGGCAGGAGAGGAGCATGGAGGCGAGAAGAGGCAGGAGAGGAGCATGGAGGCGAGAAGAGGCAGGAGAGGAGCATGGAGGCGAGAAGAGGCAGGAGGAGCATGGAGGCGAGAAGAGGCAGGAGAGGAGCATGGAGGCGAGAAGAGGCAGGAGAGGAGCATGGAGGCGAGAAGAGGCAGGAGAAGAGCATGGAGGCGAGAAAAGGCAGGAGAGGAGCATGGAGGTGAGAAGTGGCAGGAGAAGAGCAGGCAAGAGATGAGAATGGAGGAGAGAAGTGGCAGGAGTGGAGCAGGGAGGAGAGCAGTGGTAGGAGAGGAGCAGGGAATAGAGAAGCGGCAGGAGAGGAGCATGGAGGCGAGAAGAGGCAGGAGAGGAGCATGGAGGCGAGAAGAGGCAGGAGAGGAGCAGGCAAGAGATGAGAATGGAGGAGAGAAGAGGCAGGAGAGGAGCAGAATAGTGAGAAGAGCAGAGAGTTGAGTGGAATAGCAGGGTGGTGCCATGAGGAAGATGAGTATCAGCGAAGGATGTGACAATAGACAGGAGAGGAGCAGCAAAGAAGTGAGAGGAGGCTCCTCTCCTGCCTCCCCTCCAGGCTTCTCTCTCCCTCCCTGTTCTTCTCCTGCCTCCTTTTTGCTTCCCCCGTGTCCTCCCTTATCCTTCCTGCTCCCATGTGCAGCCTCCTCAGTACCAGTGCAGCCCCGTGTGCAGAGCCTCCCTCAGTACCAGTGCAGCCCCAGTGTGCGGAGCCTCCCTCAGTAACAGTGCAGCCCCAGTGTGCAGAGCCTCCCTAAGTACCAGTGTGGCCTCCGTGTGCAGAGCCTCCCTCAGTAACAGTGCAGCCCCAGTGTGCAGAGCCTCCTTAAGTACCAGTGTGGCCCCCGTGTGTAGAGCCTCCCTAAGTACCAGTGTGGCCCCCGTGTGCAGAGCCTCCCTCAGTAACAGTGCAGCCCCAGTGTGCAGAGCCTCCCTAAGTACCAGTGTGGCCCCGTGTGCAGAGCCTCCCTCAGTGTGGCCCCCGTGTGCAGAGCCTCCCTAAGTACCAGTGTAGACCCAAGTATGCAGAGCCTCCCTCAGTACCAGTGTGGCCCCCGTGTGCAGAGCCTCCCTAAGTACCAGTGTAGCCCCCAGTGTGCAGAGCCTCCCTCAGTACCAGTGTGGCCCCCGTGTGCAAAGCTTCCCTAAGTACCAGTGTGGCCCCCGTGTGCAGAGCCTCCCTCAGTACGAGTGTGGCCTGTTATGAATGTTTTAGAAATGAATTCTGAGCAGAAGCTCCCTCTGGTGGTTGCAAACAGTACTGAACCATTCAATGAGGATTGGCAATCAGGATCACAGACTGGCTGGATATAAGGGAGGTTTCCCCCCATCATGGTTGCCGGTGATCAATTGTTCTTGTCTCAACGTTGTTTCCTGGTTCACTTGGAAGCTTGCTGAGTCTTGCCTCTTCTCCTGCTCTCAGATAAGATATTTTCTGTTTTTTGTTTTTGTGCTTGCCATTTGTATATTTCTCTGCATTTCTGTGAGGTTGGCCAGGTTCCCCTCCCCGGGGGGCTTGGTCTCCTCTCGGTTCCTCTGGAGCCACTGTTGTTTGTTCATTTGCCTTTTCCAGTTTTTTTTTCTGTGGCTGCGGCTTAGTTTTGTTACACCAGAGAACTAATTTAGGTTGTAGAGGTCGTGTGATCTCAGGTGTTTTTGCAATTAGTAGCGTTGGCTTTTTTTAGGGTTTTTTTGGATTGCAGTAAGTATCCTTCCTATCCTTTTCTGTCTAAGTCAGATTGGGCCCCAGCGTTTGCTCATACTATTTTCTGTCTGTGTCTATATTTTCTCTTGTCTAACCGCCATTACATGTTTGGGGGCTTTCTATTATCTTTGGGGTTCTGCTCCGGGGCAGATAGTTTTCCTCTTTCTATCTTTAGGTGTAGTTAGTTTCTCAGGCTGTGACGAGGCGTCTAGGACCAACGTAGGAACGCTCCACGGCTGCCTTTAGTTGTGGTGGTTAGTCAGGGTACTGCAATCCAGTAGATTCCAACCTCTCTGGTGTATTGCCGTTTTTGCCTGCTCTCCTCAGCTACCCAAACATAACAGTGGCCCCCGTGTGCAGAGCCTCCCTTAGTACCAGTGTGGCCCCTGTGTGCAGAGCCTCCCTCAGTACCAGTGTGGCCCCCGTGTGCAGAGCCTCCCTCAGTACCATGTGGCCCCCGTGTGCAGAGCCTCCCTCAGTACCAGTGTGGTCCCCGTGTGCAGAGCCTCCCTCAGTACCAGTGCAGGCCCGTGTGCAGAGCCTCCTCAGTAACAGTGCAGCCCCCCATGTGCAGAGCCTCCCTCATACCAGTGTGCCCCCGTGCAGAGCCTCCCTCAGTACCAGTGTGGCCCCCGTGTGCAGAGCCTCCTTAGTGCCAGTGTGGCCCCCGTGCGCAGAGCCTCCCTCAGTACCAGTGTGGCCCCCAGTGTGCAGAGCCTCCCTCAGTACCAGTGTGGCCCCCAGTGTGCAGAGCCTTCCTCAGTACCAGTGTGGCCCCCAGTGTGCAGAGCCTCCTCAGTACCAGTGTGCCCCCAGTGTGCAGAGCCTTCCTCAGTACCATGTGGCCCCCAGTGTGCAGAGCCTCCCTCAGTACCAGTGTGGCCCCCGTGTGCAGAGCCTCCCTCAGTACCAGTGTGGCCCCCGTGTGCAGAGCCTTCCTCAGTACCAGTGTGGCCCCCAGTGTGCAGAGCCTTCCTCAGTACCAGTGTGGCCCCCATTGTGCAGAGCCTTCCTCAGTACCAGTGTGGCCCCCGTGTGCAGAGCCTTCCTCAGTACCATTGTGGCCCCCAGTGTGCAGAGCTCTCCTCAGTACCAGTGTGGCCCAGTGTGCAGAGCCTTCCTAGTACCAGTGTGGCCCCCAGTTGTGCAAAAGCTTCCTCATACCAGTGTGCCCCCGTGTGCAGAGCTCCTAGTACCAGTGTGCCCCAGTGCTGAGCCTTCCTCAGTACCAGTGTGGCCCCCGTGTGCAGAGCCTCCTCTAGTACCAGTGTGGCCCCCATGTGTGCAGAGCCTTCCTCAGTACCAGTGTGGCCCCCAGTGTGCAGAGCCTCCCTCAGTACCAGTGTGGCCCCCAGTGTGCAGAGCCTCCCTCAGTACCAGTGTGGCCCCCAGTGTGCAGAGCCTTCCTCAGTACCAGTGTGGCCCCCAGTGTGCAGAGCCTTCCTCAGTACCAGTGGCCCCCAGTGTGCAGAGCCTCCCTCAGTACCAGTGTGGCCCCCAGTGTGCAGAGCCTTCCTCAGTACCAGTGTGGCCCCCATGTGCAGAGCCTCCTCAGTACCAGTGTGGCCCCCAGTGTGCAGAGCCTTCCTCAGTACCAGTGTGGCCCCCAGTGTGCAGAGCCTTCCTCAGTACCAGTGTGGCCCCCAGTGTGCAGAGCCTTCCTCAGTACCAGTGTGGCCCCCATGTGCAGAGCCTTCCTCAGTACCAGTGTGGCCCCCAGTGTGCAGAGCCTTCCTCAGTACCAGTGTGGCCCCCAGTGTGCAGAGCCTTCCTCAGTACCAGTGTAGCCCCCAGTGTGCAGAGCCTTCCTCAGTACCAGTGTGGCCCCCAGTGTGCAGAGCCTTCCTCAGTACCAGTGTAGCCCCCAGTGTGCAGAGCCTTCCTCAGTACCAGTGTGGCCCCCAGTGTGCAGAGCCTTCCTCAGTACCAGTGTGGCCCCCAGTGTGCAGAGCCTTCCTCAGTACCAGTGTGGCCCCCAGTGTGCAGAGCCTTCCTCAGTACCAGTGTGGCCCCCATGTGCAGAGCCTTCCTCAGTACCAGTGTGCCCCCAGTGTGCAGAGCCTTCCTCAGTACCAGTGTGGCCCCCAGTGTGCAGAGCCTTCCTCAGTACCAGTGTGGCCCCCAGTGTGCAGAGCCTTCCTCAGTACCAGTGTGGCCCCCAGTGTGCAGAGCCTTCCTCAGTACCAGTGTGGCCCCCAGTGTGCAGAGCCTTCCTCAGTACCAGTGTGGCCCCAGTGTGCAGAGCCTTCCTCAGTACCAGTGTGGCCCCCAGTGTGCAGAGCCTTCCTCAGTACCAGTGTGGCCCCCAGTGTGCAGAGCCTTCCTCAGTACCAGTGTGGCCCCCAGTGTGCAGAGCCTTCCTCAGTACCAGTGTGCCCCCGTGTGCAGAGACCCCTCAGTACCAGTGTGGCCCCCAGTGTGCAGAGCCTTCCTCAGTACCAGTGTGGCCCCCGTGTGCAGAGCCTTCCTCAGTACCATGTGGCCCCCAGTGTGCAGAGCCTTCCTCAGTACCATGTGGCCCCAGTGTGCAGAGCCTTCCTCAGTACCAGTGTGGCCCCCAGTTGTGCAGAGCCTTCCTCAGTACCAGTGTGGCCCCCATTGTGCAGAGCCTTCCTCAGTACCAGTGTGGCCCCCGTGTGCAGAGCCTCCCTCAGTACCAGTGTGGCCCCCAGTGTGCAGAGCCTCCCTCAGTACCAGTGTGGCCCCCAGTGTGCAGAGCCTTCCTCAGTACCAGTGTGGCCCCCAGTGTGCAGAGCCTTCCTCAGTACCAGTGTGGCCCCCGTGTGCAGAGCCTCCTCAGTACCAGTGTGGCCCCCAGTGTGCAGAGCCTCCCTCAGTACCAGTGTGGCCCCCAGTGTGCAGAGCCTTCCTCAGTACCAGTGTGGCCCCCATGTGCAGAGCCTTCCTCAGTACCAGTGTGGCCCCCGTGTGCAGAGCCTTCCTCAGTACCAGTGTGGCCCCCAGTGTGCAGAGCCTTCCTCAGTACCAGTGTGGCCCCCAGTGTGCAGAGCCTCCCTCAGTACCAGTGTGGCCCCCTGTGCAGAGCCTCCTCAGTACCAGTGTGGCCCCCATGTGTGCAGAGCCTTCCTCAGTACCAGTGTGGCCCCCAGTGTGCAGAGCCTCCCTCAGTACCAGTGTGGCCCCCGTGTGCAGAGACTTCCTCAGTACCAGTGTGGCCCCCAGTGTGCAGAGCCTTCCTCAGTACCAGTGTGGCCCCCATTGTGCAGAGCCTTCCTCAGTACCAGTGTGGCCCCCGTGTGCAGAGACTCCCTCAGTACCAGTGTCTCCCAGTGCCAGTACTGGGCCCTGCCTCCTTTCTCCTCCCTGCCCCGGTTTCCTGACCCTGTAGTGCCCATATCGGTCGCTGGAGGGCGAAGTTGTGATTACACCCAAATCTCGCGGTATCTTGGTTGCTCGCTGAGGTGAGGACTGGTTTGTGGCGCGCCTGTTCGGCTCCGCGGCAGGTGGGTAAGCGGGGGAGGACGGAGACTGCACGGTTCCCGGAAGAGAAGCGGCGGCAGGGGAGGAGGAGGCGGCTCGGCCGAGGCCGAGGCCGCGCGTGGCGGGAATAGTCCAGGCCATGTCCTGAAGCCACCGGCGGGTCCTGGGGAGTGCGCGTGTCTCCTGAGCAGCCAGTCAGGTGGCGGCTCTTACTACAGCAGCTCCACGCTGTGCACTGTACGTCGCTCCTCATTGGTTACTTGGTTGCTATTGGTAATAGCAGTTTGGGCTTCTAGGTCAGCTGCCATTATAGGGGCCGTAACCGTGGAGGCTCTGAGCTCAAGGCCCATGACCAGGGAAACGCTGAGCTGGGTCCCTGTAACCGGGGAAATGCCACCGCTCCCTGCGTGGTCTTTGCTCTGCTGCTCCCTGCGCGGTCTGGTGCTGCTGCCGCTCCCTGCGCTGTCTGGTGCAGCCGCTGCTGCCGCTCCCTGTGCGGTCTGGTGCTGCCGCTCCCTGTGCGGTCTGGTGCTGCCGCTCCCTGTGCGGTCTGGTGCTGCCGCTCCCTGCGCGGTCTGGTGCTGCCGCTCCCTGCGCGGTTTGGTGCTGCCGCTCCCTGCGCGGTCTGGTGCTGCCGCTCCCTGCGCGGTCTGGTGCTGCCGCTCCCTGCGCGGTCTGGTGCTGCCGCTCCCTGCGCGGTCTGGTGCTGCCGCTCCCTGCGCTGTCTGGTGCAGCCGCTGCTGCCGCTCCCTGTGCGGTCTGGTGCTGCCGCTCCCTGTGCGGTCTGGTGCTGCCGCTCCCTGTGCGGTCTGGTGCTGCCGCTCCCTGTGCGGTCTGGTGCTGCCGCTCCCTGTGCGGTCTGGTGCTGCCGCTCCCTGCGCGGTCTGGTGCTGCCGCTCCCTGCGCGTTCTGGTGCTGCCGCTCCCTGCGCGGTCTGGTGCTGCCGCTCCCTGCGCGGTCTGGTGCTGCCGCTCCCTGCGCGGTCTGGTGCTGCCGCTCCCTGCGCGGTCTGGTGCTGCCGCTCCCTGCGCGGTCTGGTGCTGCCGCTCCCTGCGCGGTCTGGTGCTGCCGTTCCCTGCGCGGTCTGGTGCTGCCACTGTTCCCTTCGCGGTCTGGTGCAGCCGCTGCTGCCGCTCCCTGCGCTGTCTGGTGCTGCCACTGTTCCCTGCGCGGTCTGGTGCAGCCACTGCTACCGCTCCCTGTGCGGTCTGGTGCTGCTGCCGCTCCCTGCGCTGTCTGGTGCTGCCACTGTTCCCTGCGCAGTCTGGTGCTGCCGCCGCGTTCCCTGCGCTGTCTGGTGCTGCCGCCGCGCCTCCCTGCGCTGTCTGGTGCAGCCGCTGCTGCCGCTCCCTGCGCTGTCTGGTGCAGCCGCTGCTGCCGCTCCCTGTGCGGTCTGGTGCTGCCGCTCCCTGTGCGGTCTGGTGCTGCCGCTCCCTGTGCGGTCTGGTGCTGCCGCTCCCTGCGCGGTCTGGTGCTGCCGCTCCCTGCGCGGTCTGGTGCTGCCGCTCCCTGCGCGGTCTGGTGCTGCCGCTCCCTGCGCGGTCTGGTGCTGCCGCTCCCTGCGCGGTCTGGTGCTGCCGCTCCCTGCGCGGTCTGGTGCTGCCGCTCCCTGCGCGGTCTGGTGCTGCCGCTCCCTGCGCGGTCTGGTGCTGCCGCTCCCTGCGCGGTCTGGTGCTGCCGCTCCCTGCGCGGTCTGGTGCTGCCGCTCCCTGCGCGGTCTGGTGCTGCCGCTCCCTGCGCGGTCTGGTGCTGCCGCTCCCTGCGCGGTCTGGTGCTGCCGCTCCCTGCGCGGTCTGGTGCTGCCGCTCCCTGCGCGGTCTGGTGCTGCCGTTCCCTGCGCGGTCTGGTGCTGCCGTTCCCTGCGCGGTCTGGTGCTGCCGTTCCCTGCGCGGTCTGGTGCTGCCGTTCCCTGTGCGGTCTGGTGCTGCCACTGTTCCCTGCGCTATCTGGTGCAGCCGCTGCTGCCGCTCCCTGCGCGGTCTGGTGCTGCCGCTCCCTGCGCGGTCTGGTGCTGCCGCTCCCTGCGCGGTCTGGTGCTGCCACTCCCTGCGCGGTCTGGTGCTGCCGTTCCCTGTGCGGTCTGGTGCTGCCGTTCCCTGCGCGGTCTGGTGCTGCCGTTCCCTGTGCGGTCTGGTGCTGCCACTGTTCCCTGCGCTATCTGGTGCAGCCGCTGCTGCCGCTCCCTGCGCGGTCTGGTGCTGCCGCTCCCTGCGCGGTCTGGTGCTGCCGCTCCCTGCGCGGTCTGGTGCTGCCGCTCCCTGCGCGGTCTGGTGCTGCCGCTCCCTGCGCGGTCTGGTGCTGCCGCTCCCTGCGCGGTCTGGTGCTGCCGCTCCCTGCGCGGTCTGGTGCTGCCGCTCCCTGCGCGGTCTGGTGCTGCCGCTCCCTGCGCGGTCTGGTGCTGCCGTTCCCTGCGCGGTCTGGTGCTGCCACTGTTCCCTTCGCGGTCTGGTGCAGCCGCTGCTGCCGCTCCCTGCGCTGTCTGGTGCTGCCACTGTTCCCTGCGCGGTCTGGTGCAGCCACTGCTACCGCTCCCTGCGCAGTCTAGTGCTGCCGCTCCCTGTGCGGTCTGGTGCTGCTGCCGCTCCCTGCGCTGTCTGGTGCTGCCACTGTTCCCTGCGCAGTCTGGTGCTGCCGCCGCGCTCCCTGCGCTGTCTGGTGCTGCCGCCGCGCTCCCTGCGCTGTCTGGTGCTGCCGCCACTCCCTGTGCAGTCACTGCCGCCACTCCCTACGCGGTCTGGTGCTGCCGCTGTTCCCTGTGCGGTCTGGTGCAGTCGCTGCCGCCGCTCCCTGCGCTGTCTGGTGCTGCCGCCCCGTTCCCTGCGCGGTCTGGTGCTGCCGCCGCGCTCCCTTCGCGGTCTGGTGCAGTCGCTGCCGCCGCTCCCTGCACGGTCTGGTGCTGCCGCTCCCTGTGGGGTCTGGTGCAGTCGCTGCCACCGCTCCCTGCGCGGTCTGGTTTTCGCCGCTCCCTGTGCGGTCTGGTGCAGTCGCTGCCGCCGCTCCCTGCGCTGTCTGGTGCTGCCGCCCCGTTCCCTGCGCGGTCTGGTGCTGCCGCCGCGCTCCCTTCGCGGTCTGGTGCAGTCGCTGCCGCCGCTCCCTGCACGGTCTGGTGCTGCCGCTCCCAGCGCTGTCTGGTGCAGTCGCCGCGGGCCGCCATCAGGGCATTACAGCCCTTACTAATGTATGGGGCCCGGTGCTTTAGGGGGGCCCGCCCGCCGCCCCAGCACACTGGCAGCACGGTCCGGCAGCAGGCGCAGCACTTCGCTGCTTTATATTCCCCACTTTCCCCAGTCCTGACCTCCTGGCTGGCAAATTAAATGGGCAGGCACTGTAGCTTTAAGCTACAGCCTGCCCTGATGCATCATGGTCCAGCCGTGACGTCACACGCTGCTCTGCTCCACTTCCTCATTCTGGAGCAGAGCGAGCAGCGTGTCACTTCGGTGTGCTGTGCCAGACACACACTGCCATCCGGCTGGGAGCGGCGGACCGGACCGGGTGCAGGCGGCTGGCAAGCTCAGCAGGGTGAGTAGTCTGTCGCAGGGGGGCCCGGCCAGGACAGCCGCAGCGCCAGCATCCACCACGCACCACCAACAGGGCCCAGGGCAGGAAGGGGGGGCCCAGCATCCACCAAAAGGCCCCCCAGGGCAGGCGGGGGGGCCCGCAGGCGCAGCATCCAGCAACAGGGGCCCTGGGGACCCTGTTGGTGGATGCTGCTGGCCCCTCCTGCCTGCCCTGGGCTGGGGCCCTGTTGGATTGCTGCGTGTGGCCGCCCCCCCCTGCCTGCTCATCATATGAGGCATAAAATCTATGGAGCATCATATGGCGGCATAATCTTTGGAGCATCATATGGCAGCATAATCTATGGAGCATCATATGGGGCATAAAATCTATGGAGCATCATATGGGGGCATATACATCTATGAGGCATCATATGGCGGCATAAAATCTATGGAGCATCATATTGCGGCATAATCTATGGGGCATCATATGGCGGCATAATCTATGGGGCATCATATGGCGGCATAATCTTTGGAGCATCATATGGCGGCATAATCTTTGGAGCATCATATGGCAGCATAATCTGTGGGGCATCATATGGCGGCATAATCTTTGGAGCATCATATGGGGCATAATCTATGGAGCATCGTATGGGGCATAAAATCTATGGAGCATCATATGGGGCATAAAATCTATAGAGCATCATATGGCGGCATAATCTTTGGAGCATCATATGGCGGCATAATCTATGGAGCGTCATATGGCAGCATAATCTTTGGAGCATCATATGGCGGCATAATCTTTGGAGCATATGGCGGCATAATCTATGGAGCATCATATGGGGCATAAAATCTATGGAGCATCATATGGCGGCATAATCTTTGGAGCATCATATGGCGGCATAATCTATGGAGCATCATATGGCGGCATAATCTATGGAGCATCATATGGCGGCATAATCTTTGGAGCATCATATGGCGGCATAATCTATGGAGCATCATATGGCGGCATAATCTATGGAGCATCATATGGCGGCATAATCTATGGAGCATCATATGGCGGCATAATCTTTGGAGCATCATATGGGGCATAAAATTTATGGAGCATCATATGGCGGCATAAAATCTATGGAGCATCATATGGGGGCATATACATCTATGGGGCATCATATGGCGGCATAAAATCTATGGAGCATCATATGGGGGCATAAAATCTATGGAGCATCATATGGGGGTATAAAATCTATGGGGCATCATATGGGGCATAAAATATATGGAGCATCTTATGGGGGCATGACTTTTATGGAGCATTATATGGGGCCCATCATTAACTGAATACAATAATCTGCAATCAGAAATACAGTGTATATATATATATATATATATATATATGATTTCAATTAGTTAAAAAAAATGTATGTGACACATTCCCTTGAAGAAAGATAATTAAAATATACAAAAAAAAAGTTACCAAATGTTTAAGAGGTTAGAGTAGAGTAGGGCCCTGCCAATAGATTCTACCTTGTCGTGGTAGGAAGAGCAAAATTCACCGCACACTACAATTGATTACTATGCAGAAAAATATTTTTATTTGAAAAATTATCCAATCCAAAAGAAGAAGACTTCCGGTCCGGATGACGCACTTCCAGTCCGGCTTTACACGGCTCCGCATTTAAACCCCCATTTGCTTCCTTCCCATACACCTGGTCACCCAGCAGACAAGGCAGAACGCAGGAGCGCCGCCTGTAAACCTGTACATTCGCTTCTTAAGGTATGTCTTTGATTCAAAGCGGTTCACCCCATCTGACATCACTCTGGGCTGCAACTTATGCCACATTTACCCCATGTAGGCTCTGTGGACGCCATCCAGGACGTTTTAACCCCGTCCAGGGCACATTTAACCCCTACTTTCTGTACACGGCAGGGCGCAGGTGCGCCGCCTATATTCTCATTTCATCCACCTCCAAAGGTATGTTTTCATGTAAATAGTCCAGTCCATCTGCCACTATAATGGGCTATAATTTGTGTTCCATTTGCCCTGTATAGGCTATCAGGACGCCACTCAGGACAGACTTTACCCTATTCTGGATACATTTAACTCCTGCTCTTTGTACACAGCAGGTAATCTCTGACATTTCAATGATGGTGACCCCTATTTCCCTATATTTATTTAATTAATCATTTTGATATTATCTGCAGCATCTGGCTGTGCTATAAGGGAATTTATAAGGAATTTATTGCCTCTACTATGTGCCATATCTCTGTTGTACTAATTTTACAAGGTAGAAATGCGCTACTTCTTTGTTTCTTATATCATTGTGCTTTTGTTCTACTATGATTATATAAATCATTACTCTATATATCTCCATGTTGAGATTGTATAATGAGGCTCCATATGTACTTTAACGATATATTCTACTTTATGGATTATTATCTACATGACATTTTTCGCAATCAATTATATATGATCCAGCCCATATCTGTATATATGTTATATATGTAATCACTGTATATAATTGCCTCACACTATGTTTCTTCTATTTTTCTCTAGTACCCCATGATTAAGATCCGGGAGGGTCGAAACGTTGGGTATCTGTATATTGTACATATTATTATTACGGCACTGGCACTTTCTTCTTTTGGATTGGATAATTTTTCAAATAAAAATATTTTTCTGCATAGTAATCAATTGTAGTGTGCGGTGAATTTTGCTCTTCCTATATTTCTTGGTGCCGCTTAGGACCAATTCACCAGCATCTCCTGTACACTAGACTTGAGTGCACACCATTTCACCCATATTACCTTGTCGTGGTGGCGGCTTAAAAAAATCTTTTGGTCAAAACAAAAGCTGATGTCTACGCATGTGATTTGATGTTAATGTGTCATTGGTGAGGGCGTGGTGCAGAAGTGGAGTTTTTCCAAGAAAAGGCGGAGGGATTTTGGATGGTTCGCGTGGTGGAGGAGGAGCTAGGGTGGAGGCAGAACTGGGGGTGGAGTCTCAAGGGGGGCCCCATAAATTTTGCCAGTATGGGGCCCCGAAATTCCTAGTGGCAGCCCTGCAGTCGCCGCTCCCAGCGCTGTCTGGTGCAGTCGCCGCTCCCAGCGCTGTCTGGTGCAGTCGCCGCTCCCAGCGCTGTCTGGTGCAGTCGCCGCTCCCAGCGCTGTCTGGTGCAGTCACCGCTCCCTGCGCGGTCTGGTGCTACCGCCGCTCCCTGCGCTGTCTGGTGCTGCCGCCGCTCCCTGCGCTGTCTGGTGCTGCCGCCGCTCCCTGCGCTGTCTGGTGCTGCCGCCGCCCCCTGCGCTGTCTGGTGCTGCCGCCGCCCCCTGCGTGTTCTGGTGCTGCCGCCGCCCCCTGCGCTGTCTGGTGCTGTCGCCGCCCCCTGCGCTGTCTGGTGCTGTCGCCGCCCCCTGCGCTGTCTGGTGCTGTCGCCGCCCCCTGCGCTGTCTGGTGCTGTCGCCGCCCCCTGCGCTGTCTGGTGCTGCCGCCGCTCCCTCCACAGTCTGGTGCAGCCGCTGCCACCGTTCAGATAACAGTGCTTTGCTTAGGCTAGTGACAGTTATGTGCAGTGTCTGCAGTCTCTCTCTTTTGATTGTTTATTCACTGACAGCAAGCAGACATTTTGAAAATGATGAGAAATAAGCATTATATATTAGAAAATTGCTCAATTTTTTAGACGATGCGTTCTTTTACCTCCCACCAGGAGACTATGGGCGCCGTCTACAGAAGTAAAGATGGCAACACAGCCTGTAGCCGCAGGCGACGTGCTGCGATGCTGATAGCCCGGCTGCGAGCTGTGGAGCCATGCGGCCTTAGAGATATATATTTTTTAACTCGAGTGTTTTTTTTATTTGTATTAGAAGTTTTTTAAATAACAACTTTACAAACATGAAAAGACCACAAACCCCAGCAATCCCAACATGCAACGCCGTGGCAAATATCTGCAAAGATCCACAGTTCGGTTTTTGAGATTTTTACTTATATTATTTATTCAATTTTTGTCCTGATCTCCCCCAGGAAACGTCCAGGATAACATGGCGCACCTCAGCGGGTTCTACGGAGATTGTGCTGCCGAGGCCAAGAACGCTGCGAGTCTTACAGTAAGCATCAGCAGTCACTAGAAGAGCGACACGGCCGCCATGACACCGACTACAATCAGTCCTGCTTCACTATGGAGTCAGGCTGACCGGCAATCACTGCCACTGGTGCAAGAAACTGGTGGTCTCATACAGGCCCCCACTGATAGCGGGTTCTAAGAGTGTTAACTCTTATGATCAGTGGGGTCCTCTCTCTCCTGTAGAGTGTAAGCTCTTATGGTCAGTGGGGTCCTCTCCCTCTCCTGTAGAGTGTAAGCTCTTATGATCAGTGGGGTCCTCTCTCTCCTGTAGAGTGTAAGCTCTTATTGTCAGTGGGGTCCTCTCTCTCCTGTAGAGTGTAAGCTCTTATTGTCAGTGGGGTCCTCTCCTGTAGAGTGTAAGCTCTTATTGTCAGTGGGGCCCTCTCTCTCCTGTAGAGTGTAATCTCTTATGGTCAGTGGGGTCCTCTCTCTCCTGTAGAGTGTAAGCTCTTATGATCAGTGGGGTCCTCTCTCTCTCCTCTCTGTAGAGTGTAAGCTCTTATGATCAGTGGGGTCCTCTCTCTCTCCTGTAGAGTGTAACTCTTATGGTCAGTGGGGTCCTCTCTCTCTCCTGTAGAGTGTAATCTCTTATGGTCAGTGGGTCCTCTCTCTCTTCTGTAGAGTGTAAGCTCTTATGGTCAGTGGGGTCCTCTCTCTCCTGTTAGAGTGTAAGCTCTTATGTCAGTGGGGTTCTCATCTCTCCTGTAGAGTGTAAGCTCTTATGGTCAGTGGGGTCCTCTCTCTCCTGTAGAGTGTAAGCTCTTATGGTCAGTGGGGTCCTCTCCTGTAGAGTGTAAGCTCTTATGGTCAGTGGGGTCCTCTCCTGTAGAGTGTAAGCTCTTATGGTCAGTGGGGTCCCTCTCTCCTGTAGAGTGTAAGCTCTTATGGTCAGTGGGGTCTCTCTCTCTCCTGTAGAGTGTAAGCTCTTATGGTCAGTGGGGTCCTCTCTCTCTCCTGTAGAGTGTAAGCTCTTATGGTCAGTGGGGTCCTCTCTCTCTGTAGAGTGTAAGCTTTTATGGTCAGTGGGGTCCTCTCTCTCTCCTGTAGAGTGTAAGCTCTTATGGTCAGTGGGGTCCTCTCTCTCCTGTAGAGTGTAAGCTCTTATGGTCAGTGGGGTCCTCTCTCTCCTGTTCAGTGTAATCTCTTATGGTCAGTGGGATCCTCCTCTCTCCCTGTTAGAGTGTAATCTCTTATGGTCAGTGGGGTCCCTCTCTCTCCTGTAGAGTGTAATCTCTTATGGTCAGTGGGGTCCTCTCTCTCTCCTGTAGAGTGTATACCTTATGGTCAGTGGGGTCCTCTCCTTCTGTAGAGTGTAAGCTCTTATGGTCAGTGGGGTCCTCTCCTGTAGAGTGTAAGCTCTTATGGTCAGTGGGGTCCTCTCTTCCTGTAGAGTGTAAGCTCTTATGGTCAGTGGGGTCCTCTCTCTCTCCTGTAGAGTGTAATCTCTTATGGTCAGTGGGGTTCCTCTCCTGTAGAGTGTAAGCTCTTATGGTCAGTGGGGTCCTCTCTCTCCTGTAGAGTGTAAGCTCTTATGATCAGTGGGGTCCTCTCTCCTGTAGAGTGTAAGCTCTTATGGTCAGTGGGGTCCTCTCTCTCCTGTAGAGTGTAAGCTCTTATGGTCAGTGGGGTCCTCTCTCCTGTAGAGTGTAAGCTCTTATGGTCAGTGGGGTCCTCTCTCTCCTGTAGAGTGTAAGCTCTTATGATCAGTGGGTTCCTCTCTCCTTGAGAGTGTAAGCTCTTATGTCAGTGGGGTCCTCTCTCTCCTGTAGAGTGTAAGCTCTTATGTCAGTGGGGTCCTCTCTCTCCTGTAGAGTGTAAGCTCTTATGTCAGTGGGTCCTCTCTCTCTCTGTAGAGTGTAAGCTCTTATGATCAGTGGGGTCCTCTCTCTCCTGTAGAGTGTAAGCTCTTATGGTCAGTGGGGTCCTCTCTCTCTCCTGTAGAGTGTAAGCTCTTATGTCAGTGGGGTCTCTCTCTCCTGTAGAGTGTAATCTCTTATGGTCAGTGGGGTCCTCTCTCTCCTGTAGAGTGTAAGCTCTTAGGGTCAGTGGGGTCCTCTCTCTCCTGTAGAGTGTAAGCTCTTATGTCAGTGGGGTCCTCTCTCTCTCTGTAGAGTGTAAGCTCTTATGGTCAGTGGGTCCTCTCTCCTGTAGAGTGTAAGCTCTTATGGTCAGTGGGTCCTCTCTCTCCTGTAGAGTGTAAGCTTTATGGTCAGTGGGGTCCTCTCTCTCTCCTGTAGAGTGTAAGCTCTTATGGTCAGTGGGATCCTCTCTCTCCTGTAGAGTGTAAGCTCTATGGTCAGTGGGGTCCTCTCTCTCTGTACAGTGTAAGCTTTTATGGTCAGTGGGGTCCTCTCTCTTCTCCTGTAGAGTGTAAGCTCTTATGGTCAGTGGGGTCCTCTCTCTACTGTAGAGTGTAAGCTCTTATGTTCAGTGGGGTCCTCTCTCTCTCCTGTAGAGTGTAAGCTCTTATGGTCAGTGGGTCCTCTCTCTCCTGTAGAGTGTAAGCTCTTATGGTCAGGGTCTCCTCTCTCCTGTAGAGTGTAAGCTCTTATGTCATGGGGTCCTCTCTATTTTGTAGAGTGTAAGCTCTTATGGTCAGTGGGGTCCTCTCTCTCTCCTGTAGAGTGTAAGCTCTTATGAGTCAGTGTGGGTCCTCTCTCTCCTGTAGAGTGTAAGCTCTTATGATCAGTGGGGTCCTCTCTCTCTCCTGTAGAGTGTAAGTCTTATGATCAGTGGGGTCCTCTCTCTCCTGTAGAGTGTAAGCTCTTATGGTCAGTGGGGTCCTTCTCTCTCCTGTAGAGTGTAAGCTCTTATGGTCAGTGGGGTCCTTTCTCTCTCCTGTAGAGTGTAAGCTCTTATGGTCAGTGGGGTCCTCTCTCCTCCTGTAGAGTGTAAAGCTCTTATGGTCAGTGGGGTCCTCTCTCTCCTGTAGAGTGTAAGCTCTTATGGTCAGTGGGGTCCTTCTCTTCCTGTAGAGTGTAAGCTCTTATGATCAGTGGGGTCCTCTCTCTCCTGTAGAGTGTAAGCTCTTATGGTCAGTGGGGTCCTCTCTCTCCTGTAGAGTGTAAGCTCTTATGGTCAGTGGGTTCCTCTCTCTCCTGTAGAGTGTAAGCTCTTATGTCAGTGGGGTCCTCTCTCTCTGTAGAGTGTAAGCTCTTATGGTCAGTGGGGTCTCTCTCTCTCCTGTAGAGTGTAAGCTCTTATGTCAGTGGGTCCTCTCTCTCTCTCCTGTAGAGTGTAAGCTTTATGGTCAGTGGGGTCCTCTCTCTCCTGTAGAGTGTAAGCTCTTATGGTCAGTGGGGTCCTCTCTCTCCTGTAGAGTGTAAGCTCTTATGGTCAGTGGGGTCTTCGCTCTCTCTCTGTAGAGTGTAAGCTCTTATGATCAGTGGGTCCTCTCTCTCCTGTAGAGTGTAAGCTCTTATGTCAGTGGGGTCCTCTCTCTCTCCTGTAGAGTGTAAGCTCTTATGATCAGTGAGGTCCTCTCTCCCCTGTAGAGTGTAAGCTCTTATGGTCAGTGGGGTCTCTCTCTCTCTGTAGAGTGTAAGCTCTTATGGTCAGTGGGTCTCTCTCTCCTGTAGAGTGTAAGCTCTTATGGTCAGTGGGGTCTCTCTCTCTCCTGTAGAGTGTAAGCTCTTATGGTCAGTGGGGTCTCTCTCTCTCCTGTTAGAGTGTAAGCTCTTATGTCAGTGGGTCCTCTCTCTCCTGTAGAGTGTAAGCTCTTATGGTCAGTGGGGTCTCTCTCTCTCTGTAGAGTGTAAGCTCTTATGTCAGTGGGGTCCTCTCTCTCCTGTAGAGTGTAAGCTCTTATGGTCAGTGGGGTCTCTCTCTCTCCTGTAGAGTGTAAGCTCTTATGTCAGTGGGTCCTCTCTCTCCTGTAGAGTGTAAGCTCTTATGGTCAGTGGGGTCCTCTCTCTCTCCTGTAGAGTGTAAGCTCTTATGATCAGTGAGGTCCTCTCTCTCCTGTAGAGTGTAAGCTCTTATGGTCAGTGGGGTCTCTCTCTCTACTGTAGAGTGTAAGCTCTTATGCTCAGTGGGGTCCTCTCTCTCTCCTGTAGAGTGTAAGCTCTTATGGTCAGTGGGGTCCTCTCTCTCTCCTGTAGAGTGTAAGCTCTTATGGTCAGTGGGGTCCTCTCTCCTGTAGAGTGTAAGCTCTTATGATAAGTGAAGTCCTCTCTCTCCTGTAGAGTGTAAGCTCTTATGGTCAGTGGGTTCTCTCTCTCTCCTGTAGAGTGTAAGCTCTTATGCTCAGTGGGGTCCTCTCTCTCTCCTGTAGAGTGTAAGCTCTTATGGTCAGTGGGGTCCTCTCTCTCTCTCCTGTAGAGTGTAAGCTCTTATGGTCAGTGGGGTCTCTCTCTCTCTGTAGAGTGTAAGCTCTTATCGTCAATGGGTCCTCTCCTCCTGTAGAGTGTAAGCTCTTATGATCAGTGGGGTCCTCTCTCTCTCTCTGTAGAGTGTAAGCTCTTATGGTCAGTGTGGTCCTCTCTCTTCTGTAGAGTGTAAGCTCTTATGATCAGTGGGGTCCTCTCTCTCTCCTGTAGAGTGTAAGCTCTTATGGTCAGTGTGGTCCTCTCTCTTCTGTAGAGTGTAAGCTCTTATGGTCAGTGGGGTCTTCTCTCTCTACTGTAGAGTGTAAGCTCTTATGATAAGTGAAGTCCTCTCTCTCCTGTAGAGTGTAAGCTCTTATGGTCAGTGGAATTCTCTCTCTCTCCTGTAGAGTGTAAGCTCTTATGGTCAGTGGGGTCCTCTCTCTCCTGTAGAGTGTAAGCTCTTATGGTCAATGGGGTCCTCTCTCCTGTAGAGTGTAAGCTCTTATGGTCAGTGTGGTCTCTCTCTTCTGTAGAGTGTAAGCTCTTATGGTCAGTGGGGTCCTAGAATGTTGAAGAAATGTTAGTGTGATGCGTCCTCACAGTTGATTGGTTTTCTTGCAGGATACCACGGCTCCTAGCAAGGAGCGGAAGCTGCGATTGCCCCTGGAAAACTTGCTGTCTGTTGGTAATGACCCCAAATTGTTTGGGACCATAAAGCCTGTGACCCGAGCTACCACCTGCCACAACTGTGGTCTCACCGGTAAGTTATAATTGGCATTTATACATGAAATAGTTAATACTATCCTATGCACATGGAGTATCATGTTCTCGGCAGCACATTTTGGTTACTCGGGACGATGAGCTGTCGAGAAACGCTCACTTAAATATCATCTCACCTGACGATAGTGTTTTGCACATTGATCTGGTGATTATGGGCCAGTTTAGATAGTCTGGAACTGGGGGTCCTAGGGACATGTCACAGATGTGAACACGACCTTAGAGACCATTTCAGCTTCGGATATATTGTCAGGTTGCACGTCTTCTCACATTTCCAGTTTTGATGTTCTGAACCTCCGTGACGTTCTGAGATGACGTTTTGTCTTGTGTCCAGGAACCAGCCACTGCTCCCGCTGCCATCAGACATGTTACTGCTCCGTGCAGTGCCAGAAGCAAGACTGGAAGTCTCATTCTGTGATCTGCAAGCCGTGAGTAACCGCTCCTCGTCCCGTGCCCCCCGAGGAGCTGACACCAGCATCTGTATGGTACAGTTATATCCAGGAATGAAATACCAGCGCATTGCTCCTCGCTGCATGACCACGGAACTGACGATCTGAGGTGGTGCGGGGCGTCACCTCTTCACGGTGCTGGGGGGTGTCATCTCTTCGCGTTGCTAGGGGGGGCGTCACCTGTTCGTGGTGCTGGGGGTTCGTCACCTGTTCGTGGTGCTGGGGTTCGTCACCTGTTCGTTGTGCTGGGGACGTCACCTGTTCGCGGTGCTGGGGGGCATCACCTCCTCGCGGTGCTGGGGTTCGTCACCTGTTCGCGGTGCTGGGGTTCGTCACCTGTTCGCGGTGCTGGGGTTCGTCACCTGTTCGCGGTGCTGGGGTTCGTCACCTGTTCGCGGTGCTGGGGTTCGTCACCTGTTCGCGGTGCTGGGGTTCGTCACCTGTTCGCGGTGCTGGGGTTCGTCACCTGTTCGCGGTGCTGGGGTTCGTCACCTGTTCGCGGTGCTGGGGTTCGTCACCTGTTCGCGGTGCTGGGGTTCGTCACCTGTTCGCGGTGCTGGGGTTCGTCACCTGTTCGCGGTGCTGGGGTCAGTCGCCTTTCGATGCTGGGGTTCGTCGCAGTTCGCGGTGCTGAGGGGCGTCGCCAGTTCGCGGTGCTGGGGGGCGTAACCTCCTCGCAGTGCTGGGGTCTGTCACCTCTTCGATGCTGGGGTTCGTCGCCAGTTCGCGGTGCTAGGGGGCGTTGCCTGTTCGCGGTGCTGGGGGGCGTAACCTCCTCGTGGTGCTGGGGGTCGTCACCTCCTCGCGGTGCTGTGGGGGCGTCACCTGTTAGCGGTGCTGGGGGGCGTGTCCTTGCCGTGCTGGGGGGGCGTCGCCTCCTCGCCGTGCTTGGGGAGCGTCGCCTCCTCGCGGTGCTGGGGGGCGTCGCCTCCTCGCGGTGCTGGGGGAGCGTCGCCTCTTCGCGGTGCTGGGGCGTCACTTCCTCTGTGCTGGGGGGGCGTCGCCTCCTCGCCGTGCTGGTGGAGTGTTGCCTCTTCGCGGTGCTGGGGGGGTCGTCGCCTTCTCGCCATGCTGGGGGCGTCACCTCCTCCCGGTTTCTGGTGGCGTAACCTCTTCGGATGGGAGCCGTCAGTAACTCGTGTTGTGACCCCTCTAGTCGGGGATCAGTGGGGGTCTAGTGAGGCCTCCGTTAATCAGTAATTATTGTCATATCCTGGCTATACGCCGTCGGATACCTTAGTGAACAACCTCCCTGTTGCAGATTAATTGCCCCTTTTAGACCTACGTGCTAATTTTGTACCTATTACTATCGATGTGTATTTGTGTGATGTGCGTCATAGGATTAGCCGCTACCTCTGATATCTGACGCCTTTTGACATGAAATTAATTTCTGTTTGTAAATGATTTTTCATTTATTTTTTTATATTTCAGGAAGGAGACAGATGGTAATAATCCTCTGAATGGAGCAAACATTGTGAGCCGAGGATACACCAAGGTAACAAGGGGTTGGGATCTTATGCAGCGATTATACAAGCCCCTCCGTCATTGTATTCGCGTTCAGATCCTTTGGAAATCCCAAAGTCGGGGGGCGTGACCGGATGTGGAGCTGAGCAGACGCGCGCAGCCCGAGCTCCTCAGCCACCAGCGCAGCAGGGTGTCCGGAGGAAGCTAATTATAGGCAGAAGCGGCGGAGATATCGGGGACGGAGCGCAGCAAGAATGAAGCGGGGTAAGAGGAGGGAGCAGGCGCCGGGCAAGGTTCTTGTTTTTGAGGCGGCAGGCAGCTGAATCCAAGATGGCGACCGCGACTCTCACCACGCGGCCGCCGGCAGCAGCAGGGACAGTAACAGTGCGTGGCAGAGCTTGTGCACTGAAGCACATCATCAGCCCCACACACCTAATAAAGCTGCAGGCTCCCTGGCACAGAGCTTTTACCAGCGCTGCAGTCCCTGCTCCTCTCCCCTGCTAGAGACGCTGGAGGTCTGGACACTGGGGATTTGCAGCCACAGAACACGGCCCTGACTATCTCTGCACAGTCTTCTGGGAGACCTGAAACAAGCCATCCATTCTGATATCACATCGGCTTTCACTGCGTTACACAAAGAAATCACGCAGATTGGCGACAGAACCTCACACATAGAGGGGAAACTGGAAGAATACACGACGGCGCACAACTACCTGGTGGACGCACATAATGAGGCGGATGAGGAAGTAATGGCCTTGAAACTAAAACTCGTAGACTTGGAGGTCCGATCCAGGCGCAACAATTTGCGCTTTAGGGGAATTCCTGAGAGCGTCACAGCGGAGGCCCTAAAGGAGTTCTTACCGGACTTTTTTACAACCATAGTGCTGTCGGCAGATCAGAGAGCCTGCTGATCAACAGGGCGCATCAGATCCCCAAGCCCAAGTCTGCGCCCAGCTCCGCACCACGAGATGTGATAGCCAGGCTGCACTTCTACCACTTCAAGGAGTCAGTGACCAGGGCAACGACAGCAAAGCAAGACCTCCCAGAAAGATTCCGGAGCATTCTGGTGTTCACCGACTTGTCTGCAACTAAACCTGAACAGAGCGGATTTTCATCTGCAACCAAGATTCTGCGGGACCACAACATCATCTACAAGTGGGATATCCAGTAAACTCATCGTGACGAGAACGGAGTCCACTGCAGTCCTCGTGTCTCCCAGAGAAGCCATGGCTCTGCTCCAGGAGTGGTCCCTGGCGACAGTGGATGAAGATACCAGCTCCCCGCTAAAGTAGAGGCCCCCCAACGCTGAACAAAGAGTGGACCTAATCCTCACCAAGTATTCTGTGACTATACGTACCCCTTGTGTGTCTAAACCGGGACCCCCCACTGCTAGTTTATCCTTGTGTCTCCCAGAGAAGCCATGGCTCTGCTCCAGAAGTGGTCCCTGGCTACTGGATGAAGAAACCAGCTCCCCGCTAAAGAAGAAACCTCCGACACAGAACAAAGAATGGACCTAATCCTCACCAAGTATTCTGTGACTATACATACCCCCTATGTGCCTACACCGGGACTCCCCACTGCTAGTTTTTTGGTTTCGCTGGCAGGCTGAAGAGACATGAGAATAGTGTTTACTTTTTTCTATTCTCACCCCCCTAATACTGGATAGGAACGAATATCCAGTTGGTTCACATAGAACCGGGCTCTGAGTTGTACAAGTTGTACTTGTTATTGTTGATAACTTAACCCCTTTGCTTCCCTAATTTTTTTGTCCTATATTTGGTGACTTACTGATCCTGTTATATATTATTGTAACCGATGGTATTTCAGAATTCTAGTATTAATGCAAAAGGTCTAAATGGCCCCTTTAAAAGATCGTTATTATGGAAGGAAGCCCAGAAACTTAAGGCGGGCATATTGTGTGTCCAAGAAACACATCTAAATCGTGAGGATGCGCATAGATTACAAAATAAAAATTACCCCCATATTTACATGTCACATGCTGCAAAGAAAAAGAGAGGTGTGGCGATCGCAATAAAAGACACCATAGCATTCATCTCATTGATAGCGTCCTGGACGAGGAGGGCAGATATGTAATATTAATAACAAGGTGTATACAATCACTTCTATATATGCACCTAACTCAGGTCAAATCACGTTTATTAAAGACCTCATAACTAAATTATCTAAAATAAAGCAGGGATCTCTGCTAATTTGTGGGGATTTCAATACAGCTCCGATCCCAAACATAGATAAATCCTGGTGTTCAAAGAAAAAGTCCCAATCCCATGCGTTATCCTAGTGCCTCATGTCAGAAGACTTGTATGACACATGGAGAGTCCTTCACGCCTCTGAACGGGATTACACGTACTACTCGCACCCCCATAAAGTCTACTCAAGAATAGACCTAATAGTAGTGGATAAACGGCTTCTGCAAAATATACAATTAGCCAAAATTGGGAACATAACATGGTCGGACCACGCTCCTGTAACGTGCCAAATTAATGAGACGTACAACAATGTAAACTATTCCCCGTGGAGAATCAATAATTTTAAAATAATAAAAACCAAGTAGATGATCTCCAAGAGTATTTTAACATTAATAGCACCCCCGACGTGTCTCCGACTACAGTGTGGTGCACCCACAAGGCCTATATAAGAGGACGACTAATACAAATAGCAGCGCAACACAAAAAAACAAGAATCCGTCAAATAGAAGAGCTCCATAAGAATATAGCAACACTGGAAGATACCCAGAAACATAACCCTTCACCCACGATATATGGGAAACTACAAAAGGCAAGATACGAATTATATCAGCTACTACAGTATAAATATGAGCATAACCTGAGGAGAAACAAAGCAAAATACTACTGGCAGGGGAACAAGGCGAGTAAAATACTGGCCAATAAGATTAATGCCAAATTAACAAAGCAAAAAATAGCTCAAATACAAGACGCCCAAAAGAATAAAATCTACAACCCCAAAGAAATAGCGAATACTTTCACAAAATATTATACCTCACTCTACAATCTTAAAAGTGACAACCTGACCCCACAACCAAACGCTGAGCTAATTAATAATTTCCTGAATAGCATATCCTTACCCTAAATCCCAGAGGACAAACTGACGGGAATAAACCAACCTATAAGCCAAAAAGAAATTCAACACCCATTAAAACAACCAAAAATAACAAATCCCCAGGACCGGACGGTATAACTAATGAATATTTTAAGTTATTCAAATCTTGTCCCCACATTTATTATTGGTCTTCCAAAATATATTCGAATCGGGTAGAATACGTGATGAGATGTTACAGGCGACGATAGTCCCCCTCCCTAAGCCAGGCAAAACCCCCGACCATCCAAACAATTTCACACCAATATCTCTTCTAAATACGGACCTCAAGCTCTACTCCAAAATCCTACAAATAGAATCTCTGATATAATCCCCTTCCTGGTACACAAAGATCAGGCTGGATTCATCAAATCTAGACAGACATTGGACGCCACCAGACGAATGATAAACCTCATTCACGTGGCGGGGAGAACCGGACGCCTTCTCTGCTCCTATCATTGGACGCCACCAGACGAATGATAAACCTCATTCATGTGGCCGGGGGGAACCGGACGCCTTCTCTGCTCCTATCATTGGACGCACCAGACGAATGATAAACCTCATTCACGTGGCGGGGAGAACCGGACGCCTTCTCTGCTCCTATCATTGGACGCCACCAGACGAATGATAAACCTCATTCATGTGGCCGGGGGGAACCGGACGCCTTCTCTGCTCCTATCATTGGACGCCACCAGACGAATGATAAACCTCATTCATGTGGCCGGGGGGAACCGGACACCTTCTCTGCTCCTATCATTGGATGCTACCAGACGAATGATAAACCTCATTCATGTGGCCGGGGGGAACCGGACACCTTCTCAGCTCCTATCATTGGACGCCACCAGACGAATGATAAACCTCATCACGTGGCCGGGTGGAACCTGACGCCTTCTCTGCTCCTATCATTGGACGCCACCAGACGAATGATAAACCTCATCCACGTGGCCGGGTGGAACCTGACGCCTTCTCTGCTCCTATCATTGGACACCACCAGACGAATGATAAACCTCATACACGTGGCCGGGGGGAACCGGACGCCTTCTCTGCTCCCATCATTGGATGCTACCAGACGAATGATAAACCTCATTCACGTGGCCGGGGGAACCGGACGCCTTCTCTGCTCCTATCATTGGACGCCACCAGACGAATGATAAACCTCATTCACGTGTCCGGGGGGAACCGGACGCCTTTTCTGCTCCTATCATTGGACGCCAACAGACGAATGATAAACTCATCACGTGTCCGGGGGAACCGGACGCCTTTTCTGCTCCCATCATTGGACGCCACCAGACGAATGATAAACCTCATTCACGTGGCGGGGGAACCGGACGCCTTCTCTGCTCCATCATTGGACGCCACCAGACGAATGATAAACCTCATTCACGTGGCCGGGGGGAACCGGACGTCTTCTCTGCTCCCATCATTGGATACCACAGACGAATGATAGACCTCATTCACGTGGCGGGGGGAACCGGACGCCTTTTCTGCTCCCATCATTGGACGCCACCAGACGAATGATAAACCTCATTCATGTGGCCGGGGGGAACCGGACGTCTTCTCTGCTCCCATCATTGGATACCAACAGACGAATGATAGAACCTCATTCACGTGGCGGGGGGAACCGGACGCCTTTTCTGCTACCCATCATTGGACGCCACCAGACGAATGATAAACCTCATTCACGTGGCCGGGGGGGACTGGACGCCTTCTCTGCTCCCATCATTGGACGTGGAGAAGGCGTTTCGATCGGGTGCACTGGGGATATCTGTTTGAGGTCTTAACCAGATTTGGATTTAAGGGTAACATTGTTAGCGCAATCACTCTATTGTATTCCCACCCATCAGCGTCAGTTTCTATCTCTGGAATGATGTCGGACAGGTTTTTTTTATAACTAACGGGACGAGACAGGGGTGTCTGTCACCCCTCATATTCGCTCTGGCGATTGAACCACTGGCGGAGAAAATAAAACGGAACATAAGATAGGATTATTTGTGGACGACATCATCCTAGTGTTAACAAACACTACAGAGTCACTACTGGCAACAATGCAAATAATTGAATCATTCACTAAAATATCATATTACACGCTGAATATGTCTAAATGTCCTGTATTAAATCTAACCCCATCTGTAAAATATCCCAAAAGCTTTGAGAATAAATATCCTTTTAATTGGGGGAATGATAATATTGAGTATCTGGGTATTCGGCTCACACTATCAGCAGATAAAATGTTATCATTGAATTACGAGGCTTTGAGGAAGAAGATTCAGACTGACATGTTACACATGAAGAAACATGAGCTATCATGGCTGGGCAGGATCGCGTCAGTGAAAAGGTTTATTCTCCCACAGATATTGTATCTGTTCCGCAATTTACCCATCATATTTCCAATGAAAATATTAAGAGATACAAACGATGATCTTAAAATATATTTGGCAAGAGAAGAAATCCAGAGTCCAAGCGGATACACTGTACACCCCTATGAGTAAGGGAGGCCTGGGTGGTCCCTCGGTGGGCCGTTATTACAGGGCCACGTTATTCCAACAATTACGGTTTATGTGGAATAATAATGATGATCGGCACTGGATATGAGTAAGGGCGGCCTGGGTGGTCCCTCGGTGGGCCGTTATTACAGAGCGGCGTTATTCCAACAATTACGGTTTATGTGGAATAATAATGACGATCGGCATTGGATAGGAGTAAGGGAGGCCTGGGATGTCCCTCGGTGGGCCGTTACTACAGAGCCGCGTTATTTGAACAATTACGGTTTATGTGGAATAATAATGACGATCGGCATTGGATATGAGTAAGGGAGGCCTGGGATGTCCCTCGGTGGGCCGTTATTACAGAGCCGCGTTATTTGAACAATTACGGTTTATGTGGAATAATAATGACGATCGGCATTGGATATGAGTAAGGGAGGCCTGGGATGTCCCTCAGTGGGCCGTTATTACAGGGCCACGTTATTCCAACAATTACGGTTTATGTGGAATAATGATGATCGGCACTGGATATGAGTAAGGGAGGCCTGGGTGGTCCCTCGGTGGGCCGTTATTACAGAGCGGCGTTATTCCAACAATTACGGTTTATGTGGAATAATAATGACGATCGGCATTGGATAGGAGTAAGGGAGGCCTGGGATGTCCCTCAGTGGTCCGTTACTACAGAGCCGCGTTATTTGAACAATTACGGTTTATGTGGAATAATAATGACGATCGGCATTGGATATGAGTAAGGGAGGCCTGGGATGTCCCTCGGTGGGCCGTTATTACAGAGCCGCGTTATTTGAACAATTACGGTTTATGTGGAATAATAATGACGATCGGCATTGGATATGAGTAAGGGAGGCCTGGGATGTCCCTCGGTGGGCCGTTATTACAGAGCCGCGTTATTTGAACAATTACGGTTTATGTGGAATAATAATGACGATCGGCATTGGATATGAGTAAGGGAGGCCTGGGATGTCCCTCAGTGGGCCGTTATTACAGGGCCACGTTATTCCAACAATTACGGTTTATGTGGAATAATGATGATCGGCACTGGATATGAGTAAGGGAGGCCTGGGTGGTCCCTCAGTGGTCCGTTATTACAGAGCCGCGTTATTTGAACAATTACGATTCATGTGGAATGATAATGACGATCGGCATTGGATAGGAGTAAGGGAGGCCTGGGTGGTCCCTCAGTGGTCCGTTATTACAGAGCCGCGTTATTTGAACAATTACGATTCATGTGGAATAATAATGATGATCGGCATTGGATAGGAGTAAGGGAGGCCTGGGTGGTCCCTCAGTGGGCCGTTATTACAGAGCCGCGTTATTCCAACAATTACGATTCATGTGGAATAATAATGATGATCGGCATTGGATAGGAGTAAGGGAGGCCTGGGTGGCCCCTCAGTGGTCCGTTACTACAGAGCCGCGTTATTTGAACAATTACGGTTTATGTGGAATAATAATGACGATCGGCATTGGATATGAGTAAGGGAGGCCTGGGATGTCCCTCAGTGGGCCGTTATTACAGAGCCGCGTTATTTGAACAATTACGGTTTATGTGGAATAATAATGACGATCGGCATTGGATATGAGTAAGGGAGGCCTGGGATGTCCCTCAGTGGGCCGTTATTACAGGGCCACGTTATTCCAACAATTACGGTTTATGTGGAATAATGATGATCGGCACTGGATATGAGTAAGGGAGGCCTGGGTGGTCCCTCAGTGGTCCGTTATTACAGAGCCGCGTTATTTGAACAATTACGATTCATGTGGAATGATAATGACGATCGGCATTGGATAGGAGTAAGGGAGGCCTGGGTGGTCCCTCAGTGGTCCGTTATTACAGAGCCGCGTTATTTGAACAATTACGATTCATGTGGAATAATAATGATGATCGGCATTGGATAGGAGTAAGGGAGGCCTGGGTGGTCCCTCAGTGGGCCGTTATTACAGAGCCGCGTTATTCCAACAATTACGATTCATGTGGAATAATAATGATGATCGGCATTGGATAGGAGTAAGGGAGGCCTGGGTGGCCCCTCAGTGGTCCGTTACTACAGAGCCGCGTTATTTGAACAATTACGATTCATGTGGAATAATAATGATGATCGGCATTGGATAGGAGTAAGGGAGGCCTGGGTGGCCCCTCAGTGGTCCGTTACTACAGAGCCGCGTTATTTGAACAATTACGGTTTATGTGGAATAATGATGATTGGCATTGGATAGGAGTAAGGGAGGCCTGGGTGGCCCCTCAGTGGTCCGTTACTACAGAGCCGCGTTATTTGAACAATTACGGTTTATGTGGAATAATGATGATTGGCATTGGATAGGAGTAAGGGAGGCCTGGGTGGCCCCTCAGTGGTCCGTTACTACAGAGCCGCGTTATTTGAACAATTACGGTTTATGTGGAATAATGATGATTGGCATTGGATAGGAGTAAGGGCGGCCTGGGTGGTCCCTCAGTGGTCCGTTACTACAGAGCCGCGTTATTTGAACAATTACGGTTTATGTGGAATAATGATGATTGGCATTGGATAGGAGTAAGGGCGGCCTGGGTGGCCCCTCAGTGGTCCGGTACTACAGAGCCGCGTTATTGCAACAATTACGATTCATGTGGAATAATAATGACGATCGGCATTGGATAACAATTGAAAAACATTTGATGAGAACTTCCAATATCTCAGCTTTTTTTCATGCACATCACATAGCATTCCCTAATAAAAACCTAAACTTGTCCCCGACAATAGAAGCGGCTCTGGAGTTATGGAAAATGCTGACTAATAAATTAGGCCTTATACAGACCACATTTCTTAAAGGCCCCATAGAGTCTCTGGAGCGTTGTATCCCAGACCTCACACTCCACAATTGGAAATCTTCCGGAGTCGCCTGTGTTGGAGATTTGTATGAGGGAGAGGAATTCACTTCTTTAATTACTTTCTCATCACTGCGAGATAGATACAACGTCCCTCATAAGGATTTCTATAAATATTTACAGATACGACATTTCCTAACTGAAAGGAAGGAACAGGTGCACGCTCCGCCAACTAAACTATATTCTATGCTAATGAACCCGACATCACAGATGAGGGCGTTATCTATAGGTTATGATTGTATGTTGGAGAACACCCTGCCCTCACTAACTACATACCTACAAAAGTGGGAAAAAGACCTTAATTGCACATTCACATCAGATCAGTGGAGGACATCCTACTTAATTATTGGAAGCCAATCTAAATGTACTAATCATCTAGAAAATGCAAGGAAAATATTGTATAGGTGGTCCTTTACTCCCTATAGGCTTTCTGGGATGTTTCGTGGCTGCTCAGATACATGCTGGAGGTGTGGAGACCCTAGAGCAGACATGTTACACATATGGTGGAGCTGCGGTAATGTCAGGCGACTGTGGGAAGCCATAGACCAATTAATATCCCAAATTTGTGGTACTTCAATGTCCCTGAACGCACAGCAGGCGCTACTCGCTATTGATTTGGATTCTTTTCTCTATGAGTTTCGCACAGTAATTGTACATATTATTGTGGCGACAAGAATCAAAATTGCTAGTTATTGGAAAAACTCCAAATGTCCCTCATTGTCAGAAGTGGTTTCATTGATTAACGAGAATTGTCTCTCAGAAAAAATAATTGCTGCATCTAATAACAATATGTCACAATTTCATAAAAAAATGGAACAGTTTATCCTTCAGGTTAAATACTGCAGTCAAGTAAATATGGAGATTCACATTTAAAGAATGTGATTGGATTGTAATGTAACGTCACCATTTTTCTCCTTTCCCTTCCCCACCTTTATGACAATGTGTTATTTGTCAATAAATTATTGCCAATGTGTTGTAATCCTTGATACACTTTATAATAAGTTATGGTTTAAAAAAAAAAAAGACATCATGGCTAATGAGGGGAATATAAACCTGACGCTAATAATATTCCTAAACCACTATGGGGAGTTCCAGGTGGATTTCCGTAAGATCGGACCCCCAATCTGCCCATACTAGCTCTCTGAGCCCACCTGTGAAAATGTTATAATTGCGAAGCGATGTAATATATCGACGGGTCTGGTATTGCCAGTTCTCTCATATCTTTATCCGGGGAAGTGGCTCTAATTTTCTTTACAGAAGTTCCCTAAAAAGAGTCTATTTTATGAAAGTATCTCAAGAGGAATAATATGTGAGAAAGAACAGATAACACCCCCATGTCTCTTATTATAGCTGTCTGAGGACTGTAAGCGAGTAGTAGTAGTGATATCGCTGCATAAATCCCAGACCTCTGTGATGGGATCTGCTAGTGACAGAAGAACAAGTTTCCATACGTGTTATTACTGCATTTTATATATAAATATATATGTTTTACCTCTCAGACCGCAGCTTCCCGACCTGACCCCAAAGATGAAGAGGTGAATGTAAGGAAGATTCTGCTTTGTGACTTACAGAAGGAGCCTCTGAGCAAAGGGACAGAATTTCAGGTAAAATATCTGTACAGTAAGGTACCTGAGGCTCCTGCGCGGCTCCGGACTTTCCACCGCTGTAGCTGCCGCATCACTTAGCAAGGACAGTCAGGTTTTCTGTAAGCCCAAAGCCCGACCCCATGAAAACATGACGTTTTTGGTTCCTAGATACCGCTTTTACGTGCTTGTTATGGTGCCACCAGGGGACACAGGACAGAGTATGATGTCAAAAATCTTAGGGGCCGATTCATCATTTGTGCATTTTTTATTTATTTATTTTTTTTCAAAATAGTTTAATGTAATTTTGCTCAAAATTAAATTCTATTTTTGTCTTTTGCCTGATTTTTTACTCCTTTTTAAAACAAAAACTCATACAATACTTTAAAATGTCACACTTTAGTCCTCAACTGAGCAAATAATAAGCTTAGACCGATTTTGTCCTCCACTAGGATACTGAAGTGCAACTTCATAAAGTTTGCGACATTTCCATTACTAAAACCACATTGGTTATGATGACGCCAAAATTGAAAAAAAAACTAATTGCGCAAAGTTTAAAAGTCGCTGAACGTTCAGGATGGTGAAGTCTTTCTATTGAATCCGCACTCTGCTCTCAGGTAGGAGCTATGCGCTCCTGTCTTCTGGGGTCTACACAGACAATAGTGGAGGACCCAGACCACCATCGATCTGCAAAAAAATTAATACACAAAAATATAAAATTTTGTCCCAACATTTAGTTGCAAATTATATTTAGTTCATCATTTAATTTATTTAACTTCATTCATTAATTAATTAGCAGTTTAGTTTAAAATAAAATAATGAATAAAGCGCAAACAAACGTCTCATGGGAGCCATTTTTACTGCACGATATGATGATGAATTTGGGCCTCATTGTTTTAAGCCCAGTACATCCTCATATTTTCCTGACGGGTGGGATTTCCATCGTATGCGATTTCTCATTATGTTGCATAAAATTCCTATTATATGTTTTCTTTCATCCAGGGTTTTGTGGTGGAGTTTTCCAGCCCGAGTAACTTCTTTGTGAAAGCCTTTGAGCCTAAATCAGTGGATAAACTCATGAAAATGTCAAGTTCCTTGCAAAATCTTTATTCAGACCCCAGTAACATAAAGAAAGGTTACACTCCTGACACGGGTGAAGTCTGCGTGGCCAAGTACGACAAGGACCAGGTGAGATGCCGACACCAGGGGTTACTTGACTTAAGTGCACACTGGTTTTCTGCTTAAGGTGGTCCCACAACCCTTTGGTGGTCCGAGTACAGACCACGATGGATGGGCTGCCGCGGGTCTCTAGCCTTTTATATGACTAGGAGGCCCTTGGCTAGGCCGTGCACCGCGGTTCGCTGTAGTCTGGGGTCTACAATTGGATGTAACTTTTACCGCTCCATATAGGTAAGAAGTCGCATGCAGCTTGCAGTTATTACAAGGTTAGACATTTCTGTCATTTATTTCCCCCCAGCAATGGTACAGAGCGCTGATGTACAATGTGGAGACGACCATGAGGACAGCACAGGTTTTGTACCTGGACTACGGAAATACAGAAACCATCTCCCTGGACAGCGTGCAGCCCATGCACCGAGACGTCGAGCTGCTCCCTCCTTGTGTGAGTCTTGTGCGGAGTGACATGTGGCCTCTTCGTACTGGACAAGCTTTTATATGTTTTCTCTTTCAGGTTTTACATTGTTCCTTGGCGCACGTCACCGCTCCTCCTTTTGGTTGGACCCCAGAATGCCTTGTAGAGGTGAAACGTCTCCTCGTCATGCAGAAGCTGCTGATCTGCGTCACTGATGTCGTTCACGGGGAGATCCCACATTATTCGGTTCACGTGTCTTTATTTGAGTCAGGTGCGTCAGATGCATGTAGTTTGTTTCTGTCGAGGGCTGGAGAAGCCATGATGCCCAGTTTCTGGTCTTATTTTATTGAGTAGAATAAAATGTTTATTTCTCCTTCGCCTCATTGGGGGACACAGGACCATGGGTGTTAAGCTGCTGCCACTAGGAGGACACTAAGTAAACAGAAAAGATTAACTCCTCCTCTGCAGTATACACCCTTTGCTGGCTCTAGCCTGAATCAGTTCTTGCTTAGTGTCTGTAGGAGGCACTTGGGTATGACGTTCAGACCCCAACTTTATTATTTTTTTTAAACCTTTTCATTTTTTTTAAATTTTCCTATGGAATGAAGGGGCGACGGGTCCTTTCAAGGTCCCGATCTCCCGAACCTTCAACAGGTGAGAACACGGAGTGTCATCTCACCGTACCCCCTCCTGCAACATTTTAATACCTGGGCTCAATCCAGAGTCGACCGGTCCCTCCAGGGCCCCGTCCTCCCCACATCACCAACAGACTGGAACATGGGGTGTCGTGCCCACGTACCCCCTTCTGGAGCTAGGCCCACAGCCGGACGGACCCTGTCCCATCCCAAAGGATTGAACCCACGGGATACACAGAAGCCCCACCGCAGTCCGTACAGCCCCCATAGCATCTAATAGAAAGTGGATGATGACGGGAGGCAGGTGGTCCCTCTCCATCTCCCTATCAAAGGGAGGGTGGATTGAGGTTGGACATCGTGGTCAGTACATGACGATCCAACTCTATTTCCAGCGACCATATCTTGGGTCACCGCAAGGCACCTACACCATTAGAAAAAGAAATGTTCCAGCTCCTTAAAATTCCAAAATTTTATTTGTCCATTCGATATAAAATACAAAGTGGTATATGCTCCATAGAAGGAAGCCACATTGTATGTGGCTTCCTTCTATGGAGCATATACCACTTTGTATTTCAGCTGCAGATGAAGGAAGAGAGCCACAGTATTCATTACTGATGGGTAGGCGGAGCCCCAGATCAGGATGTTACCTCAGATCAAAAGAGTGATGACTGGCTGGCCCCTCCAGCTCGGGCTCCTCCTACTCAGCTCCAGTCTAAGATTTGAGGTCCAGAGGATGGTCGCTGCTAATGCAGCTCCTCAGAAGATTTTATTATTTTAATATTCGGACAGGAGACTTGGATCACTAGTTGGTCTAGAGGTCTCAGGGGTATCAGCGCTGCTGTACCCCAACCTCTCCCTTGGCGGATCTGTATTTACTCAAAGTCCCTGCAGAATCCTTGCCGGCCCTGGGGGATGAGGAGAGCTTCTCTGGCGGGAACGCAAACCACACGTGCGGTCACTGCGTTCTTCGCCCTGGGGGGAAGCATGGGCACTGCGCCAGAAACCCCTGAGGGTCCCTGTGGCGCCTTGGCTGGTGAGTACTCCACACAAATTTTAATAATAATTATGTGTGAGTGCTTTAGCGTCTGAATGAGCAGCGCTATTACTAATGTCAGCGTTACTATGTCAGTATGCGTCAGCGCTGCTGTGACAGCGCTACTACATGTAATGTCAGTATGCTCCAGCGCTGCTGTGACAGCGCTACTACATGTAATGTCAGTAAGCTTCAGCGCTGCTGTGACAGCGTTACTACATGTATGTCAGTATGCTTCAGCGCTGCTGTGACAGCGTTACTACATGTATGTCAGTATGCTTCAGTGCTGCTGTGACAGCGCTACTACATGTAATGTCAGTATGCTCCAGCGCTGCTGTGACAGCGCTATTACATGTATGTCAGTATGCTTCAGCGCTGCTGTGACAGCGTTACTACATGTATGTCAGTATGCTTCAGCGCTGCTGTGACAGCGTTACTACATGTAATGTCAGTATGTTTCAGCGCTGCTGTGACAGCGCTACTACATGTAATGTCAGTATGCTTCAGCGCTGCTGTGACAGCGCTACTACATGTATGTCAGTATGCTTCAGTGCTGCTGTGACAGCGCTAATACATGTAATGTCAGTATGCTCCAGCGCTGCTGTGACAGCGCTACTACATGTAAATGTCAGTAAGCTTCAGCGCTGCTGTGACAGCGCTACTACATGTAATGTCAGTATGCTTCAGCGCTACTGTGACAGCGCTACTACATGTAATGTCAGTATGCTTCAACGCTGCTGTGACAGCGCTACTACATGTAATGTCAGTATGCTTCAGCGCTGCTGTGACAGCGCTACTACATGTAATATCAGTATGCTTCAGCGCTACTGTGACAGCGCTACTACATGTAATGTCAGTATGTTTCAACGCTGCTGTGACAGCGCTACTACATGTAATGTCAGTATGCTTCAGCGCTGCTGTGACAGCGCTACTACATGAAGATGTGGTGATTTTTTGTCCGCAGGCAGATACCTGCAGGACAGAGAGGGAGCAGGAGCGGGGAGAGTTCGCGCTCATTATTTGAGCTGGCGGGGGCGTGGCCTATCTATCCCGGTCTTTTGAGCAGGAAGACGCGCGCTCTGGCTTTTCTCCTGCGACCCCCTCACTGTGGCGGCCATTACTCAGGCTCCTGGGCTCCTCGGACCGCTCCCCTCCTCATATAGACACCACGGCCAGCTGGGTGAGTGCGGATTCCTCACCCCGCAGCGCAGCGATCGCTATCCTGCAGCTGCAGTCTCATCAGAGACATAAAAATTGGCTGGGGCTCACAAATATATTTATATTTTGGTGAGTTTGCAATATTAACCCCTTTGAGGGTTATTTCTACCTGCTAAAATTGCTGACTGAATACCGCTGGGGTAACTCTGCTTGGTGGAGCGTTAACCCTTCAGCGTTTGAAAAAAAAAAAAAAAAAACCGCCTAGTTTTTTTTTTTTTTTGCTGGTATTACCGCTTTGACCTGCTCATACAGGCGAGACATGTCTGAACAGAGTTCAGATGCCGCGGATCACGTCCCAGTGCCATTGCGGCAATCAGATACGCAGACCTCCACAGCGTCTAGCGTTGCGGTCGACAGCGGTGGAAAATTGGATGATATCGCTCGATCGATTAATAACTTATCTGACCTTTTAGGTCAATATGTGTCTGCTAATTCCTCTCAGAGGAAGCGACGCAGGCCGTTACCGGCCTCTACACGGAGCGAGTCAGATGTATCTGATATTGGGCAGAGTTCCCCTTTAAATTCGGATGGAGAAATATCCGATTCAGATGCGGACGAGCCGCAGGGGCGTTCCTCTATGACGAAGCGTACGGAGGCATTAATTGAAGCCATGAGAGATATACTACAGTTACCGGAGGAGGTAACTAGTCGTCCTGGTAAATCAGCACGCATTTTCCAGGAGTCCCGTGCTTCGCGCACAACATTGCCAGCTCTGGATGAGCTTAATGGTGTAATAGAGGAGGAACGTCTATGTCCAGATAAGCGTTTTCATGGAACGCATTTCTTTGATACACTTTATCCTTGCTCTGCGGAGTTAAAGGCTAATTGGACTTCTGCCCCTGAAGTGGATGTGTCTTTATCTCAGCTTAGTAAATCCTCACTACTCCCTATTAAGGGAAAAGCGAGCTTACAGGAGCCTTTGGATAGAAAGGCAGAATTGGCGGCAAAAGCAAGCTATGAGGCTGCGGGTCATGGATTTCGAGCAGTGCTAGGATCCATGTGTGCTGCTAGAGCTTCTCTAAGCTGGTTGGCACGTCTGAAGACGGAGTTGCAAAATGAATCTCCGTTATCTGAGATACGGGAAACTTGTGAATGGTTAGAAACGGCAACCTGTTATACCTTTGATGCCGGTCTGGATACGGCATCTCTGCTGGCCAAAGCGCAAGCTTCAGCGGTCACAGTCAGAAGAGCTTTATGGCTCAGACAGTGGGCCGGGGACGCAGTTTCCAAACAAGGGTTGTTGGCCTTACCTTACAAGGGTGGCCATCTTTTTGGATCCGACCTCACAGAGCTGATTTCCAAGGCTAAGGCGAAGGAATCAGCATTACCACAGCGAAGGGCCATGGCCTCGGTGTCCAGTAAGCCTGGTGTTTATAGTGGTCGGCGGTCCTTTCGGGGCCGAGGACGATCTAGTCACTCCTCGTGGGGATCGGGTCGTCCTTCTTTCTCAGGAAAGAAATCCTCTCAGAAAACTCGTACTCCCTGGAAGCAGAGTTTCCGCCAGAACAAGCGGGAACTTGACAAGAAAACCGCAAAGTCGGATTGACGCCAGGGGTCCACTCGAGGATTCTCGAGTGGGGGGTCGCCTGCTTCTTTTCAAGGAGACTTGGATGGCTCGCGTTCCAGATTCCTGGGTAACGCGGATAGTGTCGGCAGGCTATTTCATAGAGTTTGCTTCTCAACCCCCAAATGTTTTTTGTCAATCTCGCGTTCCGTCGGAACCCGAGCTTGTTGTCGCTCTACAGCGAGAGGTCGAATCGCTACTACAAAAGGGTGTAGTGATACCGGTTCCGTCAGAGGACCGAAGGAAAGGTTTTATTCCAACCTTTTTATAGTTCCCAAAAAGGAGAACAAATTTCGCCCGATTCTGGATCTCAAGCGATTGAACCGGCATGTCCATGCCCGGAAATTTCGCATGGAGTCGCTTCGTTCCGTTGTGGCAGCTCTGTCACAGAACGATTTTCTGGTGTCAATCGACATTCGCGACGCCTATTTGCATATTCCCATCGGAAAGGCTCATCAGCGCTTTCTTCGATTTGCCATAGGTCAGAATCATTACCAGTTCGTGGCTCTGCCGTTCGGCTTAGCCTCAGCGCCAAGGGTCTTTACAAAATTCTGGCGCCCCTCATGGCACTCCTTCGAAGACAGGGGATTACGATTCTCCCTTATCTGGACGATCTTTTGATCGTGGCTTCCTCGGAGGAGGAGGCGTTGACGGCTCGGGATTTGTCTCTTCAGTTTCTGAAAGACTTCGGTTGGCTGGTCAATTGGGAGAAGTCGTCCCTGGAACCATCGAGGACAATTCTCTTTTTGGGAATGCATCTCGACACGTTTCGGTCGGTAGTTTCCCTACCACCAGACAAACAGTCATGTCTTCTTCGACATGTACAGATTATGACATCCTCAACGGCAATGTCCCTACGGAAGTGTATGCGTCTTCTGGGACTGATGTGGCGTCCATGGAGGCAATTTCTTTTGCCCAGTTCCACTCCAGGACTCTTCAAAGGTTCATTTTGAGTCGATGGAATCAGTCGCAATCGCTGGATTGCAGTGTCACCATTTCTCGCGCGGTGCGGGATTCTCTAGAATGGTGGTTACGGCCAGGGGCATTCTCCCTGGGGAAGTCTTTCCTCCCTCTGAAGTGGTCAGTCATAACCACCGATGCCAGCCTGACGGGCTGGGGGGGTGTTTGGAACAATCTCTGGATTCAGGGGGTATGGTCACCGGAAGAGTCTGTGCTTCCGATCAACATTGGACGGTCCTTTTGAGCGGTCTGCCAGTCCGTGTGCAGACAGACAATGCGACGGCTGTCGCGTATATCAATCACCAAGGTGGGACAAGGAGTTCCAGACTCTTGGTAGAGGTGTCCCGAATTCTGATTTGGGCAGAGGCCAATGTACCAGCCATTTCGGCGATTCACATTCCAGGGGTTCAGAATATTACAGCGGACTTTCTCAGTCGCAGAAGGATGGATCCCGGGGAATGGAGCCTCCACCCGGAAGTCTTTGCACTACTGTGCTCTCGCTGGGGAACCACCCAAGTGGATTTGATGGCATCCAGGTCCAATGCCAAGTTACCGACATTCATGTCCAGGTACAAGGACCCGAAGGCGGTGGCGGTGGATGCTCTGGTGGCTCAGTGGGATCAGTTCGAGCTGATCTAGGTATTCCCGCCGATATCCTTACTTCCTCTAGTGCTGCGTCGGATCAGACTAGAGAGAATTCCAGCTATTCTGATAGCTTCAGACTGGCCAAGAAGGGTGTGGTTCTCGACAATAATGTCGCTGTTGGCGGCACCTCCGTTTCCATTCCCTCTTCAACCGGACTTGTTGACTCAGGGGCCCATTTGTCATCCGGACTTGATGTCCCTGCGTTTGACGGCGTGGCTCTTGAGACCGAAATCTTGACCCGTAGAGGTTTTTCAGCCGAGGTCATTGCTACCCTTCGTGCTGCAAGATGTCCGGCTACTTCTAGGATTTACCACAAAATTTGGGAAACCTTCTTTTCGTGGTGTTTGGGGTCTTCTCGGAACCCGAGAAAATTTTCCATTCCCAACCTGTTGGCTTTTCTGCAACATGGGCTAGACAAGGGTTTGGCAGTTAGCCTTTCTTTACTTTCTTGGAAGGTGGCTTTCCTTGTTGCAGTCACTTCCTTGAGGAGAGTTTCTGAATTGGCAGCTCTTTCTTGCTCGCCTCCTTTTCTGGAGTTTTTTCCGGATCGTGTAGTGCTTCGCACTCGGGGTGATTTTTTGCCTAAAGTGGTGTCACAATTTCATGTTAACCAGGATATTGTGTTGCCTTCACTCTGTCCGGATCCGAAGAATACGAAAGAGCGAGATTTACACACATTGGATTTAGTGCGGGCCTTGAAGTTTTATCTATCTATTACTCAAGGTTTTCGTAAGACGGACTCCCTGTTTGTGGTTCCGGCAGGTCGTCGGCGTGGTCAACGAGCTTCCAAGGGTTCTATAGCTCGTTGGATCCGGTCAGCTATTTTGGAAGGTTACCGTTTTCGGGGTGAATCTTGCCCGATTAAGATTCGAGCCCATTCCACGAGAGCTGTGGCTTCATCGTGGGCTTTTTCATCAAGGTGCTTCGGCAGTGCAGCTTTGCCGAGCGGCGACTTGGCGCTCTGTCCACACGTTTACAAGATTTTATAAAGTGGACGTCAGTGCTTCCGCTGATGCAGCCCTCGGACGTAGGGTCCTGCAGGCAGCTGTAGTTTAAAGTTCTGGATGAACTTGTGTTTAGCGCTGGTTGCGCTTTGTTGTTAAGGTTGTTGGGTTTCTGCCTTTTGTTGGTTTTTTCCCACCCTTATTTTTGAACTGCTTTGGGACGTCCCATCAGTAATGAATACTGTGGCTCTCTTCCTTCATCTGCAGCTGAAACACGGATTTTGGTAAAGACTTACCTGTAAAATCCTTTTCAGCGAAGGAAGGAAGAGAGACACAGCACCCTCCCACGGCAGAAGTGTGTTGATGTTTTCAGATGCAGCGCGACCCTTATCTGATAGCGATTATCTGGGCTGAGGTCAGCGCGCTAAGGCTCTGTTCCAGCATCGCCAGCTCATCGCAGTAGTCAGGTTCCGTGAGTAGTACCTGGAACTCTGTGGTTTTTGGCTTTCTTTGCATGCATAACCTGTATCCTTGTGTTTTTTCTCTGAAGTTCCTTCAGAAGGGGTTATGTTGCTCCGCTGGTGATTTTGGCTCTTTTCCTAAAAGCTTTGATACGACTGGAGCTGAGTAGGAGGAGCCCGAGCTGGAGGGGCCAGCCAGTCATCACTCTTTTGATCTGAGGTAACATCCTGATCTGGGGCTCCGCCTACCCATCAGTAATGAATACTGTGTCTCTCTTCCTTCCTTCGCTGAAAAGGATTTTACAGGTAAGTCTTTACCAAAATCCGTGTTTTATATCGAATGGACAAATAAAATTTTGGAATTTTAAGGAGCTGGAACATTTCTTTTTCTCTTGGACTTCCCTGGACGTTTGTCAGACGTTGTTCCGTGCACCTGCTGTGGTAGTTGGTGAGCTGGTTTGCCTTTTCTTTCACCTACACCATTGCCTGGAATCCCTGGGGACACAGGACCTGGTAATCATCAAATGCTTAACCCCATCCCTCCTGTACGGCAGTATTCATGTTCTGACCAGCCTTAAAGGGCCAATATGTCTCAGCCTCAGCCCTCTAAGAAGGCTACTAAAACACACAGTTTTGTATGCCTCATGTAATGCCTCGGGGCCACAGTACTCCATTAAGTACGGCCTGCGAGCCTACATGCGCACGGGAGCCCTCCGCTTCTGCCAACCGTAGTGGTTCTAGCCCCCCTGAATGGGCTACGTCTCTGGCATAGTCCTCAACTGATTCTTCCTCAAGCCTGGGCATCTGCTTGCCTGGCGCATAGCGCTCCTCAGCCATGCGAGAGACATCATCTGACAGGAGCCGTCCCACATCAAATAATACGCAAACTTCTAGAAAACGACCACATAGCACGTCTACCAGGCACTCTCGAACACGACTCAGAATATGAGTCTGATATATCCATAGTCCCGGACTCGCCAGAGTACCAGGAGTCACTGGACTCCCTCATTGAAGCGGTCAATAAAGCTCTGAGGGTAGACGAGGAGCCCGGATCCAGTCCGGATCACGCAGTGTCTTTTAAAAAAAACCAAACACCCTCACAGGGTGTTTGCTAACCACCCCGAGTTTACTGACATCGTCCAGAGGCACAGGACTCGCCCAGACAAGCGATTCACAGGACAAAAGCCACTCGAGACACGTTACCCCTTTGCTCCTACTCTAAAGAAAGAGTGGTCTGAGTCTCCCTCAGTGGATCCCCCCCATATCACGTCTCGCTTCCAAAACCCTCCTGTCTTTTTCTGACTGTTCCTCAATTAAGGAACCCACTGACCGACAGATTGACAATCTCGCTAGGTCAGTCTTTCAAGCTGCTGGCGCACCACTTTTCCCGTCCTTTGCCGCAACATGTGTGGATAGAGCTATCGTAACCTGGGCGGAGGCTCTGGTTAAAACCAGCCAAGACAGTAGCCTTCCTCCCGAGGCGGTCAATCTCGCCTACCAGATTGCCTGGGTCGGGGATTATGTTGTTTGTGCCTCACTAGATGCAGCTAACTGCGCCGCACTAGCAGCCGCAAATACCATTACTATCAGGAGAGCACTGTGGCTCAGAGAGTGGCGATCAGATTCTGCTTCCAAAAAATCGCTAACTTCTCTGCTTTACCAGAGTGGGCGTTTATTCGGAGAAAAGCTGGACCAAATTATCTCCGATGCTACCGGAGGGAAAAGCAAATTCCTTCCTCAACGAAGGCCCAGTTGGCTTTTTCGAAGCCAACACCAGGTTCAGGTCCTGCCTTTTCGCGGGACCACAAGCTGGTCCTCTGCGGCCGCTTCCTTGAGCTCAACTCGCACGCGTGAAAACAGGGGCTCCCAGGCTTCGTACAGACCCATTCGTTCCTGGAAAAACAGGTCCACACAAGCTGGATCCAAAGGATTTAGATCCCGTAAGTTCTCTGCAAAATGACTTATTACGGTATCCCGAGGCCTCAGACAGGGTAGGCAGCCGTCTACTATTGTTCCGTCAAGCCTGGCTTTCGGTCGTTCACGACCAGTGGGTCAGAGATCTGGTATCCTCCGGATACAAAATAGAGTTCTCGTCTCCTCCCCCAGCATGTTTTTTCCTGTCTCGCTCTCCCAAGACACCGAGCCATAGATACACTCCGTAAAGATGGAGTCATCGTCCCGTTCCCACACAACGAAAGGTTCAAAGGGTTTTACTCCAACCTGTTCGTAGTCCCAAAAATGGATGAACCCTATTCTGGACCTTAAACTGTTGAACAAATTTGTCAAGGTCCGTCACTTCAGAATGGAGTCCATCCGCTCAGTGATCACCTCGATGGAGAAGGGAGAATATCTTGCATCTGTCGACTTCAGAGACGCTTATCTGCACATCCCAATCTTCCCTGCCCACCAAAGATTCCTGCGCTTCACAGTTGGCGGCGAGCACTTTCAGTTCACTGCCTTGTCCTTCGGCCTCGCTACCGCCCCCAGAGTGTTTACCAAGGTCATGGCGGCCGTCATGTCCATTCTACACTTTCAGGGCATGGTAGTCCTACCGTATCTAGACTACCTACTCATCAAAGGATCGTCTTTTCAGGCCTGTGCAGAGTGTGTGAGCATCACTGTGGATACTCTTTCTCCTCTGGGTTGGCTGGAAAACCAGGCACCAGTCTTCCCCGGTACCAGCTGAGCGAATTTCCTTTTTGGGGATGATCTTAGACACCTCCCTAGGGTTGGTAATTCTCCCTCTGGAGAAGGTATCAGCATTGAGACAGGGAGTCCGGAGATTTTCTCTTGCCTGTTCTCACTCCTTACTGTTCAGCATGCAGATACTGTGCAAGATGGTGGCAGCAATGGACGCGGTTCCATTCGCCCAGCTACAACTTCGCCTACTGACAGCCTGGGACAGGAACCCGTTCTCTCTGGACCGTCGGTTCCGACTGTCCCAACAGGTTAGGCAATCCCTCTGGTTGTGGATGCGGAGCTCTTCTCTGGATCAGGGGAACTCCTTCCTCCTAGTACGTTGGCTTGTGGTTACCACTGACGCCAGTCTTCTCGGATGGGAGCGATTTTACGTCACCACATGGCTATAGCACGCTGGTCCACTCCAGAATTGCGTCTCCCAATCAACATTCTAGAGATCCGAGCAATCAGGTTAGCCCTTCTGCTTTTCCATCATCTCCTGGCAGGTCGCACCATTCAGATTAATTGGACAATGCCACGGCGGTGGTGGTGTACATCAACCGTCAGGGGGGAACCAGGAGCAGATGGGCGATGCTCGAACTGGCCCACATTCTCCAATGGGCTGAAAGAAACCGCTCAGTCATCTCAGCTGTTCATATCCCGGGAGTAGAAAATTGGGCGGCAGACATTCTCAGCCGTCAGGGTCTCTCCTCGGGAGAGTGGTCTCTTCATCCGGAGGTGTTTCAGCAGATTTGTCATCTCTGGGGGGCACCGGATGTGGATCTCATAGCTTCCAGGCTAAACACCAAGGTCCCGGCGTTCATAGCTCGGTACCGCGACCCCCTAGCCATCGGATCTATTGGTCTTCCCGTGGCATCAGTTTCGGCTCCCTTACGTGTTTCCGCCGCTTCTTCCGAGGGTCATCAAGAAGATCAGAGCAAAATGAATCCTGGTAATTCTTATTGCTCCAGACTGGCCACGCCGAGTGTGGTATGCGGTTCTACTACAACTCGACGTCGATGTTCCGTGGCGACTACCGGAACTGCTCTCTCAGGGACCGATTTACCACCAGAATTCGAGAGCCCTGAGTTTAACGGCTTGACCATTGAATCCTGGATTCTAACCCAGGCCTGCTTTTCCCAGCAAGTAGTCTCCACCATGATTAGTGCCTGGAAACCGACATTTGTGCGCATTTACCACCACACCTGGAAGACCTTTTTCACCTGGTGCAGAGCCGGTGGACGGTCTCCACTCGTTTTTTCGATTCCGCACATTTTGGATTTTTTCCAGGTAATGTTAGACTCAGGCCTTGCGTTTGCTTCCCTCAAGTTTCCCAAGTCAAGACCTTCATGCATGGAGTTTCCCATATGGCGCCTCCCTACAAGATGCCGTTGGTGCCTTGGGACCTTAATCTGGTCCTAGGGGTTCTACAAGAGGCCCCGTTCGAACCACTGCAGGTTGTCTTCTCTCTTGGAAGGTAGCCTTTCTGGTGGCGGTAACGTCAATCAGACGAGTTTCGGAGTTGGCGGCCTTGTCTTGCAGGCCTCCGTTCCTGGTTTTCCATCAGGACAAGGCGGTGTTGAGGATGTCTCCGTCCTTTCTACCCAAGGTTGTCTCTTCCATCTGAATGAGGACATCGTTCTGCCCTCCTGTCCAGCGCCGGTTCATCGTGTCGAGAAGGCCCTCCATACATTGGATTTGGTAAGAGCGCTTAGGAAATATGTTTCCCTAACAGCGCCTTTCCGCAAGTCAGATGCCCTCTTCGTGCTTCTTCCGGAAGGGCACAGGAATGGTCTACCTGCCTCTAAGGCTACAATAGCCAGGTGGATCCGCTCAGCGATCCAAGAAGCTTAACGTGCCAGAGGTCAGCCTATCCCGGTGGGGATTAAGGCACACTCCACTCGGTCAGTGGAGGGCTTCCTGGGCCATCCGGCACCAGGCTTCGGCACTGCAAGGCTGCGACTTGGTCCAGCCTGCACACCTTTGTAAAACACTACAACATTCATTCTCAGGCTTCTGCAGATGCGGCCCTTGGCAGACGGATTCTGCAATCGGCAGTAGAACATCTGTAGAGTAAACGTAGCCTGATGGTACAAGAGGTTTCAGCTGTCGTGTTGTTTCCCACCAAGGGACTGCTTTAGGACGTCCAATGGTCCTGTGTCCCCCAATGAGGCGAAGGAGAAACAGGGATTTTTGTGTACTCACCGTAAAATCCTTTTCTCCGAGCCAATTATTGGGAGACACAGCACCCACCCTGTTAGCTTGTTGGCTAGTGTTTTTTCTTTGGTTTTGATATATTGTACTCTAGTTTGCTAGTTATGAGCTCTTACTGCTTTGTCACCGAATTGGTTCAGGCTAGAGCCAGCAGAGGGTGTATACTGCGGAGGAGGAGTTAATCTTTTCTATGTTTACTTAGTGTCCCCCTAGTGGCAGCAGCATAACACCCATGGTCCTGTGTCCCCCAATGATTGCCTCGGAGAAAAGGATTTTACGGTGAGTACACACAAAAATCCCTGTATTTGCTCCTTTTCCATGAAGGTTTGTATCTAGGCCCAAACATGTACAACTTCATTATTCTTTTCCTTCACTTTCTGTTTAGAAACTGAACAGAGTTCTGGAGACATTTCCCTGTTTTTCAGTAGGTGTGGGGTATAGCCTGGAATATACCATGAAGATCCCGGCCAGCGTATCTCATGGTGGTCCTCAATTTTAATCTCTCTTTTTACCAATTGTTATGTTGTTGTTTTTAATATTTACAGGGGAGGATGTACATAAAGTAATAATTGAGAAGGGTTATTCGTTCCCACCGCTCAACACCGACCATGGAAAAGTCGAGGATTCTGAGAAAGGTGGGATGTAGGCCATCGCTAATTGTATAACTACATAACTGTGGGACTTGACTGATCAAGGTGACCGGCTACCGCAGACTGGCTCTGGCTTAATTTTTCATAAGGTTCTTGGTCTCAAATTTAATTTATAGCCCTAAACTGATCACTATAATAATCTGGACCCCAAATTAATTACAGACCCTAAAATGGATCCAAACGTTAGAATCCTACCCCTCAGATCGTCAAAATTATGTCAGGCTCCAGACAAGACCAGTAAATGAATTCAGACTATTAAATGCAGAAACCTAACCCGAACCATCAAAATGTACGGTGATGTCGGAGCAGTCTTGTACATCCACTCACACTCCCTGCCCCTGGCTCAGGTTTTCTTCAGCTCTGGCCATCCCTGAGCTAGGACCTTATGGTTTTTAGTATCAGAGATTTTGGTACTTCACCTAATGATCTACACGGTTGCTACAATCACTCGGCTCAGAGCCTCGGCGTTGGGGACTGGGTTCATGTGTGACCTCAGTGTGGCTATGGCCAATGATTGCAGACGAGACACGAACGTAGGGTCAGTTCAGTGCAGTATATGTTGCATTGCTATGTGCAGGAAAAACCTCTAGAGGGAGCTAAAACATATCAAGAAAAAGTTTTTAATGCAGCAGAGAAGTTTCTAAAAAGTTTAGTCATAAAAGTCATAACTATTTTTTAATCAGAGAGAGGAGTTTATTAATTGGTTGTTTTTATCCGCAAGAGAAGTTGCAAAGCACAACGTATGATAAGAAGCTCTCTCCCCTGTAATACATTAGTTACTTGTAGCTGGCATTATTTCTCAGGTCCATGTGCAGCAGTAATAGACTGATTCATGTCAGTGGAGAGTTTCATTATTCATTATGCTGTCCACTGATCCTGTCTTGTTTCCAGAGCTGCCGTCTCAGAAGTTGGAGATGTTTTACAGGTGCTCAGATATTCCCATTTGCCAAGTGATTTGCTAAAAATTGTTGACTGGGACCAGGTCCATATGGAACTGTTACAATAAACATACAAAGTAGGGAGAATCCGAAGTGCTGCGCATGGTGCCTGCTCACATAATACCACGCTCCAGCCTGGGAGGCGCCATCGGATGCACCGGCTGCAGATGCCCTTGTTACTGTCCTACCTTTCTATTTCTATATTATTTGTTTCTCAGTGTTCAGAAATTGTTGTATTATTCCATCTACTTCTGTAGTTCCCAGATTGATGAAACAAACAGAGATGCCGGACCTTATGCTAGGGGTCGGCTGCCAAGATGGTGCCGCTCACAAACCAGAAATCTTTTCATCTCTCAGTGTGGGGGACAGCTTTGAGACGCTCATCACGGACATCCAAAACCCTGAGATGTTCTTCTGTCAGCAAGGGCAAAATGCAAGTGAGTCTGACCGCTCTTAAAATAGAGACCTCCATAGTGTGACCGCTCTTACAGTACAGAGCTCTATAGTGTGACCGCTCTTACAGTACACAGCTCTATAGTGTGACCGCTCTTACTGCACAGAGATCTATAGTGTGACCGCTCTTACAGTACAGAGCTCTATAGTGTGACCGCTCTTACAGTACAGAGCTCTATAGTGTGACCGCTCTTACAGTACAGAGCTCTATAGTGTGACCGCTCTTACAGTACACAGCTCTATAGTGTGACCGCTCTTACAGTACAGAGCTCTATAGTGTGACCGCTCTTACAGTACAGAGCTCTATAGTGTGACCGCTCTTACAGTACACAGCTCTATAGTGTGACCGCTCTTACAGTACAGACCTCCATAGTGACCGCTCTTACAGTACAGAGCTCTATAGTGTGACCGCTCTTACAGCACAGAGATCTATAGTGTGACCGCTCTTACAGTACAGAGCTCTATAGTGTGACCGCTCTTACAGTACAGAGCTCTATAGTGTGACCGCTCTTACAGTACAGAGCTCTATAGTGTGACCGCTCTTACAGTACAGAGCTCTATAGTGTGACCGCTCTTACAGTACACAGCTCTATAGTGTGACCGCTCTTACAGTACACAGCTCTATAGTGTGACCGCTCTTACAGTACACAGCTCTATAGTGTGACCGCTCTTACAGTACAGAGCTCTATAGTGTGACCACTCTTACAGTACAGAGCTCTATAGTGTGACCGCTCTTACAGTACAGAGCTCTATAGTGTGACCGCTCTTACAGTACAGAGCTCTATAGTGTGACCGCTCTTACAGTACAGGGCTCTATAGTGTGACCGCTCTTACAGTACACAGCTCTATAGTGTGACCGCACTTACAGTACAGAGCTCTATAGTGTGACCGCACTTACAGTACAGAGCTCTATAGTGTGACCGCACTTACAGTACAGAGCTCTATAGTGTGACCGCTCTTACAGTACAGAGCTCTATAGTGTGACCGCTCTTACAGTACAGAGCTCTATAGTGTGACCGCTCTTACAGTACAGAGCTCTATAGTGTGACTGCTCTTACAGTACAGAGCTCTATAGTGTGACTGCTCTTACAGTAGAGACCTCCATAGTGTGACCACTCTTACAGTAGAGACCTCCATAGTGTGACCACTCTTACAGTAGAGACCTCCATAGTGTGACCGCTCTTACAGTACAGAGCTCTATAGTGTGACCGCTCTTACTGTACAGAGCTCTATAGTGTGACCGCTCTTACAGTACACAGCTCTATAGTGTGACCGCTCTTACAGTACACGGCTCTATAGTGTGACCGCTCTTACAGTACAGAGCTCTATAGTGTGACCGCTCTTACAGTACACAGCTCTATAGTGTGACCGCTCTTACAGTACAGAGCTCTATAGTGTGACCGCTCTTACAGTACAGAGCTCTATAGTGTGACCGCTCTTACTGTACAGAGCTCTATAGTGTGACCGCTCTTACAGTACACAGCTCTATAGTGTGACCGCTCTTACAGTACACGGCTCTATAGTGTGACCGCTCTTACAGTACACAGCTCTATAGTGTGACCGCTCTTACAGTACACGGCTCTATAGTGTGACCGCTCTTACAGTACAGAGCTCTATAGTGTGACCGCTCTTACAGTACACGGCTCTATAGTGTGACCGCTCTTACAGTACACGGCTCTATAGTGTGACCGCTCTTACAGTACACGGCTCTATAGTGTGACCGCTCTTACAGTACAGAGCTCTATAGTGTGACCGCTCTTACAGTACACAGCTCTATAGTGTGACCGCTCTTACAGTACAGAGCTCTATAGTGTGACCGCTCTTACAGTACACAGCTCTATAGTGTGACCGCTCTTACAGTACACAGCTCTATAGTGTGACCGCTCTTACAGTACAGAGCTCTATAGTGTGACCGCTCTTACAGTACAGAGCTCTATAGTGTGACCGCTCTTACAGTACACAGCTCTATAGTGTGACCGCTCTTACAGTACACAGCTCTATAGTGTGACCGCTCTTACAGTACAGAGCTCTATAGTGTGACCGCTCTTACAGTACAGAGCTCTATAGTGTGACCGCTCTTACAGTACAGAGCTCTATAGTGTGACCGCTCTTACAGTACAGAGCTCTATAGTGTGACCGCTCTTACAGTAGAGAGCTCTATAGTGTGACCGCTCTTACAGTACAGAGCTCTATAGTGTGACCGCTCTTACAGTACAGAGCTCTATAGTGTGACCGCTCTTACAGTAGAGACCTCCATAGTGACCGCTCTTACAGTAGAGACCTCCACTGTGTGACTCCGGTAGCGCTTACGGTTGGCGGTGCCTTATATCTGCGTCTGATCGTTGCTGTATTTTCCGGTCTCATCTCTTTTCAGAAACACTTGCTGACCTTATGGTTACGATGAACGATCGCTACAGCACATCAGCCCCGTCTCCGCAGTTCTCACCAGCTCCTGGGGAAATATGTGCTGCTCTGTTCTCCGGTAAGTCGCTGATTTTGTAATTAAAGAATTCTTAGTATTGGATTTTGAACCCAGCTTTCCTGTACTCCTGAGTGGTACATATATGTACTCATTCATCCATTTCCTGATAAATCACAGCAAATGTTCAAGGGTCTAAGTAAATTATTGGAAGTTGCATTTCAGCCTTATTGTCACCCAGGAAAAAAAAATCATTCAAGGATCTTTATATAATTTGAAGAAATGTCCTTTGATTCCTGCAGATTAAACACTGGGGTCAGTGACTCGGACCCTCTTATCTGATATTGATGATGCATTTTAGGGACAGGCCATTAACTTCAAAGCTTTAGAAACCTCCTGAATAACATCTCCCCCCAGACATAGGACTCGCCTGTCCGTCTTCCCTCCAGTGCGGGAGTTTTGAGCGGCTTTGGCTGTGTTATACAGCTGGCACCTGCCTCTAACATCAGCAATGGGTCTGATGTGTGAGATGGGACTTACACACACGGTTTGGCCTTGCAGTGTCCACAGTGTTCTCAGCTCTGGGGTCTCCACTTGCTCAGGGTCTTTTTCCTTGCAGTGTCCGTGTCTCAGCTTTAGAGTCACCACTTGCTTGGGGTTGTTGGCCGTGCAGTGTCCACAGTGTTCTCAGCTCTAGAGTCACCACTTGCTTTGTGTCATTGGCCGTGCAGTGTCCACAGTGTTCTCAGCTCTAGAGTCACCACTTGCTCGGGTTCATTAGGCCGTGCATGTCCACAGTGTTCTCAGCTCTAGAGTCACCACTTGCTCTGTGTCATTGGCCGTGCAGTGTCCACAGTGTTCTCAGCTCTAGGGTCACCATTGCTCGGGGTCTTGCCGTGCAATTGTCCTTAGTGTTCTCAGCTCTAGAGTCACCACTTGCTCGGGGTTCTTTGCCGTGCAGTGTCCACAGTGTTCTCAGCTCTAGGGTCACCATTGCTCGGGGTTCTTGGCTGTGCAAGTGTCCTAGTGTTCTCAGCTCTAGGTCACCACTTGCTCGGGGTTCTTAGCTGTGCAGTGTCCACAGTGTTCTTAGCTCTAGGGGTCACCACTTGCTCGGGGTTCTTAGCTGTGCAGTGTCCACAGTGTTCTTCGCTCTGGGGTCACCACTTGCTCGGGGTTCTTAGCCGTGCAGTGTCCACAGGTTCTCCGTTCTGGGGTCACGACTTGCTCGGGTTCTTAGGCCGTGCCTTGTTCTCACACGGGGCCCCTTCTGGGGTTCTCAGTTGGGGTCACGACTTGCTCGGGTTCTTGACCGTGCAGTGTCCTAGTGTTCTCAGCTCTGGGGTCACCGGCTTGCTCCCGGATGTTTCTCAGCTCTGGGGTCACAACTTGCTCGGGTCTTTGGCCGTGCAGTGTCCACAGGTTCTCAGCTCTGGGGTCACCCTTGTCGGGGTCTTAGTGCCATTGTACAGTGTTCTCAGCTCTGGGGTCACAACTTGCTCAGGGGGTTCTTGGCCGTGCAGTGTCCACAGGGTTCTCAGCTCTGGGGTCACCACTTGCTCGGGGGTTCTTAGCCGTGCAGTGTCCACAGGGTTCTCAGCTCTGGGGTCACCACTTGCTCAGGGTCTTTGTCTGTGCAGTGTCCACAGGGTTCTCAGCTCTGGGGTCACCGCTTGCTCAGAGTTCTTAGCCGTGCAGTGTCCACAGGGTTCTCAGCAATGGGGTCACCACTTGCTCGGGGCTTTTAGCCGTGCAGTGTCCTTAGTGTTCTCAGCTCTAGAGTCACCACTTGCTTGGGGTCTTATCTTTGTAAAGGTTGTAGTCTCTTCTGTCACTGAATGTTTTCTTTCCCGCAGAGGATAATAATTGGTACCGGGCCAGTGTGGTGCGACTTGTCTCCAGTGAATCTGTGCTCGTCGGGTATTTAGATTTTGGAAATATGGAGACTTTGCCCACATCACGTATCCGTCCCATTGAGCTGGATCTCTTATCTGTTCCTTTCCAGGCCGCTCAGTGCAATCTTGCAGGTAAGTGACGGGGGTCTCAGCCGTCTTTAGTAACTGGATGGTAGAATTTTACCAGTGTTGATTCCTCTCAGGTGTGAAACCTCTGTCAGGAAAATGGAGCTCAGAAGCCATAGACTCATTCAGGGCGCTTGTTATGAATAAGATCTTGAGAGCCTTTATCGTGGCCGATTGTGACCGAGTATTAACCCTCGAGCTGACCGACGAGTCTGCTGGAACCAATATATCCATATCACAACATCTCATTAATGCCGGATTGGCCGTCCCCAGCACAGCAGCCTGTGAGACCACAGCAGAGGAGGGCGGCGGCGAGGCCAAGGACCGTGCCGTGCTGCCGAGGTGGACGTCGCTTCCTCCAGGGAAACAGACTGAGGTATTGGTGTGCATGCTGCAAAACCCTGGAGACTTCTTCTGCCACATCCACAACCAGACAGGTGGGCTTTTCTCGCATTTATTATTATTTTAGCAGTTTTTTTTCTTGTGGTCATCATGTCCTTCTCTTCCTGTGTTTGTTTCTCTCCAGATTTACAGCTTCTCAATCAGCTGAACGAGTCCCTCAGACAGTATTGTACACAGAACAAAGTCGAGGGATATAACCCAGCAAGAGACGAGATCTGCAGCGCGTATTACGCAGGTAAGGAGAACAGACCCGGGCTGAAAATGTCTGCAAACGTCTTAAGTGACCTGTGCTTGAAATGCTGATGAGCTCGTGCATTCCCCCATAGGTGACGGGAACTGGTACAGGGCTCAGGTGAAGGACTTAGGGCCTGGAGCCGCTGCAAAAATCCTGTTTGTGGATTATGGAAATACCGAAGATGTGTCCGTGGACAAACTCTGCAAAATCCCCTCCAGCTTCCTAGAACTCCCATGTCAGGCCATTTGCTGCAGTTTATCTGGTAAGGATTGCATCTACAGAGCCCTGTGGATTTTTGTGTGATTCTTCCTCCAACTCCAGTGCTCATATCGAGGGTTGGAGATGTGAGTGCACATGAGTCACTGGAGAGGCTCACAGCGGCGACATTGGTGGAGCACTGCTAGGGCAGGAGAGGAGAATATAGTATTATTTTACAATGGGCAATAGAGTAATTAAGAAGTGATTGTCCAGATAAAGAGGAAAAAAAGGATTCGCATGGCAAAATTATAAGTAGCAAACTTTATTTGGTCCTATTTAAAGATTAGGATATCCATAACAATTAAAACATTGTCCATATTTACATTTATTCTTGGCCTCATTGGGGGACACAGAACCATGGGTGTATGCTGCTGCCACTAGGAGGCTGACACTAAGTGAATACAAGCAAAATTAGCTCCTCCTCTGCAGTATACACCTACCACTGGCTCCAGCCCGAACCAGTTCATGCTTAGTGTCTGTAGGAGGCACATGGGTCTGGTCTTCAGACCATAATTCTTTATTTTAATTTTTTACCTTTTAGGCTACGTGCACACTTTCAGGAATCTTTGCAGAAATTTCCTGAGAAAAACCGGACTTTTTCCCAGGAAATCCACATGCATTTTTATCCGCGATTTTTTTCCTGAACATTCTACTGTAGGTCAATAATATAGCGGGAAATACGCAAATTTACCACGAAAATAATGAACATGCTGCTTTTTTTACCGCGATGCGTTTTTTGCGTGGAAAAAAACGCACCATGTGCACAAAAATTGCAGAATGCATTCTGAATAATAGGATGCTTATTGCATGTGTCTTTAAGCGTTTTTGCCGTGGAAAAAACACGAAAAATCCTGAACGTGTGCACATAGCCTTACTTGTTACTTCGGATTTTTCAACAAGGATTACAGGTGCAACGGATCCCTTCAGGGTTCCGATCTCCCCAAACCAACAACAGGTGGGAACGTCGAGTGTCTCCTACACTTATCCTCTCCTGCACCTATTGAAGATATGACTGAGCTGATTTAGGGGCGACGGGTCCCTTCAGGGCTCCACTGTCCCCACACCATCAACAGATGGGAACATGGAGTGTCGCCTCCTCGTACCCCCTTCTGCAGCCAGGCTTAATTCTGCCGGATCATAGCCCTGTTCCATCCTAAGGTAGTGAAACCCTAGGACGCACAGAAGCACTACTGGTGTCCGTGCGGCCCCCAGTGCATCACCACTGATTGAACAGCGGTAATGAATGGAGGCGGACGGTCCCTCTCCGCGTGTCACCTTGCGGCCCCGCTCCTTCCCTTGCCGCTTCTCGCAGTGTGAGACTTCCCTACAGGAAGTCTCGGATGGCCATTTCTTTGGACAGGGGACGTTTTCGTGCGGAAGGTGTGATCCAACATCGCAAGAACATCATGGCACCATGTGTACTGTGTGCGCCATCGGCGTTAAGTGTTCCATATGCCGCATGTACCCTACACCATGTATGTATGGCCCCAGGATCCATGGACACCAATATCGCTATGCACTTCTTAAGGTAAATGCATAGGAGGATCCCTCTGCCTTCCCGCCTTGATTTTAGAGTCCCTCTCTGTTCCTAAGCACCGCTGGGCACAGTCCCTCCCAAGCGCAGGGGACCTCACTTAGGTCCTGGGAAAGTGGCACAGAATATTTATTGGCCTTCTCTGCAGTACTCCCCCCTTATAGCAGGGAATCACTGGGTACACCAGGCTTCTACCTAAGACTTCTAAGACGCCCAGCAAGGCACATACGGCATTTTTCCCCGTATGTACTACCTGTCATGCTGCGTTACCACGGGGACAGATTTCACCATTCTGTGCACAGGAGCCCTCCGCCGCGATCGATCCCGGAGTATCTAATCTTCCTGTGGGGCCACGTCACTGCCGCAGTCTATGGCTTCTCTAGCTAGAGCAGTGAGTCCCTCCATGGATCGGGCCATTCGCCTGTCTGTCTCAGACGGTTCCTCTTCCATACAGGAACCATTGGCCTGCAGGGGCCGCTCTCAGTCTAGAGATACACAGGCACTTAGAAAGCGGGCCCATAGCACGTCTCCCGGGCCTTCTCGCGCCTCGGCATCCGTGACCTCCATCTCTCACTCCCCCTCCCAGGGGTCTGCAGCCAACATGGCTCTGAGTTTGAGTCTGACGGACCCCTTGACCTGGACTCGTCAGAGTTTCAGGCGACGGTGAATAGTCTCATTGAGGCCGTCAACCGGACTTTAAGGGTTGACAAGGACTCTATCGCTGCCTGGACCTTGCAGTGTCCTTGAACGGTGGCGTCAAGATAGAGAATCCTGCCATTCGGGCTTGGATGCTTCGGGTTCGGCACTTTCGCTAGCTTTTGCAACGGTGTGGGTAGCCAAAGCCGGGCTCTCTTGGATAGAAGCCCTTGGCAGAGCTATACAGACCAGTGAGTTCCCCTGGAGACAGTGGAGTTGGCAAATCAGATTACCTTGGTCGGGAATTATTTGGTGCATGCCTCTCTTGACGCAGCTAACCGTTCCGCGCTGCAGCCCCTAACGCTATCTCTATCAGGCGATCCCTGTGGGTCGGGCAATGGCGAGCGGACTCTGCATCCCAAGATTCTAGTTTCTCTGCTTTATCAGAGCAGCAGATCAGCTTATTTCTGACCTCACAGGAAGAAAAATTCTTCCCCCAGCACAAAGTCGAGCGACTCCCAGGTTTCCTACAGGTTCAACCAGCCGTGGAGAAGCCGGCCAAAACAGTCCAGACCTAAGGAATCCCATTGATTTTCGTCTCAATGACACGTAGCATTATCCGGTCGACACCCGCAAAGTGGGCGGTCACCTGCTTATGTTTCATCAGGTCTGGCTTTCTGTCGTGTACGATGAATGGGTCTGGGAACTGGTGTCTTCTAGATATAAAATAGAATTTTCTCCAACGCGGTTCTTTCCTTCTCGTCCCAGAAAACGAAAGATTCCAAGGGTGATACTCGAACCTGTCCATGGTCCCAAAAAAGGGGACGGGTTAGTGCGGCCCATCCTGGACCTCAAACTTCTAATCAAGTTTTGGCAGCGTTAAGCTCTTCAGGACGGAGTCCCTTCGTTCTGTCATAACCTCTATGGAGAAGGGGGGAGTTCCCAGCATCCGACGACATCAAGGAAGGCTTGTCTTCATACTTAAACGACTTTCTAACCAAGGGACCATCCTTCCAATCCTGCGTGGAGCTCGTGTGTATCCCTTTGGATTCTCTTTCACGCTGGGGTCTGGTTGATAACTTTAAAGAGAAAAAAAAATCTTCCCCAGTTCCAGCTCAGCGGATATCCTTTTTAGAGATCATCCTGGACACCTTCCAAGGGTCGGTGATTCTCCCTCGAGACCAGATATTTGCCCTTCAACAGGGAGCCCGGACAATTTGTTTTCCATCCGCTCATTCCATCCAATTCTTCATGGGGTGTACTGGGGAAAATGGGGCAGCGATGGAAGCTGTTCCCTTCACCCAGCTACACCTCCGTCCTCTGCAGCATGTGCTTCTGGCAGCCTGGGACAGGAGTCCATTCCCTCGAGACCGGCTGTCAAACAGGTGCTTGGGTGGTGGACATTGGAGTCTTCCCTCAACCAGGGGATATCCTTTCTCCCTGTCCATTGGCTAGTGGCCACTGCTGATGCCAGCCTTCTCGGTTGGGGAGCTGTCTTCCGTCGCCACACTGTCCAGGGGCGTTGGTCGCCTCGGGAGTCTTGCCTTCCGATCAACGTCCTGGACATTCGGGCGATCTGGTTATCCCTACGGTGGTTCCATCATCTCCTTGCAGGTCACACCATCCAAATTCAATCAGACAACGCCACTGCTGTGGCATACATCAATCATTAAGGGGGCACGCGCAGCAGGTCAGTAATGCGCAAGGTGGTTCACATTCTCCGCTGGGCCGAGAGGAACTACTCGGTCATTTCAGCAGAACACATTCCGGGTGTGGAAAACCGGGCGGCAGTCTCCCTCAGCCGTCAGGGTCTCCCTCGGGAGAATGGGCTCTTCACCCAGAGGTCTTACAGCAGATCTGTCAGTTTCGTCTTTCATACGTGTTTCCCCCGCTTCCGTTACTTCCGAGAGTCATCAGGAAGATCAAGGCGGAAGGGGTTCCAGTGATCCTAGTCTCTCCATAATGACCACGCCGGGCGTGGTATGAGGAGCTAGTGCAGCTTGTCGCCGACATCCCCTGGCGACTACTGGATCAACCAAATCTGTTCTCTTAGGGCCCGATTTGCCACCAGAATTCAGGGGCCCTGTGTTTAACAGCTTGACCGTTGAATCCTGGGTCCCAACCTAGGCTGGGTTCTCCCATCAGGTGGTTTCGACCATGATTAGCGCCGAGAAGCCTGTGTCAGTGTGCATCTATCACTACACCTGGAAAACCTTTTTCGCAGAGTGCAGAGACCGGGCATCCTTCCCTCGTCTTCTCCATTCCTACCATTTTGGAGTTCCTTCAAGCCGGCCTGGAGTCAGGCCTGGCGCTTAGCTCCCTCGAAGGTCAGCTCTCTGCTTTATCAGTTTTATTCCAGCGCAAGATTGCTTCCAATCTGCAAGTGATGGCTTTCATCCAGGGGGTCTCTCATGTGGTACCCCTCTATAGGATGCCGATGGATGCGCGGGACCTTAACCTGGTCCTGGGTGCCATTTGGATGCACGGGACCTTATTTTTCAGGAGACTCCTTTCCTAATCTTCCACCAGGACAAGATGGGTTTCAGGCTGTGCCCGGCCTTCTTGACTACTGTGGTCTCTTTCCACCTTAACAAGGACATTGTTCTTCCCTCGTTTTGTCCAGCACCGGTACATCGTATTGAGAGGGCTCTTCACGCTCTAGATAAGGTGAGGGCTCTCAGAAGGTACGTCTCGCGGACAGCGTCCTTCCGTAAGTTGGAAGCCTTATTCGTGCTTCCTGAGGGTCACAGGAAGTGCTTAGCCGCCTCGAAGTCCACCATAGCCAGATGGATTCCCTCAGCTATTCATAACTCCTACCGTGTCGGAGGCAAGCCTATCTCAGCGGGGATTAGGGCACACTCCACTCGGTTGGTGGATGTTTCTTGGGCCATTCAGCACTAGGCATTGGCGGAACAGGTCTGCAAGGCTGCAACTGGGTCCAGTCTGCACACATTCTCGAAGCACTACAATATCCACACTCAGGCTTCCACGGATGCAGGTCTGGGCAGATGGTGTCTGCAACCGGCAGTTGCGCCCCTCTAGTCAGTTGATACGTGGGGTTTGATCTGTCATATTGTTCCCCACCCATGGACTGCTTTAGGACTTCCCATGGTCCTGTGTCCCCCAGTGAGGCTAAGAAGAAACCGATTTTTGTGTACTCACCGTAAAATCCTTTTCTCCGAGCCACTCATTGTTGGACACAGCACCCACACTGTTGGCCTGATGGCTATGTTTGTTCTTTGGTTTGACATGTTGTACTTGTATTTGATGGTTATGATCTCCTACTGCTTTGTCACTGAACTGGTTCGATCCGGAGCCAGTGGTAGGTGTATACTGCAGAGGAGGAGCTAACCTTTTTTGTATCCACTTAGTGTCTGCCTCCTAGTGGCAGCAGCATACACCCATGGTCCTGTGTCCCCCAATGAGTGGCTCGGAGAAAAGGATTTTACGGTGAGTACACAAAAATCCCTCTTTCTAATGATTGCTGGGATATGGAGGAATGCATCTACTTATGGTGTCTTGACCTGACTAATATGGTGGAACGCATTGATTCTCGGGCTTGCACCTTAACTATGATCTGGTGGAACGCAAGGACTTCCTGTCTTGGAACACACCGATTCCCGGACTTCCGGTTTTGGCATGAGCACCCGGAAGACGAATGACATCAGCTCTGTTGGAACGCGGTGGTACGCACTGTGCATCCGGTTTTGCGCACAAGCGCCCGGGGGATGAATGGGATTGGCACAGGTCCCGGACAGGTATTATGAATCTTTCACCACATGATATCTGGTTCCGGTCCCTGGAACGCGATAATGATACGCACGCCGATCGGGGGCATCAGTCTTCTTACATCTATGAGTCACTTACTCTATAAATGGTCGGGGTTGCTCCATTATCGTCTACCATCTCACCAGAGGGGATTGACCCTAGATACCTTGTAATGTTAGGCCACTGAGCCTTCTTGGAACATGGACTTCTGTGAGCTAAGTACTCCTTGTTTAGCAGCATACTCCTGATGAACCTCAAAAGAGGGGAAACGCTTGAGTTTGGGGTTTGATTTTTGGTTCTAATTACTACAGGAGGTTATGGAGTATTGTCTGCTAGGCTCTGCATATGTGCCATTTCCTCTTGTTTTCCTAAATGGGTCATGTCTATTTAGCCTGCATCAAGCATAAAGTTGCAACATTAAGCACTTTAATTTATCTAACCCCACAGGTAGGGACAGCCGCCGAGGAGCGGGGGCACCAATCTCGTTACCTTAGGGTGCCAATCAGAGTGCAGGGACAGGTTGGCAACACCCAAGGACTGAGCTCCAGTACTGTGTCTCTGCTTATTTGGGCACATAGCGCAATAGTCATTTTATCTAGAAAATACTAAATATTCAGATTTCGGCATATCCTACACACATCTTCTCGGTCCCACCTACCATATATTTCTGCACTCACCTGCCATGATCAGGGCCTTATAGGGCTAGCATGGTGAGCCGTCGGCGAGCGGGGGCGCCATTGCACGGTGTATAGGGTGCCAACCTCCGCAGACAGATAGTGAGGCCCAGTGTTTTACAGGGGAAGGCTCCTCCCTGTGGTGTTTATATTCTCCATTTTTTGGTGACTGTGTTTTTTGCACGTTTTGTATTTTTGATGTTTTTATTGGTAATATTTGAAATAAAAGTTATATTTTAACTTGAGAAAGTTAAGAGTTTGACGGTGAGCCAGCGATCAAAACATCATATCTACCCCGAAATGATATCAGTAAAAAATAATTCTTCACCCAGCCCCAGATCTCAGGAAAATTTAAAGCATTATGGGTCTCAGGAAAATGGTAACAAAAACACAAGTGTATTTATTTTTTTTACTTATTTTTTTTTCACCACTTAACCCCTTAACGATCAGGGGTATTTCTCCTTCGTCTCATTGGGGGACACAGGACTGTGGTGTATGCTACTGCCGCTAGGAGGCTGACACTAAGTAAATATAAAAAAAGGTTAGCTCCTCCTCCGCCGTATACACCTCAACACTGGCCGCAGGCAAACCCAGTTCATGCTTAGTGTCTGATGGAGGCACACGTCTGGTTTCATCCAGATCATTTTTTTTTCTCTTTCCCACGGAGACGAGATAGGGGCGACGGACCCTTTTGAAGGGGTCCGATCTCCCCAAACCATCAACGGGCGAGCACGTGTAGTGTCGCCTCCACGTATCCTCTCTGCAACGTGGGACATTTATGCTGGACTCAGCCCTGACCACCCTAGAGTATTGAAACCCTAGGCTGTACAGGGGCAGGAGTAGTCCGTGCGGCCCCCACTGCACCACCAATGCTAGACCTAGACTGCTGTGCTGCAAGGAGGCGAACGGTCCTCTCCTCATCCCTTGAAGGGACAATGGAGTTTTTTCTAAGAAAGCCCTCTAACCTGAGAGATATCAGAGGCGAAATGATCCTGTAATCATGGATGAAGGGAGGGCTCCTGGGCTGTGCTCCGGAGCTGTAATCACAGTTCTGCAGGTTCCATGTATAATGGGTCGCGGTGTGATGGGACTTTCCTCCTGTGTGTGCGGCCTGGGCGAGGGACGCTTCACTACAGCTGATGGAAGGAGCCGGAGTATGGAGGTATGGCGTCTGGATTGCGGAAGCTACCCCCCACCGACCCTCTGGCGCGGCCGCAGTCTCCGCCCCAGCAGCGTCATCTTCCGGCGGACCCGCCCCCCGACTCTCCGGTGGCCACCTCCAAAAAATTTAGTCCCCGGCTTCGGCCGGAAGCTAGGCCGCGGCCGGAATCGCCGCTCCCGGCACCAAATTTAGTTCCCGGCTTCAGGCCGGTGCTAGGCCGCGGCCAAGAAATTTACCCTCCGGCTTCGTTTGGCGCTAGGCCGCGGCCGGAAATCTCCACTCCCGGAAATTTAGTCCCCGGCTTTGGCCGGCGCTTGGCCGCGGCCGGAAATTTAGTCCCCGGCTTCAGCTGATGCTAGGCCGCGGTCCGGGATCCCTCCCCTCAAAGGCTCTCAGTTATTTCAAGCACGCCCCCTAAGCTGAGCGCGCTTCTTTTTGAAATCAGAAGATTGCGCAGGCAGCAGGGCATCCGTGACCTCCTCTGCGCCCTCAACGTTCAGGGACACAGGACTGGGGTAAGTGCTACTAACCTCCAGCCTGGTACTTTGTTCCGCTCCTCCGAGCAGCTTTCCAATTGCTGCACTGCAACCTATTTTTGTGGCTGTATCAAAGTATTGTGGCACAGGTCCAGTATGTCCAGAAGGGCTAAGACTCACACGGTGTTGTATACCGCATGCATTGCCTGTTGGTCCCCTTTTTCGCACGCCCAGACAAATCGGGTCTGCAAAGCCTGTGACTCCGAACGTGCCCAGGAGCCCTCCCCTATAACTGAGCCCAGTGCAGCAGGTCCCCTGGAATAGACCCTGTCTGTCACAATCTATGGCGTCATTAACAAGAGCAATGGGGTCCCTTCAAGCTCCCGATAGGGGCAGGGACAGTGGTTCATCAGTCTTGGAAGGGTCTTCCATTGTACAGGAACCTCCGGCCTGCAGGGGCCGCGCTCTCACCAGGCAGACGCGGGGGAAGCGAACCCACACAGCGTCACCTGCGCCGTCCGGGGCCTCGGCATCTATCAGTTCTGCTTCCCGTTCTCCCTCACCAGCGGAGGCGAGTAAACAGGGTACGGACTTTGTTTCCGAAGGTTCCCTTAACCTGGAGTCACATAATTGTCAAGAGACAATCAACAGTCTCATTGAGGCCGTCAATCAGACCCTTGGAGTAGATGATCAGTCCACCTCGGCCTCTGGTCATAAGGTGTCTTTCAAGCGGGCCAGACAGGTTCATAAGGTGTTTGGCGATCACCCTGAATTTGAGGAACTGGTGCAGTACCACCGAGAAAAGCCGGACAAGCGCTTTTCAGGGCAGAAAGCTCTTAATACCAGATATCCTTTTGCCCCTGACCTCCTTAAGAAATGGGCCGAATCTCCTGCTGTTGACCCTCCGGTGTCACGTTTGGCGTCTAAAACGCTTCTTTCTCTTTCCAACGGTTCCTCGATCAGAGAGCCAACGGATCATCTAATCGAAAGCTTGGCACGCTCAGCATTTGAGGCATCAGGCTCTGCTCTTTCTCCCTCTTTTGCAGCGACTTGGGTAGCCAAAGCCATGATATCCTGGTCAGACTCTCTAAATAGAGCCCTCCAAGTTACGGATGTACCGTCAGAGGTAGTTGAGATCTCCAATCAGATCGCGCTTGCAGGGATTTTTTGATTAAAGCTTCCATTGATGCGGCAAATTGCGCTGCACTAGCCGCCGCTAATTTGATTGCTATTAGGAGGGCCTTGTGGTTGAGAACATGGCGAGCAGACTCAACCTCAAAAAAATCCCTTACCTCTTTACCTTATCAGAGTGGCCGATTATTTGGCGAGAAGCTGGATCAGTTAATATCAGATTCTACTGGAGGGAAAAGGAAGTTCCTTCCTCAGCAAAAAAGTAGACAGATTTTTCGTTGACAGCTTCAGCCTCAGTTTAGGGCCTTTCGCAGCACAGGATGGGCCACGACGGCAGGCCCCAGCGGCTCAGGTCGGCTTAATCAGACCAGAGATCGTCAGGTCTCTTACAAGACCAACCCTTTGAGAAGGATGCGGACCCAACAGCCAAAATCTAGAGGGTCTAGGTCCCAAAGATTTTCGGCTAAATGACTGGAGGCAGGATCCAGTCGAATCGTCCAGAGTAGGCGGCCGTCTACTCTGGTTTCGCCCCACCTGGCTATCGGTCACTCACGACAAGTGGGTCAGAGAGTTAGTCTCCTCGGGGTACAAGATAGAGTTTGTCAGCCATCCCTCAAATCTTTTTATTCCCTCACGCCTCCCCAAAGAAGAAACCCGGGTTCACGCCTTGTTAAAGGCTGTCGAATCTCTTTGGCGCAGAGGGATTATCATTCCAGTACCAGAGGCCGATAGACGTCAGGGGGTCTATTCCAACCTGTTCATAGTACCCAAGAAAGACGGCTCTGTGAGGCCAATCCTGGACCTAAAACGTCTGAACAGGTTTGTCAGAGTTCGACATTTCCGAATGGAGTCTCTCCGCTCGGTCATTGCGGCGATGGAAAAAGGGGAATTTCTAGCGTCAATAGACATCCAGGATGCCTATCTTCACATCCCATATTCCCCCCTCATCAGAGATTTCTACGGTTTGCCGTCAGCAACCTTCACTTTCAATTTGCAGCCTTGCCCTTCGGGCTAGCCACAGCCCCCAGGGTGTTCACAAAGGTCATGGCTGCCATTGTGTCTATTTTGCATGCCCGAGGGATAGTCGTCTTAACATATTTAGACGATCTCCTCGTCAAGGGTCCGTCTTTTCAGGGCTGCTAAGAAAGTGTCAGCATCAAGCTAGACACCCTGGTTCGTCTGGGGTGGCTGGTGAATTTCAAAAAATCATCTCCTGTGCCATCTCGGAAAATCACTTTTTTAGGGATGATTTTCGACACTGCTCGGGGTTTGATAATCCTCCCTCGGGACAAGGCCCTAGTTCTCCGTCAGGATGTAAGGATCCTTCGCCAGCCGATTCCACACACCATCCGGTTTTGTATGAAGGTCTTAGGAAGGATGGTGGCAGCAATCGAGGCCATTCCATTTGCACCGTTTCATCTCCGTCCCCTTCAGCATGCCCTCTTGGCAGCTTGGGACGGGAGCCCTCACTCTCTCAAGCTCCGGTGCCGTCTGTCTGCGCAAGTCAGACAGACACTTACATGGTGGACAATGAGCACCACTCTTCAGCAGGGGCGATGTTTTCCCCCAGTCCATTGGCTGATAGTCACAACGGACGCCAGCCTTCTTGGATGGGGAGCAGTGTTTCGCCACTACACAGCCCAGGGAGCTTGGTCCCTGCAGGAATAAACTCTCCCGTTCTAGAGATTCGGGCGGTTCGGCTTGCTCTGAGGCAGTTTCACCATCATCTGGCAGGGCACCCGGTCCGAATACAATCGGACAATGCCACGGCTGTGGCATACATAAATCATCAGGGAGGTACCCGCAGCAGGGCAGCCATGCACAAAGTGAAACATATTCTGGCTTGGGCAGAAAGAAATCACTCCGTGATATCGGCAGTCCACATTCCAGGTGAGGAGAACTGGGCAGCGGATTTCCTCAGCCGTCAGGGGATAGCGTCCGGAGTATGGTCGCTCCATCCCAGCGTGTTTCGGCAGATATGTCTACGCTGGGGGACTCCGGACGTGGACCTGATGGCATCCAGGATGAACGCCAAGGTACCCAACTAAGTCTCCCGATACCGAGATCCGCAGGCAATTGCAGTGGACGCCCTAGTTCTACCATGGAATCAGTTTCATCTTCCGTACTTGTTTCCACCGTTAGCTCTGCTCCCAAGGGTGATCAGAAAAATCAAGATAGAGAGAGTCTCAGCGATATTAGTCGCTCCAGATTGGCCTCGTCGCTCATGGTACGCAGACCTGGTACAGCTGCTTCACCGACGCACCCTGGCGTCTGCCAGAACGCGCGGACCTTCTCTCCCAGGGCCCAGTTTACCACCAGAACTCAGCGGTCCTGTGTTTGACGGCTTGGCCATTGAATCTTGGATCCTAACCAAGGCCGGATTCTCCCAGAAGGTCGCTGCCACAATGGCTAGCGCTCGAAAGCCCGCTTCGGCACGTATCTACCACCATACCTGGAAAGTCTTCTTCACATGGTGCAGGGAACATGGTTATTCCCCTCTTCAGTTTTCAATTCCTAACATTCTGGCATTTCTCCAAGCTGGCCTAGATTCAGGCCTAGCACCAAGCACTCTTAAAAGACAGATATCAGCCTTGTCTGTTCTTTTTCAGCGTAGAATCGCTACTAATTTACAGGTTAAGAACTTTATTCAAGGGGTTGTCCATATAGTGCCCCCCTACAGGGCTCCCTTAGACGTCTGGGATCTCAACCTTGTTTTGGGAGTTCTGCAGGAATCTCCATTTGAGCCTCTTCAGGAAATTTCCTTGACATACCTTTCTTGGAAGGTCGTATTTTTGGTAGCCATAACATCCATAAGGCAGGTCTCTGAGCTAACGGCACTATCTTGCCGAGCTCCGTACTTATTGTTTCATCATGATAAGGTAGTACTCAGGCCAACACCACCTTTTTTTACCAAAGGTCGTGTCTTCATTTCATATCAATGAGGACATTGTTTTGCCCTCATTTTGCCCAGCGCAGACGCACCGGGTGGAGAAGGCTCTCCATACGCTAGATCTGGTGAGAGCACTCAGGAGATATGTATCTAGGACAGCATCCTTTCGGCAGACGGACATGCCGTTCATCATCCCCGAGGGGCGCAGGAAAGGACTCGCTGCCTCAAGATCAACCTTGGCCAGATGGATACGGTTGACCATTCAGGAGGCCTACCGCGTCAGAGGTGCGGTTCTTCCGGCAGGAATCAAGGCTCATTCCACCAGAGTGGTGGGTGCCTCCTGGGCTCTTCGGCATCAGGCTTCGGTGGAACAGGTTTGTAAGGCAGCAACGTGGTCCAGTTTGCATACTTTTTCCAAGCATTATAATGTCCATACTCAGGCATCAGCAGATGCAAGTCTGGGTAGAAGGATTCTTCAGGGCGCGGTAGCGCACCTATAGGTAATGCCGGGTTTTGACTTATACTGTGGAGTCGATTTCCCACCCAAGGGGACTGCTTTGGGACGTCCCACAGTCCTGTGTCCCCCAATGAGACGAAGGAGAAATACGGATTTTTGTGTTACCGTAAAATCCTTTTCTCCGAGACGCTCATTGGGGTACACAGCACCCACCCTAATAGCTGGATGGCTTCGTTTTTAAGTTAATTCTAATTTTTTGTTGTTTCTGGTGGGTTTATTTCTGAATATATTGTACCTGTGTTAACACTGATTTACTTTTTTAGCCTCCTACTGCTTTTTGCACGAAACTGGGTTTGCCTGCGGCCAGTGCTGAGGTGTATACGGCGGAGGAGGAGCTAACCTTTTTTTTATATTTACTTAGTGTCAGCCTCCTAGCGGCAGTAGCATACACCACAGTCCTGTGTCCCCCAATGAGCGTCTCGGAGAAAAGGATTTTACGCTGAGTAACACAAAAATCCGTATTTTTGGTTTTCATTTTTTGCTCCCCTTCTTCCCAGAGCCATAACTTTTTTATTTTTCCATCAATATGGCCATGTGAGGGCTTGTTTTTTGCGGGATGAGTTGTACTTTTGAACGACACCATTGGTTTTACCATGTCGTGTAACAGAAAACGGGGGGAAAAAATTCCAAGTGCGGTGAAATTGCAAAAAAGTGCAATTCCACACTTGTTTTTTGTTTGTCTTTTTTACTAGGTTCATTAAATGCTAAAAAGCTCATTATGATTCTCCAGGTCATTACGAGTTCATAGACACCAAACCTGTTTAGGATCTTTTTTATCTAAGTGGTGAAAAAAAACTTTGTAAAAAAAAAAAAAAAAGTTTCCATTTTCCGAGACCCGTAGCGTTTCCATTTTCCGGGATCTGGGGTCGGGTGTGGGCTTATTTTTGCGTACAGACCTGACGTTTTATTGATAACCGTTTTGGTGCGATTCGTCCTTTTGATCGCCCATTATTGCATTTATTTGCAATTTTGCGGCGACCAAAAAATGTAATTCTGGCGTTTGTTTGTTATTTTTGCTAGTGCCGTTTACCGATTGTATTAATTATTTTTATATATTGATAGAGCGGGTGATTCTGAACGCGGCGATACCAAATATTGTATGTTTTGATTTTTTTTGGTTTTTTTTTTGTTTTTATTTTGAAATGGGGAAGGAGGGTGATTTCAACGTTTATATTTTTTTATTTTTTTAATATTTTTAAAAACATTTTTTTTTTAACTTTTTACTTGCTTCAATAGTTTTCATGGAGACTTGAAGCTGCAGTTGTCTGATCGCCTTGATACATAGAGCAGGTTGCAGGTTTCCACACTGCAATATTTCGATCTGTGACTAACAGAGCACTAGGACCATCGTGCACACCCGCAGGTTTCCACACTGCCATATTTCGATCTGTGTGACATGGACACTAGGACCAATGCACACCCGCAGTTTCCACACTGCCATATTTCGATCTGTGTGACATGGACACTAGGACCAGTGCACACCCGCAGGTTTCCACACTGCCATATTTCGATCTGTGTGACACGGACACTAGGACCAGTGCACACCCGCAGGTTTCCACACTGCCATATTTCGATCTGTGTGACATGGACACTAGGACCAATGCACACCCGCAGGTTTCCACACTGCCATATTTGATCTGTGTGACATGGACACTAGGACCAATGCACACCCGCAGTTTCCACACTGCCATATTTCGATCTGTGCACAGACACTAGGACCAGTGCACACCCGCAGGTTTCCACACTGCCATATTTCGATCTGTGTGACATGGACACTAGGACCAATGCACACCCGCAGGTTTCCACACTGCCATATTTCGATCTGTGTGACACAGACACTAGGACCAGTGCACACCCGCAGGTTTCCACACTGCCATATTTCGATCTGTGTGACATGGACACTAGGACCAATGCACACCCGCAGGTTTCCACACTGCCATATTTCGATCTGTGTGACCAGACACTAGGACCATGCACACCGAGTTTCCACACTGCCATATTTCGATCTGTGTGACACGGACACTAGGACCAGTGCACACCCGCAGGTTTCCACACTGCCATATTTCGATCTGTGTGACATGGACACTAGGACCAATGCACACCCGCAGGTTTCCACACTGCAATATTTCGATCTGTGACACAGACACTAGGACCAGTGCACACCCGCAGGTTTCCACACTGCCATATTTCGATCTGTGTGACATGGACACTAGGACCAATGCACACACCGCAGGTTTCCACACTGCCATATTTCGATCTGTGTGACACAGACACTAGGACCAGTGCACACCCGCAGGTTTCCACACTACCATATTTCGATCTGTGTGACACGGACACTAGGACCAGTGCACACCCGCAGGTTTCCACACTGCCATATTTCGATCTGTGTGACATGGACACTAGGACCAATGCACACCCGCAGGTTTCCACACTGCCATATTTCGATCTGTGTGACACAGACACTAGGACCAGTGCACACCGCAGGTTTCCACACTGCCATATTTCGATCTGTGTGACACGGACACTAGGACCAGTGCACACCCGCAGGTTTCCACACTGCCATATTTCGATCTGTGTGACATGGACACTAGGACCAATGCACACCCGCAGGTTTCCACACTGCCATATTTTGATCTGTGTGACATGGACACTAGGACCAATGCACACCCGCAGGTTTCCACACTGCAATATTTCGATCTGTGACACAGACACTAGGGCCAGTGCACACCCGCAGGTTTCCACACTGCCATATTTCGATCTGTGTGACATGGACACTAGGGCCAGTGCACACCCGCAGGTTTCCACACTGCCATATTTCGAACTGTGACATGAACACTAGGGCCAGTGCACACCCGCAGGTTTCCACACTGCCATATTTCGAACTGTGACATGAACACTAGGGCCAGTGCACACCCGCAGGTTTCCACACGACCATATTTTGGTCTGTGTGACACTAGGACCAGTGCACACCCGCAGGTTTCCACACTGCCATATTTCAGGCTGTGTGACACTAGGGCCAGTGCACACCCGCAGGTTTCCACATTGCCATATTTCAAACTGTGACATGGACACTAGGGCCAGTGCACACCCGCAGGTTTCCACACTGCCATATTTCAGGCTGTGTGACACTAGGGCCAGTGCACACCCACAGGTTTCCATACTGTCATATTTTGATCTGTGTGACATGGACACTAGGACCAGTGCACACCCGCAGGTTTCCACACTGCCATATTTTGGTCTGTGTGACACTAGGACCAGTGCACACCCGCAGGTTTCCACACTGCCATATTTTGGTCTGTGTGACACTAGGGCCAGTGCACACCCGCAGGTTTCCATACTGTCATATTTCGATCTGTGTGACATGGACATTAGGGCCAGTGCACACCCGCAGGTTTCCACACTGCCATATTTCAGGCTGTGTGACACTAGGGCCAGTGCACACCCACAGGTTTCCATACTGTCATATTTTGATCTGTGTGACATGGACACTAGGACCAGTGCACACCCGCAGGTTTCCACACTGCCATATTTTGGTCTGTGTGACACTAGGGCCAGTGCACACCCGCAGGTTTCCATACTGTCATATTTCGATCTGTGTGACATGGACATTAGGGCCAGTGCACACCCGCAGGTTTCCACACTGCCATATTTCCGACTGTGTGACACTAGGGCCAGTGCACACCCGCAGGTTTCCATTCTGTCATATTTCAGGCTGTGTGACACTAGGGCCAGTGCACACCCGCAGGTTTCCACACTGCAATATTTCGATCTGTGTGACATGGACACTAGGACCAGTGCACACCCGCAGGTTTCCACACTGCAATATTTCGATCTGTGACACGGACACTAGGGCCAGTGCACACCCGCAGGTTTCCACACTGCCATATTTTGGTCTGTGTGACACTAGGGCCAGTGCACACCTGCAGGTTTCCACACTGCAATATTTCGATCTGTGTGAGATGGACACTAGGACCAGTGCACACCCGCAGGTTTCCACACTGCAATATTTCGATCTGTGACACGGACACTAGGCCAGTGCACACCCGCAGGTTTCCATACTGTCATATTTTGGTCTGTGTGACACTAGGGCCAGTGCACACCCGCAGGTTTCCATACTGTCATATTTCGATCTGTGTGACACGGACACTAGGGCCAGTGCACACCCGCAGGTTTCCATACTGTCATATTTTGATCTGTGTGACACTAGGGCCAGTGCACACCCGCAAGTTTCCATACTGTCATATTTCGATCTGTGTGACACGGACACTAGGGCCAGTGCACACCCGCAGGTTTCCATACTGTCATATTTTGATCTGTGTGACACTAGGGCCAGTGCACACCCGCAAGTTTCCATACTGTCATATTTCGATCTGTGACATGGACACTAGGACCAGTGCACACCCGCAGTTTCCATACTGTCATATTTCGATCTGTGACACGGACACTAGGGCCAGTACACACCCGCAGGTTTCCACACTGCCATATTTTGGTCTGTGTGACACTAGGGCCAGTGCACACCTGCAGGTTTCCACACTGCAATATTTCGATCTGTGTGACATGGACACTAGGACCAGTGCACACCCGCAGGTTTCCACACTGCAATATTTCGATCTGTGACACGGACACTAGGGCCAGTGCACACCCGCAGGTTTCCATACTGTCATATTTCGATCTGTGTGACACGGACACTAGGGCCAGTGCACACCCGCAGGTTTCCATATTGTCATATTTTGATCTGTGTGACACTAGGGCCAGTGCACACCCGCAAGTTTCCATACTGTCATATTTCGATCTGTGACATGGACACTAGGACCAGTGCACACCCGCAAGTTTCCATACTGTCATATTTCGATCTGTGACATGGACACTAGGGCCAGTACACACCCGCAGGTTTCCATACTGTCATATTTCGATCTGTGTGACACGGACACTAGGACCAGTGCACACCCGCAGTTTCCATACTGTCATATTTTGATCTGTGTGACATGGACACTAGAACAGTGCACACCCGCAGGTTTCCACACTGCCATATTTTGGTCTGTGTGACACTAGGGCCAGTGCACACCCGCATGTTTCCACACTGCCATATTTTGGTCTGTGTGACACTAGGGCCAGTGCACACCCGCATGTTTCCACACTGCCATATTTTGGTCTGTGTGACACTAGGGCCAGTGCACACCCGCATGTTTCCACACTGCCATATTTTGGTCTGTGTGACACTAGGGCCAGTACACACCCGCATGTTTCCACACTGCCATATTTTTGTCTGTGTGACACTAGGGCCAGTGCACACCCGCAGGTTTCCACACTGCCTCGTGGTCCATGTGATACAACGGCGACATGCAGTGTTCTGGGTATGCACTAGGAGGCAGTGTTTGCACCCGTCTGCGATATGGTGTGGCGCGTGCTGGCGATCCCATCAGCATGTTACTCTTGTGACAGGTCCCATCTTGTAGTGACGGCCGTGTGAACCCGTCCTCGCCCCGTGATTTCGGACTCCTTCGTGAAAGTCTTCAGGATACATTGTTCTATATTTGTGACTCTTCGGTATTTCTTGTATAATCTTGTGCAGGTGTAAAGCCGGATGGAGAAACCTGGAGTGAAGACTCTGTGAAGACTTTCCAGAAATCTGTCGTGGGTGTAAAGCTGTTGGCTAAAGCCTTGGAGACCACAAAGCGCGGCGTTTCTGTCGAGCTGGCGGCCGTCGATGGCGGTACTGCTATTTCTGATCTGCTGCTTGCTGCAAATTGTGCCGTCCGTGATGAAAAGTCTGTAACGGAGAAGGTGGAAGTGACTGGTAACCAGGCCCTCCGGCCTCTGAGAGAGCCATTACTGACTGTGAAGGCGATTCCTGCTCCCAACCAAGTAAGAGGCGATGTGAGGCACAAGGAGTCAGGATCTGGGGAGCCCAGCCGCTCTCAGTCCAAGCTCTCGAGCCCCCCGGATCCAATGCCAGCAGTCCTGAGAGACTCTCGCTCTGCCATCTTCGGGACTCCTAAGCAACTTCCTTCCCCAAATGTGGCTCCGAGAGATTTGACTGCTGACCCTACGGGCGGTAGAGAGGTACACGCCGGTAAGTCCGTGCCATCTGTGAGTGAAGTGCGCTATCCTAAATCCATCCCCTGCTCTGTCAGAGACCCCGCTTTACCCACATATAGACCCTCTAATAACTCATGGGGTCCTAAAACACTGAGTGACTCTGAATACACCAAACCATTTCCAAAAGCGTATGCCAGAAGTGCCGCCGCTCCTCTCCGGGGTCTCTCCCCTAAATCGGTTTCTATGGGGCTCAGACCCTTCAGAGCTCTCGCACCCACTTGCAGGGAGCTTCTTCCAGGTACCTTAACCTCATTTTCTCAGAAGGGAACCCACCAAGCTAAATCCAACCCAGCCGTGTCCCGAGAATCGAGCTTCACTAATGCTGCGTCGGCATCTCCAGGCGCAGCTCATGTGAAGCAGTCCTCAGCACTGAATCCGGGAGGAGAGGCGCGCTCCTTTGCCTCGCTGCCCCCTGTGCAGCCTCTGCTCATCCAGGATGCCTCTACAGTGGATCCTTCCAATACCAGCAACCATAAATCTGCGCCATCAACTTCGAGAGTGTCGCAGCTCGGTAACTCTGCTCCAAAAGCTAACGGCGCGTCAACCACAAAGAGAGGAGAAAACCCAATCCATTCCTCCCCATCAGATGAACCCTCGCATGGGGAGAAGCAGAAGCTGCATGATAAACCCATCACTGGGAATTCTGCCGCCGGACGGGATCTGCCAGGTGAGCAAATATCGCTGCCCGTACTTCCATTGTATATGAGAGCTAATGGCAAACTGAACATATTAAAGGGGTTGTACACTGATGATCCGATGAGGGTCCGACACCCTGCAGCCATTGGGTGTATGCAGTAGACTGGGTCGGAATAGAACAGCGCTCTCACTGTTTTCTGGCCAGTATTGGTACTGCAATTTAGCTGGAAAGGAAAGACATGAACGGCCGCTAAATAAATGACAGAGCTGTTTTGCTCCGACACCGCCAGCTGATCGTCGGGAGGCCATGTGTCGGACCCCCACGTATAGCCATTGCTCCTGATGGGAATAAACCGTGACACACGGCCATGACGCTCATGGTCTGTGCTAATGATTGGGGGGATTGAGAAGGGACTAGGGGGCTGCGCTAATAATGAATATGCAGACAATTACTTTTACAAAAAGTTACAAAATGACAAGTTCTGTCCTGTTGTAGTTTTCCAGTAAGTTCCTGATAACTGGTCCATTAGTGTCCCACTATGCGCTGCAGATTCCTGCGGGGGTCCCGGCTGCACTGACATCTACAATGTGCCATGGATTAAGGGTCTTTGTAGTCGCTCTTTGCCTGAGGAGCAGCTTGGTATTTGCATCTCTAAACCTTCTTACCGTTTGTCAGGGATCTCCGCCGCACAAAGCTGGATATCCGTGGATTTGCCTGTGAATAGAGCGCTGCCTGCGCGCGTCCTGACGGTGATCAGTCCAGACCTGTTCTACGTCTTCCCAAAGGAAAACAGAGGTGAGAAAAAAACAACACCTTCATTTCAGGCTTCCTGTGTCTGACTTCTAGGTTTCCTCACACGCTAGCTTATATATGTCTTATTGCTGGGAGCCTCGCTGATCAGAATGACCGCAGCTGGGGGGGTAATTGACCGCTTATTTCAGCGGAGACGTCTCTGCGTCCCACATGAGGAAGTTACCGGGGGCCGTCCATAATAAAGAATAGTGCGTAGATCTGGTGTCAAGACCCCTCTATGGAAAAGGGACGTAAACCCATAAGATGTACTGAGCACAGCTGACACGGTTCATCCATCGGGGTCTTTCCTGGTGCAGAATCGCCCGTCTATCATTTTACTCATAGGAGAGAACTTCTCGGACGAGACTTCAGGGTGGTCTTCACCTCAACCATCCTGCCAACTGCACCCCACTCTATTGCTGACGATGGGTTATTGCTGTAGTCGCTTTAATGTATATTTGGATTTTCAGAGATGAAATTGACATTAACCACTTCACACCCGGGCAATTTTTCGATATTTTCATTTTCGTCTTTTCCTCAGCTTCTCCCAACAGCCATAACTTTTATTTTTCCAACCACATAGCCATATGAGGACTTGTTTTTTTGCGGGACGAGTTGTGTTTTTCAGTGACTCCATTGATTTTATCATGCGATGGACTGCACAGTGGGAAAAGATTCCAGCTGCGTTGAGATTGTGAAAAACAGTGCAATTTTACAGTTCACTTTTTCTCTATTTCCCATGTTCACTATACTGTAAAACTGAGCTGCCATTATGATTCTCCAGGTCAGTACGAGTGCGCAGACACCAAACAAGGATAGTTTCTTTTTCTTCTTCAAGTCGTGAAACAAAAATTTGGAAATTTGTATGAAGAGAAATAAAAACCCTTTGCTTATGTCGCCATTTTCAGAGATCAGTAGCGTCTCCATTTTTCATGATCTGGGGCTGGTTGAGGCCTTTCTTTTTTTTGCACATCGAGCTGACGTTTTTATTGATACCATTTTGGGTAGATACAATGTTTTTCTCTCTTATTGCCATGTTGCAGCGGTGAAAAAAAGTAATTCTGGAGTTTTGATTTTTTTTTTCTCATTACGCCATTTATTGATCGGATTAATGTACTTTATAATTTGATCGTACCTTTATGAACACAGTGACACCAATTTTGTATCATTTAATTTTTTAAACTTTTATTTTTAATGGGTCAAAAACGGGGTTGATGTGAATTTTGGTTTATTTTTTAATGTTTTCATATTTTTAACTTTTTTTTTCCCCCTGTATTTAATATTTAATAGTCCTCTTAGGGGAGTTGAAGCAGCGGTCGTCCCATAGCTTTTGCTATACTTATCGGGGCATCAGCAATATTCTGTATAGTGAAAATCACGATCACCTATGAACGCCGGCCACGGCTGGCATTCATAGGAGGATGGTAATGACAGATGCGGGGGTTTTCTGCAGACTCACGGCTGACCTGGCAGCCCACCAGTGCCAGCAATCACGTCATGAGCGGTCTGATGGGAGCGTGGAGCGACGCGTTCCCCTGGCGGCTCGTGTTAAGTGCCGCTGTCAGCTCCGCTCCACCCGCAGCTGTATGGCTAAGTTCCCATGAGGAGTTTTTGATGTTGCAGATTTTCTGCACCCATTAAGTTAAATAGGTTACTTCCATTTTTTTGAAAATACACATAATAAAAAAACTTACCAAAATTCATTGTGGGAACGTAGACTTAAAGGCACATGACGGTTCGATAAATCAGCCATCATCTGCTGGCGTGCGAGCCCACATCAAAGGCAGGGACACGACATATGATGTTACTGTAAGTCATATGTCGTGAAGGGGTTAAATGGGGTTCAAGACAACGACCGCTATCTATGTGTATGTCATGGAGGGGTTTCTGCGTGCCTGCACATAGATTCATTCTGTAAGAGCGGACGCTGCCCTGCCAGACATGGATCGCCCTCGCTTTATTGTATGAGCCTTTTCTGATTGTGGCCCCGGACCCGTGCAGGGCCTGACGCACATTGTATGAATGTCTCCTGTGTTGTTACATCTGTTGGCGGAGCGTTTTCTTGTTTGTGAGATCTGTCCTGACTGATCACCGTTACCCCTCAGTTGACGTTTCGAGGCTTCACCAGGTGATGATGGAAATACATCAGTATTGCAGCACAGAGACAGACATGCACAATTACAGACCGTCGTCCGGGGACGCCTGCTGCGCCAAGTTTACCGGTCAGTGGTATAAAGTGCTTCATTGCCAGCTATGTGAGCAGGGAATAATCACTGCGACACTTAGAAGCTGCACGTAAAGGGGTGGTCTGCTCACATCACATTGATGACCTCCATGGCAGGCAGGCAATGGGCGCGCTCATGCCGTACCCAGCAGTGGCTTCTATACATTGAAGAGAGCTGATTAGTGGGGCTGCCGGTGTTGGACCCCCACGATCTGAAACTAAGGACGTATGAGGGGTCATCAGTAAGCAGTGACCAGACCCCTTGTCTCCTCACAGTGAGGGTCTCGTCGTGCAGTGACAAGTTGTAGCCCGGAAGCAGTGTGAACTGATTCCACGTTTGTGTTTTCAGAGGATGGTCAGTGGTACCGAGCCGTCGTCCTCCAGGTTCAAGATTCCTCAGCCGAAATCGCTTATGCCGATTATGGCAACGTGGAGGTCCGACCCTTCTCCTGCTTACTTCCAATGAAGAAAACTTTCCTGGAGCTTCCAATGCAGCTGACAAAATGTTGTCTTGCAGGTGAGAAGTGTTGTAAAACCCGTCCACTCTTACACCGGCATGAAGCCTAAACCTACATAACATTACACGAGGGAACCCGGGGGCTTCATGTCAAGGTTACTATATATAATATAGGAGAAGGGGAACTGCAATCCCATAAAAAGGTGCCGTCTGGTTATAGGTTACTATATGATCGTACGGAAAACAAAGACCCACGAGCAGTGTATCTCCTGTCTGAGCTTTGAAGCCTATGCCTTCCATTGAAACCATCCTGCGCCCCGTGACCACGTTCAAGCAGGAGCTGTGCACTGCCCCCCTTCCGCTGAGGTGGGGCTCTGCCCCGTCCGTTGAGGTGGGGCGCTTCCCCCGTCCGCTGAGATGTGGCGCTGCCCCGTCCGCTGAGGTGGAGCGCCCGTCCGCTGAGATGTGGCGCTGCCCCCGTCCGCTGAGGTGGGGCGCTGCCCCCGTCCGCTGAGGTGGGGCGCTGCCCCCGTCCGCTGAGGTGGGGCGCTGCCCCCGTCCGCTGAGGTGGGGCGCTGCCCCCGTCCGCTGAGGTGGGGCGCTGCCCCCGTCCGCTGAGGTGGGGCGCTGCCCCCGTCCGCTGAGGTGGGGCGCTGCCCCCGTCCGCTGAGGTGGGGCGCTGCCCCCTCCGCTGACGTGGGGCGCTGCCCCCGTCCGCTGAGGTGGGGCGCTGCCTTCCATTGAAACCATCCTGCGCCCTGTGACCACGTTCAAGCAGGAGCTGTGCACTGCCCCCCTTCCGTTGAGGTGGGCTCTGCCCTTCCGTTGAGGTGGGGCTCTGCCCCTTCCGTTGAGGTGGGGCTCTGCCCCTTCCGTTGAGGTGGGGCTCTGCCCCTTCCGTTGAGGGGGGCTCTGCCCCGTCCGTTGAGGTGGGGCTCTGCCCCGTCCGTTGAGGTGGGGCGCTTCCCCGTCCGCTGAGATGTGGCGCTGCCCCGTCAGCTGAGGTGGGGCGCTGCCCCCGTCCGCTGAGGTGGAGCGCCCGTCCGCTGAGATGTGGCGCTGCCCCTTCCGCTGAGGTGGGGCGCTGCCCCTGTCCGCTGAGGTGGGGCGCTGCCCCCGTCCGCTGAGGTGTGGGCGCTGCCCCGTCCGCTGAGGTGTGGCGCTGCCCCGTCCGTTGAGGTGGGGCTCTGCCCCTTCCGTTGAGGTGGGGCTCTGCCCTTCCGTTGAGGTGGGGCTCTGCCCCTTCCGTTGAGGTGGGGCTCTGCCCCTTCCGTTGAGGTGGGGCTCTGCCCGTCCGTTGAGGTGGGGCTCTGCCCCGTCCGTTGAGGTGGGGCTCTGCCCCGTCCGTTGAGGTGGGGCTCTTCCCCGTCCGCTGAGATGTGGCGCTGCCCCGTCAGCTGAGGTGGGGCGCTGCCCCCGTCCGCTGAGGTGGAGCGCTCGCCCCCGTCCGCTGAGGTGGGGCGCTGCCCCCGTCCGTTGAGGTGGGGCTTTCCCCGTCCGCTGAGATGTGGCGCTGCCCCGTCAGCTGAGATGTGGCGGAGCGCCCGTCCGCTGAGATGTGGCGGAGCGCCCGTCCGCTGAGATGTGGCGCTGCCCCCTTCCGCTGAGGTGGGGCGCTGCCCCCGTCCGCTGAGGTGGGGCGCTGCCCCCGTCCGCTGAGGTGGGGCGCTGCCCCCGTCCGCTGAGGTGGGGCGCTGCCCCCGTCCGCTGAGGTGGGGCGCTGCCCCCGTCCGCTGAGGTGGGGCGCTGCCCCCGTCCGCTGAGGTGGGACGCTGCCCCCGTCCGCTGAGGTGGGGCGCTGCCCCCGTCCGTTGAGGTGGGGCGCTGCCCCCGTCCGCTGAGGTGGGGCGCTGCCCCCGTCCGCTGAGGTGGGGCGCTGCCCCCGTCTTCACATCTGATCTGGCTTGTGGCAGCGTACTGGGCTAACATGTAACACCTGATGGCCCTTTTTTACCACTAGTGTTAATTCTTCTATATTACATGTCCATGCTAGTACAAAGACTGTTTAACCCTCGCATATCCTCCCCATAGATGTGCTCCCGGTTACAGAGTCATGGTCGCCAGGGGCGGCGCGCACCTTGAGTTCTCTATTATTGGGAGCCGACGTTCTCATCACAGCCTCGTCATTAAACGCCGGGATATACAGTGTGTCTGTGGACAAGCAGCAGGAGAGCGGCGTCCTGCACGTGTCCGAGAGGCTGGTGGCGGACGGACTAGCACGTACTGTCACGTCCACCAGCTGTCCAGGTGAGTCTCTATCCTCTCTCCCTCTTCTTTCTTCAGTCCTGGCTGCAGAATTGCTTTTGTTACCGAATGTTTTTGTGAAATATTTTCTCACTCCTTTGCCTTTAATTTAAAGGAAAAAGTGGCAGCTGCTGCTGCGGTGATCTCCTGAAAAGAGTAAGTCAGGTTTTGGGCATTTTTCAGGTGTAATATTCTGTGTGTAAAATATTTCAGCTGCTAGAAGAGGAAGATAGAAAACAAGGGAGGTCGGCAAGGAGCAAAGTGCATTTATATTGAGAATAGAGCAGAAATATTAAAAAATTGCTTTTTGTATTTAATGAGAGGTTTTATATAAATGCTGATGAGTCTGCCCTTAACTGCAGCGTGTGCATGTGATCTGCACATGTGTTCTGCGCATGTGATCTGCGCATGTGTTCTGTCCAGATCGTGCCACTGACTTCACCTTCAGCATTGCAGCATGTGTTCTGCGCCTGTGCTCTGCGCATGTGATCTGCGCATGTGTTCTGTACAGATCGTGCCACTGACTTCACCTTCAGCATTTGCAGCATGTGTTCTGCGCCTGTGCTTGCGCATGTGATCTGCGCATGTTCTGTACAGATCGTGCCACTGACTTCACCTTCAGCATTGCTGCACGTTCTGGCCTGTGATCTGCGCTGTATCTGGCATGTCTGTGCATGTGTTCTGTACAGATCGTGCCACTGACTTCACCTTCAGCATTGCTGCACGTGTTCTGCGCCTGTGATCTGCGCCTGTGATCTGCGCTGTTCTGTGCATGTGTTCTGTACAGATCGTGCCACTGACTTCACCTTCAGCATTGCTGCACGTGTTCTGCGCCTGTGATCTGCGCCTGTGATCTGTGCATGTGTTCTGTACAGATCGTGCCACTGACTTCACCTTCAGCATTGCTGCACGTGTTCTGCGCCTGTGTTCTGTGCAAAAACAACAAGTACTTACGTTGTACTGAAATATTTCCTGTCCATCATCTGCCTCTAAAATTCAGGATATTTTCACCACCTCCAAATGTGACGTGATGCTGGTTGTGAGCGGTGCATATACGAGGCTGACGCTCCCTGTCCTGGAAGTTATTACTTTCAAAAACTTTGAGGATGAAATAAAAATCAGAATTGTTGATATCAGATGGTAGAATAATACACTTCGGGGACGGGTGGAACAGAAGTCGTTCAGTACAGACGCGGTTAATACGTGCGACTGCAAGACGAGCATCGGGGCGTTTGTTTTAATTGCAGAGAAGCCCATCTGTCTCGACCCTTATCTGGTGTCATCCCTCCGCCCCGTGCACGCAGCGCCGTGTTGGGACATGCTGGCACAGATCTGCTCCACGGCGTGCTGTTTATGGGACGGGCACAGAACAAGGCGCGATCCTTACCAGTAATCCCATCATCCTGATCCCATACAGCGGTGTATTGTCAGTAGCACGCGCCCTGTATACACGGGCGCTGCTGATAATGACTTCAGGAGACCACCAGCGAGCGTTGTGCCCTCACCAGCCGATCGGTGGTATGTTTAACCCCTTCCCATCGTCATTTGTAATAGTACGTCCTATGTCAGGTGCGTGTACGGAGCTGCGTTACATGGCCGCAGGCGTCTATAACAAGTGACGAGACCACCGAATGCTGCCCCTTAATTGTCACTGTCAGTATCTGACAACATGAGTGCCGATGGGTTGTCATGCCATAGCCTCTGATCACTGCCATCTTGGTACTCCTAGGAGCTTCATAGACCATCATTTTCTTTTAGGTATTGCTATGTGTAGCCCAAGCGTTCGCAGGTTCACGTTCATCAGATGTCAAAATAATAAAATGAAAAGTAAAAAAAATTAATATCCTCCCCCATTTTTCTTCTTTAACCAGTTCATGACTGGGCCACTTTCCCCTTCCTGACCAGGAAGATTTTCAACGTTTTATTGTACTAAAATATTTTTGAAAACTTAAAATAATTGCTGGCAATTTCATTTCGTGATGCTTTTGGGGTCAATTTTTTTGTCAATTTTATATTCTTCATTAATTTTTTATTTTTTCTGATATTGGGAGAAAATATAAAGAAAAATATTAAATACTTGTCTATTTTTCACTTTTTTTTTTATAACCTCAGAGGATCGGTACAAACATTTCTGTTGTGCTCCCTTTCCATACAAATTATATTTATACATTGGGATTTTTTTTAATGGAGACAGAGCTAGAAACGTAAGTCACACTGGTGCTTGTCTCTTCTTTTGGTTTTATTTTTTTATTAGATTTTTTATTTCAGCCCCCTAGGACCCAGCCGCTCCTGATCACATGTTCGCTGGATCCTGGGTTTTGGCACATTATAAAGTAAAATGAACGATTTTCAAAACTACAACGCATCCTACAAAAAACGAGCCTTGGCCTTGTCAGGAAGGGGTTAAAGAGGCCGATGGTTGGGCAGCAGCTCAGATCCTGGGTCCTGTAGATGGACGTTGCTGCTTTAGTGAATCTTCAGCACTTAGTGGATTTCATTTCTGTATTGTTGGGACATTTTGCACTTGTGCAGATGGCGACCGCTCCCCTGATGCCTCATCTCGTTTTTTCACAGGTGAAGAAGCTGGAGGAGATCATTCTGCAACTTCTACCTAGAGAAAAAATCCCATAAGAAGCGGTGCAGTCGGCTCTGCGTGGAGCTGCGCTGCCGAGCGCCCGATAAAGAAAAGCAGTTCTTGAATTTCAGAAAGTGCCTGGTTCCTACGACGCCGCAGTTTGTGAATCTTTTTTTTTTTTTTTTTTTTTTTTTTTTTACGAGTTTTTTTTTTTTTTTCCCCAATAGAAAATAGAGTCCATTTATAGGTAAAGGTGATTACTGTATAATGTATGGAAATATTCTTGTGCGCTTTTATAGGCTGAAATGTCATTCTTACCTAGTCCTGTGCACAAAGCTGATGGGCTTGTTACAGTGTGTCAGTGCTGAGAGATCAGTTCAGGTCCTATTAATTATTATTATTAGACAAATTATTGCTTATCTAGATGCAGTGTCTCCTGACTCCCCCACACACAAGAGTACAAGACTGAGCTCCCTATAAGAGAGCCACCGCCGGACCCCTCTGTTCTCTTCGTCCAGCGGGGCCCTCTATCCTAGTCGTCCAGCGCACCCCTCTGTCCACGTCGTCCAGCGCACCCCTCTGTCCACGTCGTCCAGCGCACCCCTCTGCAATACTGCCAAGGACAGATGGCGATGTGTGTGACCGCCCGTGAATGAGATACATCATTATAACCATATAGTAGTGCCATGCACAGGACAGATGGGGGTGATGTGTGTGACCGTGCCCTGAGTGAGATACATCATTATAACCATATAGTAGTGCCATGCACAGGACAGATGGGGGTGATGTGTGTGACCGCACTCGTGAATGAGATACATCATGTATAACCATATAGTAGTGCCATGCACAGGACAGATGGGGGTGATGTGTGTGACCGCACTCGTGAATGAGATACATCCATATAGCCATATAGTAGTGCCATGCACAGGACAGATGGGGGTGATGTGTGTGACCGCACTCATGAATGAGATACATCCATATACCATATAGTAGTGCCATGCACAGGACAGATGGGGGTGATGTGTGTGACCGCACTCGTGAATGAGATACATCCATATAGCCATATAGTAGTGCCATGCACAGGACAGATGGGGGGATGTGTGTGACCGCACTCATGAATGAGATACATCCATATAACCATATAGTAGTGCCATGCACAGGACAGATGGGGGTGATGTGTGTGACCGCACTCATGAATGAGATACATCCATATAGCCATATAGTAGTGCCATGCACAGGACAGATGGGGGTGATGTGTGTGACCGCACTCAGTGAATGAGATACATCCATATAGCCATATAGTAGTGCCATGCACAGGACAGATGGGGGTGATGTGTGTGACCGCACTCGTGAATGAGATACATCATGTATAACCATATAGTAGTGCCATGCACAGGACAGATGGGGGTGATGTGTGTGACCGCACTCATGAATGAGATACATCCATAAAAGCCATATAGTAGTGCCATGCACAGGACAGATGGGGGGATGTGTGTGACCGCACTCATGAATGAGATACATCCATATAGCCATATAGTAGTGCCATGCACAGGACAGATGGGGGTGATGTGTGTGACCGCACTCGTGAATGAGATACATCCATATAGCCATATAGTAGTGCCATGCACAGGACAGATGGGGGTGATGTGTGTGACCGCACTCGTGAATGAGATACATCCATATAGCCATATAGTAGTGCCATGCACAGGACAGATGGGGGTGATGTGTGTGACCGCACTCATGAATGAGATACATCCATATAGCCATATAGTAGTGCCATGCACAGGACAGATGGGGGTGATGTGTGTGACCGCACTCGTGAATGAGATACACCATATACCATATAGTATGCCATGCACAGGACAGATGGGGGTGATGTGTGTGACCGCACTCGTGAATGAGATACATCCATATAGCCATATAGTAGTGCCATGCACAGGACAGATGGGGGTGATGTGTGTGACCGCACTCGTGAATGAGATACATCATATAACCATATAGTACTCTGTCAGCCCGGGGTTGGTCGCCCTGATAGACTCTACTTTATCTGCAGACGATGGTGAGTGTGGACGCCCTGAAGAATACACATAATGTGTGCAGAAGCATGGGTGTGGTGTGACGCCTATGATACATCCATCCATATATTGCAGCACAGGACAGTGGGGGTGTGGACGCACTCTATGATACATCTTACTAGTAGCGCACGACGATGGTAGGTGTGACGCATCGAAAAACCATAGCCAATATCTGACGGAGATGGGGGGTGTGCGCCTGAGAACATCATATCCAAGAGTCCACCGAGATGGGGATGTTTGACGCCTCGATGAAACTCATATACAAGTGCTACGGCAGGGGTATGTGGTGACGCACTGAGAAATCATACATAGGTGCCATGCCGGACAGAGGGATGGTGCCGATCGAAGAACATCATACATATAGTAGTGCATCAGAAATGGTGGTGTGTGACGCACTGTAGAGAACACATAGCCTATAGTGCCAGCAAGAATGGGTGATTGGTGACGCACTCTGAATGAAACTCATATCTAGTGCCATGCACAGGACAATGGGGGGATGGTGACGCACTTGAATAATCCTATCCATATTAGCCTGACACAGATGGGTTGGCGCCTGAAGAACAAATAATGCCAGACTGGGATTGTACCCGTAAACATCAACCTTAGATGCCTCACAGACATGGTGTGTTTGCGCTAATGAGATACATATATACCATATGTATGCCTCAGCAGGTGATTGGACCGCCCGATGAATATAGCCTATAGTAGCCTCACAGCGTGATTGTGTGACGCTGAATGGATCACTACATATAGTATGCCAACAGGACAGGGGTGTTGTGCCCCCGTGAGAGAACATCAACATAGTATGCATGCACAGACATGGGGTTTACGCGTGAAGAACTCATAACCATAAGGCATGCAGACGAGGGGATTGTACGCACATGAGATACATATACCAATAGTATGCTGACAGACAATGGGATGTTGACCGCTGAATATACTCAATACTATTATGCCAGCACGGACATGGGTATGTGGACCATGAATGAATACTCCAACCAAATATCGAGAGATGGGATGTGTACCACTCTGAATAGATACACAACAATGTATGCCATGCAAGACAGAGGGTGATGTGTGACCGCCGAGATCACATAACTGTAGCTGCCGGCGTGGTGTGTGCCTGAAAGCTGTATGCATCAAGACGATGGGTTTGTGGACCGCCCTATGGATAATATACAAAATCTGCACAGCATGGGTATGTGTGACGCACTGAAAAACATCAATACTATATATGCTCAGGAAGGGAGTGTGTGACGCCGGAATGAGATCATATTACATATAATGCGCAAGGACATGGGGTGTGGACCGCCCGAGAACTCATATACCATGTGTGCTGCCAGACAGATGGGTGATGGGTGACGCATCTGAAAGTACTCTTACCAATATCTGCCAGACATGGGATTTTACCGCCTGAAGAATACTCATACTTGTTCGCAGGGGGGAGTGTACCTGAATGAGACTATCAAGTAGCTGCCGGACAGAGGGATGGTGTACGCACCGAATAGTACTCATTACATATAGCTACGACAGATGGGATTGTGTGACGCACATGAGACATCATAACCATTGTAGCATGCACAGACGATGGTGTGGTGTGACCGCACTCTGAATGAGATACATCATATAGCCAATTTGCATGCCGGACAGATGGGGAGTGTGTGACCGCACTCTGAATGAGATACATCATATACCATATAGTAGTGCATGCACGGACGATGGGTGATGGTGTGACCGCATCTGATGAGATACATCAATACATATAGTATGCTCCAGGACAGAGGGTGTGTGTGTGACGCCTGAATGAACTATGCCTTAGTATGCCATGCACAGGACAATGGGGATTTGTGACGCACTCTAATAGATACATCATATACCTATTGCAAACAATGGATGGGTGCGACATGAGATACATCCATATACCTTATGCCTGCAGACAGAGGGGGTATGGTGTGACGCATCTGAATGAGAACATCCATAACATTAGTATGCCATGCCAGGACAGAGGGGTGATGTTTGACCGCACTCGTGAATGAGATACATCATATAGCCTAAAGTAGTGCCATGACAGGAGATGGGGTGATGTGTGTGACCGCACTCGTGAATGAGATACATAGTATAACCATATAGTAGTGCCATGCACAGGACAGATGGGGGTGATGTGTGTGACCGCACTCGTGAATGAGATACATCCATATAGCCATATAGTAGTGCCATGCACAGGACAGATGGGGGTGATGTGTGTGACCGTGCCGTGAATGAGATACATCATGATAACCATATAGTAGTGCCATGGACAGGACAGATGGGGGTGATGTGTGTGACCGCACTCATGAATGAGATACATCCATATAGCCATATAGTAATGCCGTGCACAGGACAGATGGGGGTGATGTGTGTGACCGCACTCGTGAATGAGATACATCCATATGCCATATAGTAGTGCCATGCACAGGACAGATGGGGGTGATGTGTGTGACCGCACTCGTGAATGAGATACATCCATATAGCCATATAGTAGTGCCATGCACAGGACAGATGGGGGTGATGTGTGTGACCGCACTCGTGAATGAGATACATCCATATAGCCATATAGTAATGCCATGCACTGGACAGATGGGGGTGATGTGTGTGACCGCACTCGTGAATGAGATACATCCATATAGCCATATAGTAGTGCCATGCACAGGACAGATGGGGGTGATGTGTGTGACCGCACTCGTGAGTGAGATACATCCATATAGCCATATAGTAGTGCCATGCACAGGACAGATGGGGGTGATGTGTGTGACCGCGCCCGTGAATGAGATACATCCATATTGCCATATAGTAGTGCCATGCACAGGACAGATGGGGGTGATGTGTGTGACCGCACTCGTGAATGAGATACATCCATATTGCCATATAGTAGTGCCATGCACAGGACAGATGGGGGTGATGTGTGTGACCGCACTCGTGAATGAGATACATCCATATAGCCATATAGTAATGCCATGCACAGGACAGATGGGGGTGATGTGTGTGACCGCACTCGTGAATGAGATACATCCATATAGCCATATAGTAGTGCCATGCACAGGACAGATGGGGGTGATGTGTGTGACCGCCCGTGAATGAGATACATCCATATAGCCATATAGTAATGCCGTGCACAGGACATGATGGTGGTGATGTGTGTGACCGCACTCATGAATGAGATACATCCATATAGCCATATAGTAATGCCGTGCACAGGACATGATGGTGGTGATGTGTGTGACCGCACTCATGAATGAGATACATCCATATAGCCATATAGTAATGCCGTGCACAGGACATGATGGTGGTGATGTGTGTGACCGCACTCATGAATGAGATACATCCATATAGCCATATAGTAGTGCCATGCACAGGACATGATGGGGGTGATGTGTGTGACCGCACTCATGAATGAGATACATCCATATAGCCATATAGTAATGCCGTGCACAGGACATGATGGGGTGATGTGTGTGACCGCACTCATGAATGAGATACATCCATGTAGCCATATAGTAATGCCGTGCACAGGACAGATGGGGTGATGTGTGTGACCGCACTCATGAATGAGATACATCCATATAGCCATATAGTAGTGCCGTGCACAGGACATGATGGGGGTGATGTGTGTGACCGCACTCATGAATGAGATACATCCATATAGCCATATAGTAATGCCGTGCACAGGACATGATGGTGGTACGTGCTCACTCCTTAAGGGAAAATGAACACTACACAATAGTACTATTAACTGCACTAGTTATTATAGCAAAAACATTATCCCAAGAGCAATATCCAGTTATGGTGCCTGAGACAAGTAAATAATATTGCCCCTAAGAGCCCATGGATCAGGCCACACTCGGACACCCCAGGCGTATCGCTGTGGGTCAACGCTTCATCAGGGACTGTATTTTACGGTTTTTAAAGCGGGGTCCACATTAGTAAAGTATTGATGAGGTGTGCGCATCACTATTGTATTTGTTTCTTAGCTTTTTTGTACCTGGCGCTCTGCACACAGATATCTATACGGACCTCCATTATTGTGCCATTTTAACTATTTCCTTTCCTGTTTGCATGGACTGAGAAGGTTTGTGGTGCTGTATTTAACATTCAACTATCTGCCCAGACTGTTACTTCAGAGCGGCCCCCTGAGTGAGCAGCACTAGAGCCCCCCATACACATCAGATTTCCTATCTGACAGTTACTGGTGGATAAGAGGCATGAGGGGCCACGTGCGGTGGCATCCCGGGGCCTTTGTCACCCGGTGCAGAACTTCCTCCATTATACAGTAACTCATCTTTGTAGAGAAGCAGGTGTATATAAGTTTTGGGCTCTGACCCCGGCCGTACGACAGAGCAGCTGGCTATAAGGATCGGGGTCTGACCCTGGCCGTACGGCATAGTGGGTAACACGGCGGACCGTGGCGCCGGCGCTGGCTGACGCTTTCCAGCACTTTATTACTTGCAGTGTTTGTGTGTTGTGAGTTTTATATATTATAGATGACATTTATTAGAAGTCTTTGTTTAGTGCTGAGGCTGCAGGACGGCGGGGACGGAGGGTGATTTACCCGAGATCCTCCACACGAGGGCTGTCATTACATAGATTACACGGCACCAATATCATTTGGATGCAGCCGCCCCCGTCCTGCTCGGGTTCATTAGATAAAAGTGAAAGTTGTCCGATGTCTCATAACTATTAGTTTTCCATTTATTTCTCTGCAGTGTCCTGACATCTGATGGTAATAAATTGTTTCTCTGTTCTCTCCTGTCCATTACTTCATTGCTCCGGTCCTGAGAGCCACCGGTGTGTGACACTGGGTGTCCGGACCCCACCCCAGCCGGGGGGCCACATGTCCTGTGTAAAGAAACTCCCACTACATTGCACTGTTTGTGACAGAAGGAAGCCTGTGATATAGACAGCATTACACTTCAGAGCTGCATTCATCATTATCTGCACAAAGCTGGTGAATCTTCAGGAATATACTGCCCCCTGTATCCTAGAAACTGAGCAAAGACATTAGGAGGCGAGTCTGACCAATGTGTGTACACAGTGACTGCACCAGCAGAATAGTGAGTGCAGCTCTGGAGTATAATACAGGATGTAACTCAGGATCAGTAATGTAATGTATGTACACAGTGACTGCACCAGCAGAATAGTGAGTGCAGCTCTGGGGTATAATACAGGAGGTAACTCAGGATCAGTAATGTAATGTATGTACACAGTGACTGCACCAGCAGAATAGTGAGTGCAGCTCTGGAGTATAATCAGGATGTAACTCAGGATCAGTAATGTAATGTATGTACACAGTGACTGCACCAGCAGAATAGTGAGTGCAGCTCTGGGTATAATACAGGATTGTAACTCAGGATCAGTAATGTAATGTATGTACACAGTGATCTGCACCAGCAGAATAGTGAGTGCAGCTCTGGGGTATAATACAGGATGTAATCAGGATCAGTAATGTAATGTATATACACAGTGACTGCACCAGCAGAATAGTGAGTGCAGCTCTGGAGTATATACAGGATGTAACTCAGGATCAGTAATGTAATGTATGTACACAGTGACTGCACCAGCAGAATAGTGAGTGCAGCTCTGGGTATAATAGGATGTAATCAGGATCAGTATGTAATGTATATACACAGTGACTGCACCGCAGAATAGTGAGTGCAGCTCTGGGGTATAATACAGGAGGTAACTCAGGATCAGTAATGTAATGTTGTACACAGTGACTGCACAGCAGAATAGTGAGTGCAGCACTGGAGTATAATACAGGATGTAACTCAGGATCAGTAATGTATGTACACAGTGACTGCACCAGCAGAATAGTGGTGCAGCTCTGGAGTATAATACAGGATGTAACTCAGGATCAGTAATGTAATGTATTACACAGTGACTGCACCAGCAGAATAGTGAGTGAGCTCTGGGGTATAATACAGGATGTAAATCAGGATCGTAATGTAATGTATGTACACAGTGACTGACCAGCAGAATAGTGAGTGCAGCTCTGGAGTATAATACAGGATGTAACTCAGGATCAGTAATGTATGTATCACAGTGACTGCACCAGCAGATAGTGAGTGCAGCTCTGGAGTATAATACAGGATGTAACTCAGATCAGTAAGTAATGTATTACACAGTGACTGCACCAGCAGAATAGTGAGTGCAGCTCTGGGGTATAATACAGGATGTAACTCAGGATCAGTATGAAATTGTATGTCCATACTATAGCATATTTATGAGTGCATGCTCTGGGTAATAAATGTACTCTGGATCTTACTGTAATTTTATGTCACGTGCTGAACCACGATGTGTGAGTTGCAAGCGCATGTGTGTATAACTACTAGGATTGTACTAGGAATCCTTGTAAGAAGTACACAGTACTGCACCAGCAAAAGTGAGTGCATCTGGAGTATATTACAGGATGAACCAGGACAGTATGATGTGACACAGTGACTGCACCAGCAGAATAGTGAGTGCAGCTCTGGTATAATACAGGATGTAACTCAGGATCAGTAAGTAATGTATGTACCAGTGACTGCACCAGCAGAATAGTGCATTGGAAGAGTCTGACAATTGTGTACACATGACTGACCGCAGAATAGAGTGCAGTCTGGTATATACAGATGAATCAGGATCATATAAGTAAGTACCGAGTGGTGCACAAGGAGTATAGTGATGGGGAAAGTGTGCCTGGTATAAACAGATGTAATCGATCAGTAATGTATTACACAGGACGCACCAGCAAAGTGAGTGCAGCTTGGGTAATAAGAGTACGATCAGTAATGTAATGTATTAACAGTACTGCCGCGAATAGTGAGTGCGCTCGGTATAAGGATTACTCGATCAGTAATGTAATGTATCACAGTGACTGACCAATAGTAGTGCAGTGGTATAATACAGGGTAACTAGATCATAATGTATGTACACGTGACTGCCAGCAGAATAGGATGCAGCCTGGTATAATACAGATGTAACTCAGGATTAATGTATTAACAGGACTGCACAGCAGAAGTGAGTGCAGCTTGGTATATACAGGATGTAATCAGATCAGTAATGAATGATACACAGTGACTGCACCACAAATATGGTGCAGCTCTGGGTATAAAGGATGTAACTCAGGTCAGTATTATGTTGTACACAGTGACTGCACCACAAGTGAGTGCAGCTCTGGGTATAATACAGGATGTAACCAGGACGATGAGATACACAGTGACTGCACCAGCGAATGTGAGTGCACTCTGGTATAATACAGGATGTAACTCAGGATCAAGTTGTATACATGACTGCACCAGCAGAATAGTATGCAGTCTGGTAAATACAGGATGTACTCAGGATCAGTAATGTAAGTAGTACCAGTGACTGCACCAGCAGAATATGAGTGCAGCTCGGAGTATAAACGGATGTAATCAGGATCAGTAATGTAAGTATTACACAGTGACTGCACAGCAGAAGTGAGTGCAGTCTGGGTATAAACAGGTGTAACTCAGGATCAGTAATGTAATTAGTAACATGATGCACCAAAGGAGTGCAGTGGGTATATACAGATTAATAGATCATAATGAGTACACAGGAGCCCAGCAAAAGTGAGTGAGTTGGGGTATAAACAGGATGTAACTCAGTCATAATGTAATGTATGTAACGTGACTGCACCAGAGAATAGGAGTGCAGCTTGGAGTATAATAAGGATGTAACTCAGGATCAGTAATGTAATGTATGTACACAGTGACTGCACCAGCAGAATAGTGAGTGCAGCTCTGGGTATAATACAGATGTAACTCAGGATCAGTAATGTAATGTATACACAGTGACTGCACCAGCAGAATAGTGAGTGCAGCTCTGGGTTAATACAGGAGGTAACTAGGATCAGTAATGTAATGTATGTACACAGTGACTGCACCACAGAATAGTGAGTGCAGCTCTGGAGTATAATACAGGATGTAACTCAGGACAGTAATGTATGATCACAGTGACTGCACAGCAGAATAGTGAGTGCAGTTGGAGTATAATACAGGATGTAACTCAGGATCAGTAATGTATGATTACACAGTGACTGCACCAGCAGAATAGTGAGTGCAGCTCTGGAATAATACAGGAGTAAATCAGGATCAGTAATGTATATGTACAGTGACTGACCAGCAGAAAGAGTGCAGCTCTGGAGTATAATACAGGATGTAACTCAGGATCAGTAATGTAATGTACACAGTGACTGCACCAGCAGAATAGTGAGTGCAGCTCTGGGTATAATACAGGATGTAACTCAGGATCAGTAATGTAATGTATTACACAGTGACTGCACCAGCAGAATAGTGAGTGCAGCTTGGGGTATAATCAGGATGTAACTCAGGATCAGTAATGTAATGTATGTACACAGTGACTGCACCAGCAGAATAGTGAGTGCAGCTCTGGAGTATAAACAGGATGTAACAGGATCAGTAATGTAATGTATGTACACAGTGACTGCACCGCAGAATAGTGAGTGCAGCTCTGGGGTATAAACAGGATGTAACTCAGGATCATAATGTAAATGATGACAAAGTGACTGCACCAGCAGAATAGTGAGTGCACTCGGGGTATAATACAGGATGTAACTCAGGATCAGATGTATGTACACAGGACTGCACAGCGAATAGTGATGCAGCTCGGAATAATAAGGATGTAACAGGATCAGTAATGTAATGGTATGTACACAGTGACTGATACCAGCAGAAAGTGAGTGCAGCTCTGGAGTATAATACAGGATGTAACTCAGGATCAGTAATGTAAGTATGTACACAGTGACTGCACCAGCAGAATAGTGAGTGCAGCTCTGGAGTAAATACAGGATGTAACTCAGGATCAGAAATGTAATGTATGTACACAGGACTGCCCAGCAGAATAGTGAGTGCAGTCTGGAGTATAATACAGGATGTAACTCAGGATCAGTAATGTAATGTATGTACACAGTGACTGCACCAGCAAATAGTGAGTGCAGCTCTGGTTAATCAGGATGTAACTCAGGATCAGTAATGTAATGTATGTACACAGTGACTGCACCAGCAGATAGTGAGTGCATCTGGGTATAATCAGGATGAACTATGATTCAGTAATGTAAGAGACACAGTGACTGCACCAGCAGAATAGTGAGTCAGTAGGGTAATGATGTAAAGGATCAAAGTAATGTGTACAGTGCTGCCAGCGAATAGTGATGCACTCGGGTATAAACAGGTGACTCATCAGTAGAATGTTTACACAGGACTGCACCAGCGAATAGTGAGTGCAGCTCTGGGTTAATCAGGTACAGGCGATTAGATAACGGATCCGCAATAGGAGTCAGTCGAGTTAATACGGAAAACCAGGATCATAATAATGTATGTACACAGTGACTGCACCAGCAGAATGATGAGTTGGAGTATAAACAGGTGTAACTCAGGATCAAATGTAATTATACTGGGCACAAAGGTGAGTGCAGCTGTGGGAATACAGGATTAACTCAGGATCAAATGTAATGATGTCAGTGACGCACCACAATAAGTGAGTGAGTTGGGGTAAATCAGGATGTAATAGGATCAAATGAATGTCCCAGGATGTCCACAGAATGATGCATGGAATA
>JARQOD010000003.1:599772677-599826327 GCA_033576555.1 Oophaga sylvatica
CTGTATGGTGGTAGTATATGGGCACTATATGGGGTAATATATGGGCAATCTATGGTGGTATATGGGCACTCTATGGTGGTACTATAGGCACTGTATGGTGGTAATACGTGGGCACTATATGGTCGTAGTATATTGGCAATTTATGGTATTCAGACCCCTTTACATTTTTCAATCTTTGTTACATTGCAGCAATTTGGTAAATTCAGTAAAGTTCCTTTTTCCTCATTATTGTGCACTCTGCACCCCATCTTCACTGAAAAAAAACAGAAATGTAGACATTTTTGCAAATTTATTAAAAAAGAAAAACTGAAACCTCACATGGCTATAAGTATTCACACCCTTTGCTCAGTATTGAGGAGAAGCACCCTTTGATCTAGTACAGCCATGAGTCTTCTTGGGAATGATGCAACAAGTTCTTCACCCCTGGATTTGGGGATCCGCTGCCATTCTTCCTGGCAGATCCTCTCCAGTTCCGTCAGGTTGGATGGTGAACGTTGGTGGACGGCCATTTTCAGGTCTCTCCAGAGATGCTCAGTTGGGTTTAGGTCAGGGCTCTGGCTGGGTCAGTCAGGAATGGTCACAGAGTTGTTCTGAAGCCACTCCTTTGTTATTTTTAGCTGTGTGCTTAGGGTCATTGTCTTGTTGGAAGGTGAACCTTCGGCCAAGTCTGAGGTCCAGAGCACTGGAAGAGGTTTTCATCCAGGATATCTCTGTACTTGGCCGCATTCATGTTTCCTTCAATTGCAGCTAGTCGTTCTGTCCCTGCAGCAGAAAAACACCCCCATAGCATGATGCTGCCTCCACCATGCTTCACTGTGGGGATTGTATTGGGCAGGTGATGAGCAGTGCCTGGTTTTCTCCACACATACCGCTTAGAATTATCACCAAAAAGTTCTATCTTCGTCTCATCAGACCAGAGAATCTTATTTCTCATAGTCTGGGAGTCCTTCATGTGTTTTTAGTAAACTCTATGCGGCTTTCATATGTCTGGCACTGAGGAGAGGCTTCCGTCAGGCCACTCTGCCATAAAGACCTGACTGGTGGAGGCTGCAGTGATAGGTGACTTTGTGGAACTTTCTCCCATCTCCCTCCTGCATCTGTGGAGCTCAGCCACAGTGATCTTGGGGTTCTTCTTTACCTCTCTCACCAAGGCTCTTCTCCCACGATTGCTCAGATTGGCTGGACGGCCAGGTCTAGGAAGACTTCTGGTGGTCCCAAACTTCTGCCATTTAAGGATTATGGAGGCCACTGTGCTCTTAGGAACCTCGAGTACTGCAGAAATTATTTTGTAACCTTGGCCAGATCTGTGCCTTGCCACAATTCTGTCTCTGAGCTCCTTGGCCAGTTCCTTTGACCTCATGATCCTCATTTGGTGTGACATGCACTGTGAGCTGTGAGGTCTTATATAGACAGGTGTCGCTTTTACAAATCAAGTCCTATGCAGTGTAATTACACACAGCTGGACTCCAATGAAGGAGTAGAACCATCTCAAGGAGGATCACAAGGAAATGGACAGCATGTGACGTAAATATGAGCGTCTGAGCAAAGGGGCTGAAGACTTATGACCATGTGATATTTCAGTTTTTCTTTTTTAATAAATTTGCAAAAGTTTCAGCATTTCTGGCTTCTTTCCATCAAGATGGGGTGCAGAGTGCACATTAATGATGAAAAAATGAACTTTTTTGAATTTACCAAATGTCTGCAATGAAACAAAGAGTGAAAAATTTAAAGGGGTCTGAATACTTTCCGAACCGACTGTATATGGGCACTGTATGGTGGTAATATTTGGGCACTATATGATGATGGTATATAGGCAATGTATGTTGGTATATGGGCACTGTATAGTTGTAGCATATGGGCACTGTAAATATGGTATCTACATGACAGCATATATAAATGCTGTGAATCTCCTATATGGTAACATTATGGCGGAGCTATGGACAGTGTGTAGTGAGGTTATATGGACTCTGGTAACTGTATAACATATGGACACTATATGGCAATTGTACTTGCACACTGAATGGCAGTATTATATGGAAGGTGTATGGCAGAACTGTGGGCACGGTATTACGGTATCATATGGGCACTGATGTTGATCTTCTACATTTTAGATCCGTTTCTGGGATGATGTTCCTGGGGAGCGGCGTGTTCCCCCTTATCGTCTTTTCCTCTGGTGAGTATTACTAATTCACAGAAATAATTTATTAATTGTACTATTTTATTTTATTCAGTATCATGCAGCGAGCGGTGCTGGGGGCTATCGTTCCTGCGTTGCTGCTGTCCCCGTGCTGGTGAATGTGCTGCAGTCAGCATGGTGGGGGGTGGTTTGGCATGTGCTACAGTTGCACTCCGGGGGGGAATGTGCTGCTGTCCCGCGCTGGGTGGATGTGCTGCTGTCCCGCGCTGGTGGATGTGCTGTGTCCCCGCTGGGTGGATGTGCTGCTGTCCCGCGCTGGGTGGATGTGCTGCTGTCCCGCGCTGGGTGGATGTGCTGCTGTCCCGCGCTGGGTGGATGTGCTGCTGTCCCGCGCTGGGTGGATGTGCTGCTGTCCCGCGCTGGGTGGATGTGCTGCTGTCCCGCGCTGGGTGGATGTGCTGCTGTCCCGCGCTGGGTGGATGTGCTGCTGTCCCGCGCTGGGTGGATGTCTGCTGTCCCGCGCTGGGTGGATGTGCTGCTGTCCCGCGTTGGGTGGATGTGCTGCTGTCCTGCTTGGGTAGATGTGCTGCTGTCCCGCGTGGGTGGATGTGCTGCTGTCCTGCGCTGGGTGGATGTGCTGCTGTCCCGCGTAGGGGGATGTGCTGCTGTCCCGGCTGGGTGGTGTGCTGCTGTCCTGCGCTAGATGGATGTGCTGCAGTCACGCGCGAGAGGGGGAATGTGCTGCTGTCCTGCGCTGGGTGTATGTGCTGCTGTCCCGCGCTAGGTGTGATGTGCTGCTGTCCCGGCTGGTGGATGTGCTGCTGTCCCGCGCTGGGTGGATGTGCTGCTGTCCCGCGCTGGGTGGATGTGCTGCTGTCCCGCCTGGGTGGATGTGCTGCAGTCACCGCAGAGGGGGGAATGTGCTGCTGTCCCTCCTGGGTGGATGTGCTGCTGTCCCGCGCTGGTGGATGTGCTGCGTCAGCGCGAGGGGGGGAATGTGCTGCTGTCCTGCTCTGGGTGTATGTGCTGCTGTCCCGCGCTAGGTGGATGTGCTGCTGTCCCGCGCTGGGTGGATGTGCTGCTGTCCCGCGCTGGGTGGTTGTGCTGCTGTCCTGCGCTAGGTGGATGTGCTGCAGTCACGCGCGAGAGGGGGGGAATGTGCTGCTGTCCCGCGCTGGGTGGATGTGCTGCTGTCCCGCGCTGGGTGGATGTGCTGCAGTCATGCGCGAGAGGGGGGAATGTGCTGCTGTCCTGCGCTGGGTGTATGTGCTGCTGTCCCGCGCTGGGTGTATGTGCTGCTGTCCCGCGCTGGTGTATGTCGCTGTCCCGCGCTGGGTGGATGTGCTGCTGTCCCGCGCTGGGTGGATGTGCTGCTGTCCCGCGCTAGGTGGATGTGCTGCAGTCACGCGCGAGAGGGGGGGGAATGTGCTGCTGTCCTGCGCTGGGTGGATGTGCTGCAGTCACGCGCGAGAGGGGGGGAATGTGCTGCAGTCACGCACGGCAATGAAGAAAACAGAATAGGTATTGAGTTATGGAACGTGGTAAATGCGCTGCTGAAAGTGTAATAGAAATTATGTTCCCAATATTCCCCCTTATATCGCTCCTTCGACAGAAATATAGGAAACCGCGAGCAAGAAAACATGGCGACGTAGAATCAGATATTTCTAGTGCTTTTACTGCGTACAAATAAGACATAAAGTCTGCGCTCGATCTCGTGTGATCCCCTCCCGTAAACGGAAATTATCCCGTCATTCACACGACGCAGAGATAAAAGACAAATCAAAAAACAAACACTGGCGGAATTATTATGATATTTTACATACTTATGTTTATCACGGAGGCCGATGTCTGACCGGCGCCGAGCGATCCCGCAGCTCATGTGGCACAGCTGGAGAATTTCAGTCGTAGCATCATGGCACCGTTCACACGACGGATCCGGGACTCGCTGCTCCGGAATTCATCCTGTGGAGGGCGGATTATTGCCATAAACTTCTCTGGGTAAATAAAGTGTCTGGCGACGGATTCCTGAGATCTGCGGAGGAATCCTCTGTACACGAGACATCTGGAGCTGTCACCGGCCGCAGCAGATACCAGCAGTACATGCACACAGCAACGTCACAGCGTACACAGCAACGTCACAGCGCACACGGCAACGTCACAGCACACACGGCAGCGTCACAGCGCACACTGCAGCATCACAGCGCACACGGCAGTGTCACAGCGCACACGGCAACGTCACAGCGTACACGGCAACGTCACAGCGTACACTGCAACGTCACAGCGTACACCGCAACGTCACAGCGCACACGGCAACGTCACAGCTCACACTGCAGCATCACAGCGCACACGTCAGTGTCACAGCGCACACGGCAACGTCACAGCGTACACGGCAACGTCACAGCGTACACCGCAACGTCACAGAGTACACGGCAACGTCACAGCGTACACGGCAGCATCACAGCGCACCAGCAACATCACAGCACACACGGCAGCGTCACAGCGCACACGGCAGCGTCACAGCGCACACAGCAACATCACAGCGTACACGGGAACGTCACAGCGCACACGGCAGCGTCACAGCGCACACAGCAACATCACAGCGTACACGGCAACGTCACAGCGCACACGGCAGCGTCACAGCGCACACAGCAACATCACAGCTTACACAGCAACATCACAGCGTATACGGCAACGTCACAGCGCACGCGGCAGCGTCACAGCGCACACAGCAACATCACAGCGTACACAGCAACATCACAGCGTACACGGCAACGTCACAGCGCACGCGGCAGCGTCACAGCGCACACAGCAACATCACAGCGTACACGGCAACGTCACAGCGCACACGGCAACGTCACAGCGTACACGGCAGCGTCACAGAGTACACTGCAACGTCACAGCGTACACGGCAACGTCACAGCGTACACTGCAACGTCACAGCGTACACGGCAACGTCACAGAGTACACGGCAACGTCACAGCGTACACGGCAGCGTCACAGTGCACACAGCAACATCACAGCACACACGGCAGCGTCACAGCGCACACAGCAACGTCACAGCGCACACAGCAACATCACAGCGTACACGGCAACGTCACAGCGCACACGGCAGCGTCAGCGCACACAGCAACATCACAGCTTACACAGCAACATCACAGCGTACACGGCAGCGTCACAGCGCACACAGCGTACACAGCAACATCACAGCGTACACGGCAACGTCACAGCGCGCGCGGCAGCGTCACAGCGCACACAGCAACATCACAGCGTACACGGCAACGTCACAGCGCACACGGCAACGTCACAGCGTACACGGCAGCGTCACAGAGTACACTGCAACGTCACAGCGTACACGGCAATGTCACAGCGCACACGGCAATGTCACAGCGCACACGGCGATGTCACAGCGCACGGCGACGTCACAGCGACACGCAGCATCACGCGCACACCGCAACGTCACAGCGCACACGGCAGCGTCACAGCGCACACGGCAATGTCACAGCGCACACGGCAATGTCACAGCGCACACGGCAGCGTCACAGCGCACACTGCAACGTCACAGTGCACAGCGGCGAACCCTAGCACTCAGGATGACATTGCTGTCCGATACGATAGAACATCGTATATTGGACCCATGCCGGAGTTTTAGAACTGCAGAAGTGGAGCAGTGCAGAACCTTAGGTCTGAAGAGAAGCAAAGCACCCACTCGCTTCATGCCGGGGTTATAGCACCCGCTCGCTTCATGCCGAGGTTATAGCACCCGCTCGCTTCATACCGGGGTTATAGCACCCACTCGCTTCATGCCGGGGTTATAGCACCCACTCGCTTCATGCAGGGGTTATAGCACCCACTCGCTTCATGCAGGGGTTATAGCACCCACTCGCTCCATGCCGGGGTTATAGCACCCGCTCGCTCCATGCCGGGGTTATAGCACCCACTCGCTTCATGCCGGGGTTATAGCACCCGCTCGCTTCATGCCGGGGTTATAGCACCCGCTCGCTTCATGCCGGGGTTATAGCACCCACTCGCTTCATGCAGGGGTTATAGCACCCACTCGCTCATGCCGGATTATAGCACCCATCGCTTCATGCAGGGGTCTATAGCACCCACCGCCCCATGCCGGGGATATAGCACCGCTCGCTCCATCCGGGTATAGCACCCACTCGCTCCATGCCGTGGTTATAGCACCCGCTCGCTCCATGCCGGGATGATAGCACACCCTCGCTCCATGCATGGGTTATAGCATCCGCTCGCTCGATGCATGGGTTATAGCACCCGCTCGCTCATGCCAGGGTTATAGCACCCACTCGCTCCATGCCAGGGTTATAGCACCCACTCGCTCCATGCCAGGGTTATAGCACCCACTCGCTTCATGCGGGATTATAGCACCCGCTCGCTCCATGCCGGGATTATAGCACCCGCTCGCTCCATGCCGGGATTATAGCATCCCTCGCTTCATGCCGGGTTATAGCACCCGCTCGCTCCATGCCGGGGTTATAGCACCCGCTCGCTCCATGCCGGGATTATAGCACCCGCTCGCTTCATGCCGGGATTATAGCACCCGCTCGCTTCATGCCGGGATTATAGCACCCGCTCGCTCCATGCCGGGTTATAGCACCCGCTCGCTCCATGCCGGGATTATAGCACCCGCTCGCTCCATGCCGGGATTATAGCACCCGCTCGCTTCATGCCGGGATTATAGCACCCGCTCGCTTCATGCCGGGATTATAGCACCCACTCGCTCCATGCCGGGATTATAACATAGGAAAAAACGATGATGTGAGTCCAGCTGATTAAAAGACTGAATTTCTTCAAAAATGGTAAAAAGCTTTGACAAAGAACACAGCATGTGTTCGAAACGCGTTGCTGCGTGTACTGGGTGCCATATGTAATAATGCTGGACTCACATCATCGTTTTTTCATGTGCACTCTGGTTCCTCCACCTGAGAGTCCGTGCAGAGGTCTACCACTGTGGTAAGCTGGCATAACATAGGGGTTCAGTGGTCATCTAGGGAGTATGATAGCGCTATATGACCAAAGCATAATAATTATATATGTTCCTCCAGTATTTCCGGCTCTCGCAGTCCAGAAGCTCCATGTGAACCCCCAGATTACTGCGAAGATCTCTGCAGCTGCGTCCAGTAAGTCTAAAGCTTCTGATTCCTTCATGTGCCCCAAATCCTATAGAACTGGATCCAATATGAAATGTTATCATTTTTGGATGGATATAAAATCTAACACAAAGTAACAAACATGAGTATTCGTTATATTCTTATACAGTATATAGGGGCAATATTATAGTAGTTATATTCTTGTACATAGGGGCAGTATTATAGTAGTTATATTCTTGTACATAGGAGCAGTATTATAGTAGTTATATTCTTGTACATAGGGGCAGTATTATAGTAGTTATATTCTTGTACATAGGGGCAGTATTATAGTAGTTATATTCTTGTACATAGGGGCAGTATTATAGTAGTTATATTCTTGTACATAGGGGCAGTATTATAGTAGTTATATTCTTGTACATAGGGCAGTATTATAGTAGTTATATTCTTGTACATAGGGGCAGTATTATAGTAGTTATATTCTTGTACATAGGAGCAGTATTATAGTAGTTATATTCTTGTACATAGGGGGCAGTATTATAGTAGTTATATTTTGTACATAGGGGCAGTATTATAGTAGTATATTCTTGTACATAGGGGCAGTATTATAGTAGTTATATTCTTGTACATAGGAGCAGTATTATAGTAGTTATATTCTTGTACCTAGGGGCAATATTATAGTAGTTATATTCTTGTACCTAGGGGCAGTATTATAGTAGTTATATTCTTGTATATAGGAGCAGTATTATAGTAGTTATATTCTTGTACCTAGGGGCAGTATTATAGTAGTTATATTCTTGTACAAAGGGGGCAGTGTTATATTAGTTATATTCTTGTACATAGGGGCAGTATTATAGTAGTTATATTCTTGTATATAGGGCAGTATTATAGTAGTTATATTCTTGTACATAGGAGCAGTATTATAGTAGTTATATTCTTGTATATAGGGGCAGTATTATAGTAGTTATATTCTTGTATATAGGGCAGTATTATAGTAGTTATATTCTTGTATATAGGAGCAGTGTTATAGTAGTTATATTCTTGTATATAGGGGCAGTATTATAGTAGTTATATTCTTGTATATAGGGGCAGTATTATAGTAGTTATATTCTTGTATATAGGAGCAGTATTATAGTAGTTATATTCTTGTACATAGGAGCAGTATTATAGTAGTTATATTCTTGTACATAGGAGCAGTGTTATAGTAGTTATATTCTTGTATATAGGAGCAGTATTACAGTAGTTATATTCTTGTATATAGAGGCAGTATTATAGTAGTTATATTATTGTACATAGGGCTGTATTATAGTAGTTATATTATTGTACATAGGGCTGTATTATAGTAGTTATATTCTTGTATATAGGGGGCAGTATTATAGTAGTTATATTCTTGTACATAGGAGCAGTATTATAGTAGTTATATTCTTGTACATAGGAGCAGTATTATAGTAGTTATATTCTTGTACATAAGGGCAGTATTATAGTAGTTATATTCTTGTACATAGGGGCAGTATTATAGTAGTTATATTCTTGTACATTGGAGCAGTATTATAGTAGTTAAATTCTTGTACATAGGGGCAGTATTATAGTAGTTATATTCTTGTATATAGGGGGCAGTATTATAGTAGTTATATTCTTGTACATAGGAGCAGTATTATAGTAGTTATATTCTTGTACATAGGAGCAGTATTATAGTAGTTAAATTCTTGTACATAGGGGCAGTATTATAGTAGTTATATTCTTATACATAGGGGCAGTATTATAGTAGTTATATTCTTGTACATAGGAGCAGTATTATAGTAGTTATATTCTTGTACATAGGGGCAGTATTATAGTAGTTATATTCTTGTACATAGGAGCAGTATTATAGTAGTTATATTCTTGTACATAGGGGCAGTATTATAGTAGTTATATTCTTGTACATAGGAGCAGTATTATAGTAGTTATATTCTTGTACATAGGGGCAGTATTATAGTAGTTATATTCTTGTATATAGGAGCAGTATTATAGTAGTTATATTCTTGTACATAGGAGCAGTATTATAGTAGTTATATTCTTGTACATAGGAGCAGTATTATAGTAGTTATATTCTTGATATAGGGGCAGTATTATAGTAGTTATATTCTTGTATATAGGGGCAGTATTATAGTAGTTATATTCTTGTACATAGGAGCAGTATTATAGCAGTTATATTCTTGTACATAGGAGCAGTATTATAGCAGTTATATTCTTGTACATAGGAGCAGTATTATAGTAGTTATATTCTTGTACATAGGAGCAGTATTATAGTAGTTATATTCTTGTAATAGGGGCAGTATTATAGTAGTTATATTTTTGTACATAGGGCAGTATTATAGTAGTTATATTCTTGTATATAGGGGCAGTATTATAGTAGTTATATTCTTGTACATAGGAGCAGTATTATAGTAGTTATATCTTGTATATAGGGCAGTATTATAGTAGTTATATTCTTGTATATAGGAGCAGTATTATAGTAGTTATATTCTTGTACATAGGAGCAGTGTTATAGTAGTTATATTCTAGTATATAAGAGCAGTATTATAGTAGTTATATTCTTGTACATAGGGGCAGTATTATAGTAGATATATTCTTGTACATAGGAGCAGTATTATGTAGTTATATTCTTGTATATAGGAGCAGTATTATAGTAGTTATATTCTTGTACATAGGGGCAGTATTATAGTGGTTATATTCTTGTACATAGGGGCAGTATTATAGGGTTATATTCTTGTACATAGGAGCAGTATTATAGTAGTATATTTCTTGTATATAGGGGCAGTATTATAGTAGTTATATTCTTGTACATAGGGGCAGTATTATAGTAGTTATACTCTGTACATAGGGACAGTATTATAGTAGTTATATTCTTGTATATAGGGGCGTATTATGTAGTTATATTCTTGTACATAGGAGCAGTATTATAGCAGTTATATTCTTGTACATAGGAGCAGTATTATAGACATGCTGCGGTCTATAAAGATGCGCCTCATGTCCGGATACGCAGGGCCGCCGGATTTCATAAATTCCCCTCCACTTTGCTGTGACATCTGGACGCTGCGGCTGTACGCAGCGTTCAATCCCCAGCAAATCCTGATGTAATCTGGACGGTGGGAACATAGCCTTACAGTAGTTACATACGAGTGTTTCCTTTTTCCGGGTGGTCCCTGTAGCCGGTGATGTTACAGACTTCGGTGTATATGAAGGAAACGTTTTCCGGGGTTTACAGCCGCCGTAATCCCGTCTATTGTCTTCCAGTTGTACATTATAGTAAATCCAGTTTAACCAGTCTCGCGGTCCCAGTAAGCCCCTGCGCTGGTTGTCCTGACCCTGTGTGCTCCTGTGTATTGGGGGGCCTGCTCTGGGGGCTCTGTGTATACATGTGACACCTCGGTAGATCTGTCGTCTGTACAGCTGCTTATCTGACCAGACATCACCAGCTGATTATGGGACAAGTTCCCGCAGGTCCTTATGGTGCAGAGTGAAGTCTGTACCTGCCGGACACTCGTACTTTAGTCCTATTCAGCAAACAAGAGGTTAATCCCAGCTGCAGGTGGGGTCTGCACCTTTTCTTATTATTATATATTTTTATAGCGCCATTTATTCCATGGCGCTTTACATGTGAGAAGGGGCAAATATAGACAAGTACAATAAACGTGAGCAATACAAGACACATATAAGAACAGAAGGAGAGAGGACCCTGCCCGCGAGGGCTCTCAGTCTACAGGGGAGAGAGGACCTGCCCGCGAGGGCTCTCAGTCTACAGGGGGAGAGAGGACCCTGCCCACGAGGGCTCACAGTCTACAGGGGATGAGAGAGGACCCTGCCCGCAAGGGCTCATAGTCTACAGGGGGAGAAAAGACCCTGCCCACGAGTGCTCACAGTCTACAGGGGGAAAGAGGAACCTGCCCACGAGGGCTCTCAGTCTACAGGGGGAGAGAGGACCCTGCCCGCGAGGGCTCACAGTCTACAGGGGAGGAGGACCCTGCCCGAGGGCTCTCAGTCTACAGGGGGAGAGAGGACCCTGCCCGCAAGGGCTCATAGTCTACAGGGGGAGAAAGGACCCTGCCCACGAGGGCTCACAGTCTACAGGGGGAGAGAGGAACCTGCCCACGAGGGCTCTCAGTCTACAGGGAGAGAGAGGACCCTGCCCTTGAGGGCTCACAGTCTACAGGGGATGAGAGAGGACCCTGCCCGCAAAGGCTCATAGTCTACAGGGGGAGAAAGGACCCTGCCCAGGAGGGCTCACATTCTACAGGGATGAGAGAGGACCCTGCCCGCGAGGGCTCACAGTCTACAGGGGGAGAGAGAAGACTCTGCCCGCAAGGGCTCATAGTTACAGGGGGAGAGAGGACCCTGCCCACAAGGGCTCACAGTCTACGGGGGAGAGAGAAGACTCTGCCCGCGAGGACTCACAATCTACAGGGGGAGAGAGGACCCTGCCCGCGAGGACTCACAATCTACAGGGGGAGAGAGGACCCTGCCCGCGAGGGCTCACAATCTACAGGGGGAGAGAGGACCCTGCCCGCGAGGGCTCACAGTCTACAGGGGAGAGAGAAGACTCTGCCCGCAAGGGCTCATAGTTACAGGGGGAGAGAGGACCCTGCCCACGAGGGCTCACAGTCTACGGGAGGAGAGAAGACTCTGCCCGCGAGGGCTCACAGGCTACAGGGGGAGAGAGGACCCTGCCCGCGAGGGCTCACAGTCTACAGGGGAGAGAGGGCCCTGCCCGCTAGGGCTCACAGTCTACAGGGGAGAGAGGGCCCTGCCTGCGAGGGCTCACAGTCTACAGGGGAGAGAGGCCCTGCCCGCGAGGGCTCAAGTCTACAGGGGAGAGAGGACCCTGCCCGCGAGGGCTCACAGTCTACAGGGAGAGAGGCCCTGCCCGCAGGCTCACAGTCTACAGGGGAGAGAGGACCCTGACCGCGAGGGCTCACAGTCTGTACAGGGGAGGGAAGTGAGAGAGGCCCTGCCCACGAGGGCTCACAGTCTACAGGGGAGAGAGACCCTGCCCCGAGGGCTCACAGTCTACAGGGGAGAGAGAGGGCCCTGCCCGCAGGGCTCACAGTCTACAGGGGAGAGAGGCCCTGCCCCGAGGGCTCACAGTCTACAGGGGGAGAGAGGACCCCTGCCCGCGGAGGGCTCCACAGTCTACAGGGGAGAGAGGACCCTGCCGCGAGGGCTCACAGTCTACAGGGGAGAGAGGACCCTGCCCGCGAGGGCTCACAGTCTACAGGGTGATGAGGGCCCTGCCCCGAGGGCTCACAGTCTACAGGGGGAGAGGACCCTCCCGCGAGGGCTCACATCTACAGGGGGAGAGAGGGCCCTGCCGCTAGGGCTCCAGTCTACAGGGGAGAGAGGACCCTGCCGCAGGGCTCAAGTCTACAGGGGGAGAGAGGACCCTGCCCCGAGGGCTCACAGTCTACAGGGATGTAGAGGCCCTGCCCCGAGGGCTCCAGTCTACAGGGGAGAGAGGTCCTGCCCACGAGGCTCACAGTCTACAGGGATGAGAGAGACCCTGCCTGCGAGGCTCACAGTCTACAGGGGGAGAGAGACCTGCCCGTAGGGCTCAAGTTACAGGGGGAGAGAGGCCCTGCCCGCTAGGGCTCACAGTCTAGGAAGGGGCCTGCCGCGGGCACAGTCACAGGGAGAGAGACCCTGCCCGCGAGGCTCACATCTACAGGGGAGAGAGGCCCTGCCTGCGAGGGCTCACAGATCTACAGGGGGAGAGAGACCCTGCCTGCGAGGGCTCACAGTCTACAGGGAATGAGAGACCTGCCCGCAGCTCAAGTTACACCCTGCCTGAGGCTCACAGTCTACAGGGGAGAGAGACCCTGCCGCGAGGGCTCACAGTCTACAGGGGGAAGAGGACCCTGCCGCGAGGGCTCACAGTCTACAGGGGATAGAGAGGACCCTGCCCGAGAGGGCTCACAGTCTACAGGGGAGAGAGGCCTGCCCCGAGGAGCTCACAGTCTACAGGGGGAGAGAGAGGACCCTGCCTGCGAGGGCTCACAGTCTCAGGGGAGAGAAGAGCCCTGCCCGTGAGGGCTCAAGTCTACAGGGGGAGAGAGGGCCCTGCCCCGAGGGCTCACAGTCTACAGGGGAGAGAGAGGCCCTGCCCGCGAGGGCTCACAGTCTACAGGGGGAGAGAGAGGCCCTGCCCGCGAGGGCTCACAGTCTACAGGGGGAGAGAGGACCCTGCCGCGAGGGCTCACAGTCTACAGGGAGAGAGAGACCCTGCCTCGCGAGGGCTCACAGTCTACAGGGGAGAGAGGACCCTGCCCGCGAGGGCTCACAGTCTACAGGGGGAGAGAGGACCCTGCCCGCGAGGGCTCACATCTACAGGGGAGAGAGGACCCTGCCTGCGAGGGCTCACAGTCTACAGGGGAGAGAGGACCCTGCCGCTAGGGCTCACAGTCTACAGGGGGAGAGAGGCCCTGCCCGCGAGGGCTCACAGTCTACAGGGGAGAGAGGACCCTGCCCGCGAGGGCTCACAGTCTACAGGGGGAGAGAGGGCCCTGCCCCCGAGGGCTCACAGTCTACAGGGGAGAGAGGACCCTGCCCGCAGGGCTCACAGTCTACAGGGGGAGAGAGGCCCTGCCCGCGAGGGCTCACAGTCTACAGGGGGAGAGAGGACCCTGCCCGAGGGCTCACAGTCTACAGGGGGAGAGAGAGACCCTGCCCGCGAGGGCTCACAGTCTACAGGGGAGAGAGAGGACCCTGCCCGCGAGGGCTCCATGTCTACAGGGGGAGAGAGGACCCTGCCCGCGAGGGCTCACAATCTACAGGGGAGAGAGGACCCTGCCCGCAGGGCTCACAGTCTACAGGGGGAGAGAGGACCCTGCCCGCGAGGGCTCACAGTCTACAGGGGGAGAGAGGACCCTGCCCGCAGGGCTCACAGTCTACAGGGGGAGAGAGGACCCTGCCCGAGGCTCACAGTCTACGGGAGAGAGCCTGCCCCGAGGGCTCACAGTCTACAGGGGGAGAGAGGACCCTGCCCGCGAGGGCTCACAGTCTACAGGGGAGAAGAGGCCCTGCCCCGAGGGCTCACAGTCTACAGGGGAGAGAGAGGCCCTGCCCGCGAGGGCTCACAGTCTACAGGGGAGAGAGGGACCCTGCCCGCGAGGGCTCACAGTCTACAGGGGGAGAGAGGACCCTGCCCGCGAGGGCTCACAGTCTACAGGGGGAGAGAGGACCCTGCCCGCGAGGGCTCACAGTCTACAGGGGATGAGAGGGACCCTGCCCCGAGGGCTCACAGTCTACAGGGGAGAGAGAGGGACCCTTGCCCGCAAGGGCTCACAGTCTACAGGGGAGAGAGGACCCTGCCCCGAGGGCTCACAGTCTACAGGGAGAGAGAGCCTGCCGCAGGCTCACATCTACAGGGGGAGAGAGGACCTGCCCGCGAGGGCTCACATCTAAGGGATGAGAGAGGCCCTGCCGTGAGGGCTCACAGTCTACAGGTGGAGAGAGGCCCTGCCCAGCGAGGGCTCACAGTCTACAGGGGGAGAGAGGAGCCCTGCCCTGCAGGGCTCACAGTCTACAGGGGAGAAGATCGGGCCCTGGCCCCGCGAGGGCTCACAGTCTACAGGGGGAGAGAGGACCCTGCCCGCGAGGGCCTCACAGTCTACAGGTGGAGAGAGGCCTGCCGCGAGGGCTCACAGTCTACAGGGGGAAGAGGCCCTGCCTCGCAGGGCTCACAGTCTACTGGCCCCGGGCTCTTAGGGAGAGAGGACCCTGTCCGAGGGCTCACAGTCTACAGGGGATGAAGAGCTCTGCCGCAGGCTCAAGTTACAGGGGGAGAGGGACCCTGCCCCGAGGCTCACAGTCTACGGGGGAGAGAGACCCTGCCCGGAGGACTCACATCTACAGTGGAGAGAGACCCTGCCGCGAGGGCTCACATCTACAGGGGGAGAGAGGACCCTGCCGCGAGGCTCACAGTCTACAGGGGGAGAGAGGACCCTGCCTGCGAGGGCTCACAGTCACAGGGGAGAGGGACCTCCCAGAGGGCTCACAGTCTACAGGGGAGAGAGAGGACCCTGCCGCAGGCTCAAGTCTACAGGGGGAGAGGACCTGCCCGCAGGTCTCAAGTCTACAGGGTGAGAGGACCCTGCCCTGGAGGGCTCATCAGTCTACAGGGGGAGAGAGGACCCTGCCCCGAGGGCTCACAGTCTACAGGGGAGAAGAGGACCCTGCCCACGAGGGCTCACAGTCTACAGAGGATGAGAGGGGACCCTGCCCGCGAGGGCTCACAGTCTACAGACGATGAGAGGGGACCCTGCCCGCGAGGGCTCACAGTCTACAGGGTGAGAGAGGACCCTGCCCCCGAGGGCTCACAGTCTACAGGAAATCCCTTTTATGCAGAGCCATGTAATGTATATTGTGCATGTGCCCTTTCGTTGTGGGGTTGTTCTGAGTGGCCCCTTAGAATTGTCACCCCAATATATAAATGAAGCCCCCCTCACTGTCAGCCTGTCTTTGCAGGGATGTTCTGTTCGGCCCCCCTGGACGTCCTCATCCTCCTGGATGGCTCCAGTAGTGTTGGGAAGGGCGGCTTTGAGCGCTCCAAGCACTTTGCAGTGAAGTTTTGTGACACTTTGGACATCAGCGCTGACCGGGTAAGTAGCTCTTAAAGGGACGGTAAACGCTTGTGCTTCGCAGGCTATTGCTTCCAGCTTCTGGCTCTCCAAGCCGGAAGGAGACTCAGCGGACGGATCCTCCAGAGTTTATCATTATAGTGAAAAGTCCTGAAACTTTCTAACAGGCTTCGTGTTTCAGATCTTCATCATTTGCAAAATCTCTGCTTGCTGTTTGAGCTGAAACATCCCTGTAGGGAAATCTCTGCACCTGGCACTGATACATTTCCCTGCACTGACACATTGTAGCAAACCCTCTGTTCAGCTCACACTCGGCTACATAGTTTACACAATTTTATACAATTCTTTTAGCCCCTTACAGGTCTTAAGACCCTGGATGTGAAGAGGAATATTCCCATGTAATGACAGCAAGCAGAGATGTTGAGACTGATGGAGAATCGATCGGTGACCGCCGTGGAGGATTCCTTTCTGCAGTAATTAGACCATTTAATAAACCAGGAGACGTCCTGAAATACTCTGCGCTGCGTTTTGACCATTTTTAAGATCTCCGCTTCTTGTCCGTGAATGAGAATCTTTACGTTCTTATCCGGTGGCTGAAATCCCTTTTTTTTAACCGACTTTCAGTTAGTGAAATTAGCTGTAGTTTGTGACCGGAGGCGTCCTGAGAACGCTGACATCCGGACTCAGCGCGCGGGCTCGTGGTTACTCCCAGGTTATTATCGCTGATGATACGAGTCGTCGTTTGCTGATATTAATCCGCCGCAGATATTACAGAGGAACGACGGGTGTAATGAATATTCGGAGAATTCTCATTCCTGCTGTTATCGGGGGACGCGGAGGATCGGGCGTCTGCGGCTCGGAGCGGTCCGCAGGGGTCCAGTAATTACAGTGTGCGGGGGATCATACAGTCGTGTGCTCCTCCTGGCGCACGGCCACTGTACCCCCAAATGGGGGCAAATACAAGCGATGGGGCAAATCTGCAGGGTTAGTAACAGACTGGCCTTCTTACTGATATTGACCCCCTCCAATAATGGGGGCTTCCCTCCCTGCAGGTGCGGCTGGGGGTCCTCCAGTACAGCTCCGCTCCGCAGGTTGAGCTCCGGCTGGACTCCGGATTTACTAGAGACGACATCAAAGAGAAAATCAAGTCTGTGGTGTTCAGGTAAAGTCCATTATTGTGTGTGACGGAGGGTCAGGAAATCCGAGCAATCCGGGCCGAAAATGAGATTTTAGCCTGAAAACGGATTCTCTGCTGTTAAATCCATTCAGTGCCGGCTGCATTAGGAGACGGCAGAGTCAGTGGCTCTGGCACACGGTCTGTTGGGGTCCAACTTAGTCTGAAGCTCAGGCTGCTGTTCTGACCCTCCCTGCTTTACACTGCAGCTCCTCTCTATTAGGGCACAGCTGTCATCAGTGGCTCCGGCTCAGCAGTCTATTGGAGTCTGTCATAGACTAAAATCCTCTTACTGACTCTTCAGAGCTCAGACTGCTGTTCTGTTACTTCTCCTTGCTTTACACAGAAGCTCTTCTCTATCAGGACCCACTCTGATCTGTGACTCCAGCTTTGCTCCTCCTCCATGCTTTGCACTGCAGCTTTGCTCCTCCTCCACACTTTTCACTGCTGCTTTGCTCCTCCTCCACACTTGGCACTGCAGCTTTGCTCCTCTTCCATACTTTACACTGCTGCTGTGCTCCTCCTCCACACTTTGCACTGCTGCTTTGCTCCGCCTCCACACTTTGCACTGCTGCTTTGCTCCTCCTCCACACTTTGCACTGCAGCTTTGCTCCTCCTCCACACTTTACACTGCTGCTGTGCTCCTCCTCCACACTTTGCACTGCTGCTGTGCTCCTCCTCCACACTTTGCACTGCTGCTTTGCTCCTCCTCCACACTTTGCACTGCAGCTTTGCTCCTCCTCCACACTTTGCACTGCTGCTTTGCTCCTCCTCCACACTTTGCACTGCTGCTGTGCTCCTCCTCCACACTTTGCACTGCTGCTGTGCTCCTCCTCTACACTTTGCACTGCTGCTTTGCTCCTCCTCCACACTTTGCACTGCTGCTTTGCTCCTCCATGCTTTGCACTGCTGCTTTGCTCCTCCACACTTTGCACTGCTGCTTTGCTCCTCCTCCACACTTTGCACTGCTGCTGTGCTCCTCCTCCACACTTTGCACTGCTGCTGTGCTCCTCCTCCACACTTTGCACTGCTGCTGTGCTCCTCCTCCACACTTTGCACTGCTGCTTTGCTCCTCCTCCACACTTTGCACTGCTGCTTTGCTCCTCTCCACACTTTGCACTGTGCTTTGCTCCTCCACACTTGCACTTCTGCTTGCTCCTCCTCCACATTTTGCACTGCAGCTTTGCTCCTCCTCCACACTTTGCACTGCTGCTTTGCTGCTTCTTCACGCTTTGCATTGCTGCTGTGCACCTCCTCCATACTTTGCACTTCAGCTTTGCTCCTCCTCCACACTTTGCACTGCAGCTTTGCTCCTCCTCCACATTTTGCACTGCAGCTTTGCTCCTCCTCCTCCACACTTTGCACTGCTGCTTTGCTGCTTCTTCACGCTTTGCACTGCTGCTGTGCACCTCCTCCACACTTTGCACTGCAGCTTTGCTCCTCCTCCACACTTTGCACTGCAGCTTTGCTCCTCCTCCACACTTTGCACTGCTGCTCCTTCACGCTTTGCACTGCAGCTTTGCTCCTCCTCCACACTTTGCTCTGCTGCTTTGCACCTCCTTCATACTTTGCACTGCAGCTTTGCTCCTCCTCCACACTTTGCACTGCTGCTCCTTCATGCTTTGCTCTGCTGCTTTGTTTCCTCCTCCACACTTTGCACTGCAGCTGTGCTCCTCCTCCACACTTTGCACTGCAGCTTTGCTCCTCCTCCACGCTTTGCACTGCAGCTTTGCTCCTCCTCCACACTTTGCACTGCAGCTTTGCTCCTCCTCCACGCTTTGCACTGCAGCTTTGCTCCTCCTCCACGCTTTGCACTGCAGCTTTGCTCCTCCTCCACACTTTGCACTGCAGCTTTGCTCCTCCTCCACCTTTGCACTGCAGCTTTGCTCTCCTCCACGCTTGCACTGCAGCTTTGCTCCTCCTCCACGCTTTGCACTGCTGCTTTGCTCCTCCTCCATACTTTGCACTGCAGCTTTGCTTGTTATGATTTGACAAAGGGTAAAATATAGCAACAAAGCAGTCAGATGGAGCGGTCGTCATGGTTCCTGGCTGCGGGTCACCCAGCTTTCCCAGATTCTCGGCTGGGTGACAACTCCTGGGAGCGGCCATGTTGTTTCTCTTTCCACGCCTGCAGTCTCTCTTCTCTCCTAGAGGGGGCAGCACAGAGACCGGCCTGGCCCTGAAATATGTTCTGCGGAGAGGTTTCCCGGGAGGTCGAGGCTCCGCTGTTCCCAGAGTCGTCGTCCTCCTCTCTGATGGGAAGTCACAGGGGCGACCCACCGTCCCGGCTCAGCACCTCAAGGAGCGAGGCGTCCGGGTGTTTGCTGTCGGCATAAAGTTTCCAAGGTGAGAGAAGTTTTCATTAAAGGGGCGATGTCCGGACACCCAGAGTGAGGCTGCATGCTCTATAATGACATTATACCGCTGATTTACCCGCAGGTGGGCGGAGCTTCATTCCCTCGCTAGTGATCCCACCAATCAGAACGTCTTTTTCGCAGAACATGTGGATGACGCTGTGAACGGCCTGTGCAGCGCTCTGAGTAACGCAACATTGTGCAGCGCGGTCCCTGCAGGTAGAGAAACGATCCTCCAGAGCTGCACTCACACCCGAGTAACATCAGCGCTTATCCTCCAGAGCTGCACTCACACCCGAGTAACATCAGCGCTTATCCTCCAGAGCTGCACTCACACCCGAGTAACATCAGCGCTTATCCTCCAGAGCTGCACTCACACCCGAGTAACATCAGCGCTTATCCTCCAGAGCTGCACTCACACCCGAGTAACATCAGCGCTTATCCTCCAGAGCTGCACTCACACCCGAGTAACATCAGCGCTTATCCTCCAGAGCTGCACTCACACCCGAGTAACATCAGCGCTTATCCTCCAGAGCTGCACTCACACCCGAGTAACATCAGCGCTTATCCTCCAGAGCTGCACTCACACCCGAGTAACATCAGCGCTTATCCTCCAGAGCTGCACTCACACCCGAGTAACATCAGCGCTTATCCTCCAGAGCTGCACTCAACACCGAGTAACATCAGCGCTTATCCTCCAGAGCTGCACTCACACCCGAGTAACATCAGCGCTTATCCTCCAGAGCTGCACTCACACACGAGTAACATCAGCGTTATCCTCCAGTCACCTCCCAGAGCTGCACTCACACCGAGTAACATCAGCGCTTATTCCTCCAGAGCTGCACTCCACTGTTCTGTTGTTACATCATGTCTTATCCTCCAGAGCTGCACTCACACCCGAGTAACATCAGCGCTTATCCTCCAGTCACTCAGAGCTGCACTCACACCCGAGTAACATCAGCGCTTATCCTCCAGAGCTGCACTCACACCCGAGTAACATCAGCGCTTATCCTCCAGAGCTGCACTCACACCCAGTAACATCAGCGCTTATCCTCCAGAGCTGCACTCATCACACCCGAGTAACATCAGCGCTTATCCTCCAGAGCTGCACTCACACCCGAGTAACATCAGCGCTTATCCTCCCGTACCTCCAGAGCTGCACTCACACCCGAGTAACATCAGCGCTTATCCTCCAGAGCTGCACTCACACCCGAGTAACATCAGCGCTTATCTCCAGAGCTGCACTCACACCCGAGTAACATCAGCTCTTATCCTCCAGAGCTGCACTCACACCCGAGTAACATCAGCGCTTATCCTCCAGAGCTGCACTCACACCCGAGTAACATCAGCGCTTATCCTCCAGAGCTGCACTCACACCCGAGTAACATCAGCGCTTATCCTCCAGAGCTGCACTCACACCGAGTAACATCAGCGCTTATCCTCCAGTCACCTCCAGAGCTGCACTCACACCCGAGTAACATCAGCGCTTATCCTCCAGTCACCTCCAGAGCTGCACTCACACACGAGTAACATCAGCGCTTATCCTCCAGTCACCTCCAGAGCTGCACTCACACCCGAGTAACATCAGCGCTTATCCTCCAGAGCTGCACTCACTATTCTGTTGTTACATCATGTCTTATCCCCAGTCACCTCCTGAGCTGCACTCACACCCGAGTAACATCAGCGCTTATCCTCCAGTCACCTCCAGAGCTGCACTCACACCCGAGTAACATCAGCGCTTATCCTCCAGAGCTGCACTCACACCCGAGTAACATCAGCGCTTATCCTCCAGAGCTGCTCACTCACACCCCCGAGTAACATCAGCGCTTATCCTCCAGAGCTGCACTCACACCCGAGTAACATCAGCGCTTATCCTCCAGAGCTGCACTCACACCCGAGTAACATCAGCGCTTATCCTCCAGAGCTGCACTCACACCCGAGTAACATCAGCGCTTATCCTCCAGAGCTGCACTCACACCCGAGTAACATCAGCGCTTATCCTCCAGAGCTGCACTCACACCCGAGTAACATCAGCGCTTATCCTCCAGAGCTGCACTCACACCGACCGTGAGTAACATAGCGCTTATCCTCCAGAGCTGCACTCACACCCGAGTAACATCAGCGCTTATCCTCCAGAGCTGCACTCACATCTGTGTTACATCAGCTTATCCTCCAGTCACCTCCAGAGCTGCACTCACACCCGAGTAACATCAGCGCTTATCCTCATCCCAGAGCTGCACTCACACCCGAGTAACATCAGCGCTTATCCTCCAGAGCTGCACTCACACCCGAGTAACATCAGCGCTTATCCTCCAGAGCTGCACTCACACCCGAGTAACATCAGCGCTTATCCTCCAGAGCTGCACTCACACCCGAGTAACATCAGCGCTTATCCTCCAAGCTGCACTCACTCACACCCAGTAACATCAGCGCTTATCCTCCAGTCACCTCCAGAGCTGCACTCACACCCGAGTAACATCAGCGCTTATCATCCAGAGCTGCACTCACACCCGAGTAACATCAGCTCTTATCCTCCAGTCACCTCAGAGCTGCACTCACACCGAGTTAACTAGCTTATTCAGACTCCAGAGCTGCACTCACAATTCTGCCGTACATCCTGCTTATCCATCCCCAGAGCTGCACTCACAATTCTGCTGTTACATCCTGTCTTATCCCCAGTCACCTCCAGAGCTGCACTCACAATTCTGCAGTTACATGATGTCTTATCCTCCAGTCACCTCCAGAGCTGCACTCACTATTCTGCTGTTACATCGTGTCTTACCCTCCAGTCACCTCCAGAGCTGCACTCACAATTCTGCAGTTACATCATGTCTTATCCTCCAGTCACCTCCAGAGCTGCCGTCGCTATTCTCCTGTTACATCATGTCTTATCCTCCAGTCACCTCCAGAGCTGCATTCACTGTGCTGCTGTTACAACATGTCTTATCCTCCAGTCACCTCCAGAGCTGCAGTCACTATTCTGCTCTTACATCGTGTCTTATCCTCCAGTTACCTCCAGAGCTGCACTCACTATTCTGCTGTTACATCGTGTCTTATCCTCCAGTCACCTCTAGAGCTGCAGTCACTATTCTCCTGTTACATCATGTCTTATCCTACAGTCACCTCCAGAGCTGCAGTCACTATTCTGCTGTTACATCCTGTCTTATCCTCCAGTCACCTCCAGAGCTGCACTCACTATTCTGCTGTTACATTGTGTCTTCTCCTCCAGTCACTTCCAGAGCTGCACTCACTATTCTGCTGTTACATCCTGTCTTATCCTCCAGTCACCTCCAGAGCTGCACTCACTATTCTGCTGTTACATTGTGTCTTCTCCTCCAGTCACCTCCAGAGCTGCACTCGCTATTCTGCAGTTACATCATGTCTTATTCTCCAGTCACCTCCAGAGCTGCACTCACTGTTCTGTCATGACTATAATGATTGGGGCAGCAGGCAGAGCAGCCTCTTTGGGCCCCGAGCACTCAGGCCCTTTCTTTCCGCAGAGGTGAGCTGCCGTTCATGATGGTGGTCGAGTGGCAGAATGACTGCAGATCTGTGGGGCCGGGAGTAGACTGCGGCAGTTGAGCCCTTCCTGTCTCGGGGCCCCATGGCAGAACTGATAACAGGGCTCCGTAGTCACTTTGCTTCCCCATGACATTGCCGGGTGTGAACACGGTATCTCCGCCATACACCGGAGTGGGGCGTATACTGTGTGGCCCCTGAACCAGCAGGGAGCAGCAGAATTATGAATGCAGCTCTGGATGTAATTGGTTGATGACATCATTACTCCGTTTCCAGGTTGCGCGGTTCAGTTCTTCCCATGTGAGCGGAAGACCCTGGAAACTGTGAAGGAGCTGGCAGGGAACTACGTGTGCTGGAGAGGAGCCGCCGGCCCCCGAGATGTGTTCTCCGGACACTGCCCGTTCTACAGGTGACTACATGGACACTGCAGGAGGTGGCAGACATCAGAGAGCAGCAGCATTATCATGCAGCCATTAGTAGAACTACAACTCCCATCCTCCCCTGAGCGGAATACGTGGAATCCATCATTTCCCTCCTTTCTCCACAGCTGGAGACGCTTCTACAGCAGACACGAGGCTCGGTGCCAGCGCGCTGTGTGCCCAGGTAACGCCTGCGCGGTGCTGCGCTCAGTGGTGGACGGGGCGCCGCGCCTGCTCACGACCTTGTCTCAGGCCCCTCCTCCTTACCGAGGCTCCTCCCTTCAGCCCCCGATTGTCTTATATTCATTCCTTGTCTTGTACAGTCATGGACAAAAGTTTTGAGAATGACACAAATATTAATTTTTACAAAGTCTACTGCTTCACTTTTTCTAATGGCAATTTGCATATACTCCAGAATGTTATAAAGAGTGATCAGCTTAACAGCAATTACTTGCAAAGTCAATATTTGGCTAGAAAATGAACTTTATCCCCAAAACACATTTCAACATCATTGCAGCCCTGCCTTAAAAGGACCAGCTAACCTCTTTTCAGTGATTGCTCCATTAACACAGGTGTGGGTGTTGATGAGGACATGGCTGGAGATCAATCTGTCATGATTAAGTAAGAATGACACCACTGGACACTTTAAAAGGAGGCTGGTGCTTGACATCATTGTTTCTCTTCTGTTCACCATGGTTATCTCTAAAGAAACACGTGCAGTCATCATTGCAATGCACAAAAATGGCCTAACAGGGAAGAGTATCGCAGCTAGAAAGATTGCACCTCAGTCAACAATCTATCGCATCATCAAGAACTTCAAGGAGAGAGGTTCCATTGTTGCCAAAAAGGCTCCAGGGCGCCCAAGAAAGACCAGCAAGCGCCAGGACCGTCTCTTAAAAGTGTTTCAGCTGCGGGATCGGGCTACCAGCAGTGCAGAGCTTGCTCAGGAATGGCAGCAGGCAGGTGTGAGTGCATCTGCACGCACTGTGAGGCGGAGACTCTTGGAGCAAGGCCTGGTCTCAAGGAGGGCAGCAAAGAAGCCACTTCTCTCCAGAAAAAACATCATGGACAGACTGATATTCTGCAAAAGGTACAGGCAGTGGGCTGCTGAGGACTGGGGTAAAGTTATTTTCTCTGATGAATCCCCTTTTCGATTGTTTGGGACATCAGGAAAACGCCTCATTCGGAGAAGACAAGGTGAGAGCTACCACCAGTCTTGTCTCATGCCAACTGTTAAGCATCCTGAAACCATTCATGTGTGGGGTTGCTTCTCAGCCAAGGGAATCGGCTCTCTCACAGTCTTGCCTAAAAACACAGCCATGAATAAAGAATGGTACCAGAATGTCCTCCAAGAGCAACTTCTCCCAACCCTCCAAGAGCAGTTTGGAGATCAACAATGCCTTTTCCAGCATGATGGAGCACCTTGTCATAAAGCAAAGGTGATAACTAAATGGCTCAGGGAACAAAACATAGAGATTTTGGGTCCATGGCCTGGAAACTCCCCAGATCTTAATCCCATTGAGAACTTGTGGTCAATCATCAAGAGACGGGTGGACAAACAAAAACCTAAAAATTCTGACAAAATGAAAGCATTGATTGTGCAAGAATGGACTGCTATCAGTCAGGATTTGGTCCAGAAGTTGATTGAGAGCATGCCAGGGAGAACTGCAGAGGTCCTGAAGAAGAAGGGTCAACACTGCAAATATTGACTTGCTGCATTAACTCATTCTAACTGTCAATATAAGCTTTTATTACTCATATGTTTACAATTATTATATTTCTGTCTGTGATAAAAACATCTGTCAAACACACATAAAAACCAGAGGGCAGCAGATCATGTGAAAATATAATATTTGTGTCATTCTCAAAACTTTTGGCCATGACTGTACACTGCAGCCAAGATGAGTAAACAAAGCTGCAGTATAAAGCATGGAGGAGGGAGAGGCAGAGCAGCAGCCTGAGCTTCTAGTAAGACAGGAGGCAGACTTCAGCCTGCAGCCATCTCTAGGATCAGAGCTGTGTCCTAGAGCACAGCTGCAGTGTAAATCATGGGGGTAGATCTGCTTGTCCTGCGCCGTTGCTGTGCTGTAGATGTGACTTGTGTCTCCGCAGACCCCTGCGACTCTGAGCCGTGTAAGAACGGAGGCAGCTGCATCCCCGACGAGGCGGACAAGTATCACTGCGTGTGCCCTGCCGGATTCACCGGTGACGCCGAGTGCGGTACGGCCAGGCTCCTTGTGTTCTGTTCTTCCTGACTCCATTATTTACCGCACTTTCTTTCAGTCCTTTCTTATAGTTAGGATCACTGCTTGCTGTCAGTGAATTGTATCGTGCAGAGTTGTCACCACTTTCCCGCGTGTCTCCGGTTGCTGTCGGTCCTTACTGCCGCTCTTGCATTCTCTTCTTCCTTCCTCCATTATTTAGCGCACTTTGTTTCAGTCCTTTCTTATAGTTAGGATCACTGCTTGCTGTCGGTCCTTACTGCCGCTCTTGCGTTCTGTTCTTCCTGCAGCTCCTGACTGGAGCCTGGAGTGTAGCGTCGACCTCCTCTTCCTCCTGGACGGCTCGTCCTCCTCCTCCCGGGAGACCTTCATGCAGCACAAGTCCTTTGTGAAGCGCTTCCTCCAGGCCGCGCTGCCCGAGGACGCCCCGGTCAATGTGGGGGTCGCCCAGTACAGTGACCAGGTGCAGATGGTGGTGAAGGTCGGCGAGTACGAGAGCACGGGGCAGCTGCTTCGATATGTGGACGCCATGAGGTTCCCGGGCGGCGGCGTCTACACGGGGAAGGCCCTGAGATACGTCACCCAGCACGGATTCAAGAGCGCCCCGAGCTTCTCCGACGTCCGCGACGACCTCCCGCGCGTCCTCGTCTTACTGACCGGATCCACCTCCCTGGACTCCGTGAAGGAGCCGTCCCAGTATGCCCGGGACCATGAGGTGTTCATTATCGGGGTGTCAGGTGACGCCACCAAAGACGAGATGACGGAGATCGTAGGGGACCCCCAAAATGTGATCACGTACTCCAGCCCTCAGCAGCTCTTCACCCGGCTGCCCCAGCTCCAGAGGAGGGTCTGCAGCATCGACGTCCAAGGTCAGACGCAGGGGTACGGGCTGGAGCCCGGGGGAGGGTTAATTCATGTACCCCAGAGCTGCAATCTAAATTCTGCTCCTGCTTCCCTTATGCTGCAGTCTCTTCTGCTGTTACGTCTTATCACATGCACAGCGAGATTTCCAGCTCCACTCACATTCAGAGCTGCAATCACATTTCTGTCGCTCGCCCTTGGATTAAAACTGCAGTTTATCTACGTGCCGAAGTGCGCTGCTTTCTGAATGCAGCTCTGGATGTGTGTGGAGTATAAATCATAATTTACCTCTGGATCAGAACACAATTGTGGTTGTAGTTATCATTGTGCCGTCCCTCAGGTTGTAGTCGTCGTTGTGCCGTCCCGCAGGGTGTAGTCATCATTGTGCCATCCCTCAGGTTGTAGTCATCATTGTGCCGTCCCGCAGGTTGTAGTCATCATTGTGCCTTCCCGCAGTGTAGTCATCATTGTGCCGTCCTGCAGGGTGTAGTCATCGTTGTGCCGTCCCGCAGGTTGTAGTCATCATTGTGCCGTCCTGCAGGTTGTAGTCATCATTGTGCCGTCCCGCAGGTTGTAGTCGTCATTGTGCCTTCCCGCAGTGTAGTCATCATTGTGCCGTCCTGCAGGGTGTAGTCATCGTTGTGCCGTCCTGCAGGTTGTAGTCATCATTGTGCCGTCCCGCAGGTTGTAGTCATCGTTGTGCCGTCCCGCAGGGTGTAGTCATCATTGTGCCGTCCCGCAGGTTGTAGTCGTCATTGTGCCGTCCCGCAGGGTGTAGTCGTCATTGTGCCGTCCCGCAGGTTGTAGTCGTCATTGTGCCGTCCCGCAGGGTGTAGTCGTCATTGTGCCGTCCCGCAGGTTGTAGTCGTCATTGTGCCGTCCCGCAGGGTGTAGTCATCATTGTGCCGTCCCGCAGGGTGTAGTCATCATTGTGCCGTCCCGCAGGGTGTAGTCATCATTGTGCCGTCCCGCAGGTTGTAGTCGTCATTGTGCCGTCCCGCAGGGTGTAGTCGTCATTGTGCCGTCCCGCAGGTTGTAGTCATCGTTGTGCCGTCCCGCAGGGTGTAGTCATCGTTGTGCCGTCCCGCAGGTTGTAGTCATCGTTGTGCCGTCCCGCAGGTTGTAGTCGTCATTGTGCCGTCCCGCAGGTTGTAGTCGTCATTGTGCCGTCCCGCAGGGTGTAGTCATCATTGTGCCGTCCCGCAGGGTGTAGTCATCATTGTGCCGTCCCGCAGGTTGTAGTCATCATTGTGCCGTCCCGCAGGGTGTAGTCATCATTGTGCCGTCCTGCAGGGTGTCAGGCGCAGCCCCTGGACCTGGTCTTCGTGGTGGACGCCTCCTCCAGCGTGGGGCCGGAGAGCTTCTCCCAGATCTTGACTTTCCTGACGATGGCGTCGCTGCAGTTTGACGTTAATCGCGATGTCACGCAGGTGGCCGTGGTCACGTATGGCGCTCAGCCGGTCACCGCCTTCGGTCTGGACATCCATGATACGAGCTCCAGCCTCCTCCATGCCATTAATCAGGTGCAGTACCAAGGTGGCCCACCGTCCACCGGGGGAGCTCTCCTCCACGTCTACAACGAGGTGATGACCGTCCAGAAAGGGGCACGTCCGGGGGTGAAGAAGGCGGTGGTGCTGATCACTGATGGCCGAGGCTCGGAGGACGCCGCTGTCCCCTCCCAGAAACTGCGGGATGTCGGGGTCTCCGTCCTCGTCATCGGAATTGGGAGAATCCACAGAAACTTACTGCTGCGCATCGCGGGGTCTGACCGCTTCCTCACCCACATCCCCACCCACGACGCCCTCAGCCAGCACCAAGACGCCATCGTCCAGAGGGTCTGTGAGGGTAAGAGCGCCGCTGCACCACCGATAGGGGAGCCTGGAATTAGAGGAGGCCTCTATGTAATTCATGGGAAGGGTAGATTTACACAGAAGCCCCCCTCGTATCACACACAGTGCAGAAAATAAGTATTTGATCCTCTCGATTTTGCAGTTTCCCCCCCTATAAATAATGGGGAGGTCTGAATCTAGAAATAGAATCCAGAGAATCACATTGTAGCATTGTTACATCATTAATATCCATTTTATTGCATGAAATAAGTATTTGATACAATAGAAAAACAGTACTTAATATTTGGTCCAGAAACCTTTGTTTGCAGTTACAGAGGTCAGACGTTTCCTGTGGTTCTTGACCAGGTTTGCACACACTGCAGCAGGGATTTTGGCCCCCTCCTCCATACTGATCTTCTCCAGATCTTTCAGGTTTCGGGGCTGTCGCTGGGCAACATTGAGTTTCAGCTCCTCCAAAGATTTTCTATTGGGTTCAGGTCTGGAGACTGGCTAGGCCACTCCAGGACCGGGAAATGCTTCTTACGGAGCCGCTGATTAGTTGCCCTGGCTGTGTGTTTTCGGGTCATTGTCATGCTGGAAGACCCAACCACGACCCATCTTCAATGCTGTTACTGAGGGATGGAGGTTGTTGGCTAAAATCTCACGATACATGACCCCATCCATCCTCCCTTCAATACTGTGCAGTCATTCTGTCCCCTTTTCAGAAAAGCACCCCCAAAGTATGATGTTTCCCCCACCATGCTGCACGGTAGGGACGGTGTTCTTAGGGTTGTATTCATCCTTCTTCTTCCTCTAAACACGACCAGTGGAGTTGACACCATACAGTTCTGTTTTGGTCTCATCTGCCCACATGACCTTCTCCCATGCCTCCTCTGGATCATCCAGATGGTCATTGGTGAACTTCAATCGGGCCTGGACATGTGCTGGTGTGAGCAGGGGATCTTGTGTGCCCTGGAGGATTTTACTCCATGACATTGTAGTGTGTTACTAATAGTAATGTTTCACACTGTGGTACCAGCTCTCTTCAGGTCATTGACCAGGTCCTCCCGTGTAGTTCTGAGCTGATTCCTGACATTTCTCAGAATCATCCTTACCCCACGAGGCGAGATCCTGCATGGAGCCCCCGACCGAGGAAGATTGACCGTCATTTTGTGTTTCTTCCATTTTCTAATAATTGTACCAACAGTTGTCTTCTCACCGAGCTTCTTGCTGATTGTCCTGTAGCTCATCCAGCCTTGTGCAGGTCCACAATTTTGCCCCTGGAGTCCTTAGACAGCTCTTTGTTCTTGGCCATGGTGGAGAGGTTGGAGTGTGAGTGAGTGTGTGGACAGGTGTCTTTTATACAGGTAACGAGGTCAAACAGGAGCAATTAATCCAGGTAATGAGTGCGGAGTAGGAGGCTTCTTACAGAAAAACTAACAGCTCTGTGAGAGCAGAATTCCCGCTGGTCGGTCGGTGATCAAATACTTATTTCAGCTGCAGATGGAAGGAAGAGAGCCACAGTATTCATTACTGATGGGTAGGCGGAGCCCCAGATCAGGATGTCACCTCAGATCAAAAGCGTGCTGACTGGCTGGCCCCTCCAGCTCGGGCTCCTCCTACTCAGCTCCAGTCTAAGATTTGAGGTCTCAGAGGATGGTCGCTGCTAATGCAGCTCCTCAGAAGATTTTATTATTTTATATTCGGACAGGAGACTTGGATCACTAGTTGGTCTAGAGGTCTCAGGGGTACCAGCGCTGCTGTACCCCAACCTCTCCCTTGGCGGATCTGTATTTACTCAATAGTCCCTGCAGAATCCTTGCCGGCCCTGGGGAGAGAGAGAGCTTCTCTGGCGGGACGCAAACCACACGTGCGGTCACTGCGTTCTTCGCCCTGGGGGGAAGCATGGGCACAGCGCCAGAAACCCCTGAGGGTCCCTGTGGCGCCTTGGCTGGTGAGTACTCCACACAAATTTTTGATATAATTATGTGTGAGTGCTTTAGCGTCTGAATGAGCAGCGCTATTACATGTATGTCAGTATGCTTCAGTGCTGCGGTGACAGCGCTATTACTTGTATGTCAGTGTGCTTCAGCGCTGCTGTGACAGCGCTACTACATGTATGTCAGTATGCTTCAGTGCTGCGGTGACAGCGCTATTACTTGTATGTCAGTGTGCTTCAGCGCTGCTGTGACAGCGCTACTACATGTATGTCAGTATGCTTCAGTGCTGCTGTGACAGCGCTATTACATGTATGTCAGTATGCTTCAGTGCTGCTGTGACAGCGCTATTACATGTATGTCAGTATGCTTCAGTGCTGCTGTGACAGCGCTATTACTTGTATGTCAGTATGCTTCAGTGCTGCTGTGACAGCGCTATTACATGTATGTCAGTATGCTTCAGTGCTGCTGTGACAGCGCTATTACATGTATGTCAGTATGCTTCAGTGCTGCTGTGACAGCGCTACTACATGTATGTCAGTATGCTTCAGCACTGCGGTGACAGCGCTATTACATGTATATCAGTATGCTTCAGTGCTGCTGTGACAGCACTACTACATGTATGTCAGTATGCTTCAGTGCTGCGGTGACAGCGCTATTACATGTATGTCAGTATGCTTCAGTGCTGCTGTGACAGCGCTATTACATGTATGTCAGTATGCTTCAGTGCTGCTGTGACAGCACTACTACATGTATGTCAGTATGCTTCAGTGCTGCTGTGACAGCGCTATTACATGTATGTCAGTATGCTTCAGTGCTGCTGTGACAGCACTACTACATGTATGGCAGTATGCTTCAGCACTGCGGTGACAGCGCTACTACATGTATGTCAGTATGCTTCAGCGCTGCTGTGACAGCGCTACTACATGTATGTCAGTATGCTTCAGTGCTGCTGTGACAGCGCTATTACATGTATGTCAGTATGCTTCAGTGCTGCTGTGACAGCACTACTACATGTATGGCAGTATGCTTCAGCACTGCGGTGACAGCGCTACTACATGTATGGCAGTATGCTTCAGCGCTGCTGTGACAGCGCTACTACATGTATGTCAGTATGCTTCAGTGCTGCTGTGACAGCGCTATTACTTGTATGTCAGTATGCTTCAGGTGCTGCTGTGACAGCGCTATTACTACATGTATGTCAGTATGCTTCAGTGCTGCTGTGACAGCGCTACTACATGTATGTCAGTATGCTTCAGTGCTGCGGTGACAGCGCTACTACATGTATGTCAGTATGCTTCAGTGCTGCTGTGACAGCGCTACTACATGTATGTCAGTATGCTTCAGCACTGCGGTGACAGCGCTATTACATGTATATCAGTATGCTTCAGTGCTGCTGTGACAGCACTACTACATGTATGGCAGTATGCTTCAGCACTGCGGTGACAGCGCTACTACATGTATGTCAGTATGCTTCAGTGCTGCGTGACAGCGCTACTACATGTATGTCAGTATGCTTCAGCGCTGCTGTGACAGCGCTACTACATGTATGTCAGTATGCTTCAGCGCTGCTGTGACAGCGCTACTACATGTATGTCAGTATGCTTCAGTGCTGCTGTGACAGCGCTACTACATGTATGTCAGTATGCTTCAGTGCTGCTGTGACAGCGCTACTACATGTATGTCAGTATGCTTCAGTGCTGCTGTGACAGCGCTATACATGTATGTCAGTATGCTTCAGCACTGCGGTGACAGCGCTATTACATGTATATCAGTATGCTTCAGTGCTGCTGTGACAGCACTACTACATGTATGTCAGTATGCTTCAGTGCTGCGGTGACAGCGCTATTACATGTATGTCAGTATGCTTCAGCGCTGCTGTGACAGCACTACTACATGTATGTCAGTATGCTTCAGTGCTGCTGTGACAGCGCTATTACATGTATTCAGTATGCTTCAGTGCTGCTGTGACAGCACTACTACATGTATGTCAGTATGCTTCAGTGCTGCGGTGACAGCGCTATTACATGTATGTCAGTATGCTTCAGTGCTGCTGTGACAGCACTACTACATGTATGTCAGTATGCTTCAGTGCTGCTGTGACAGCGCTATTACATGTATGTCAGTATGCTTCAGTGCTGCTGTGACAGCGCTACTACATGTATGTCAGTATGCTTCAGTGCTGCTGTGACAGCGCTATTACATGTATGTCAGTATGCTTCAGTGCTGCGGTGACAGCGCTATTACATGTATGTCAGTATGCTTCAGTGCTGCGGTGACAGCGCTATTACATGTATGTCAGTATGCTTCAGTGCTGCGGTGACAGCGCTATTACATGTATGTCAGTATGCTTCAGTGCTGCGGTGACAGCGCTATTACATGTATGTCAGTATGCTTCAGTGCTGCTGTGACAGCGCTGTTACATTGTAGATGTGGTGATCTTTTGTCCGCAGGCAGATACTTGCAGGACAGAGAGGGAGCAGGAGCGAGGGAGTTCGCGCTCAATATTCGAGCTGGCGGGGGGCGTGGCCTAACTATTCCCGGTCTTTGAGCAGGAAGACGCGCGCTCTGGCGTTTCTCCTGCGACTCCCTCACTGTGGCGGCCATTACACAGGCTCCTGGGCTCCTCAGACCGCTCCTCTCCTCATAAGACACCACGGCCAGCTGGGTGAGTGCTGATTCCTCACCCCGCAGCGCAGCGATCGCTATCCTGCAGCTGCAGTCTCATTAGAGACATAAAAATTGGCTGGGGCTCACAAATATATATATTGTGGTGAGTTTGCAATATTAACCCCTCTGAGGGTTATTTCTACCAGCTAAATTTTTTGACTGAATACCGCTGGGGTAACCCTGCCTGGTGGAGCGTTAACCCTTCAGCGTTTAAAAAAAAAAAAAAAAACCGCATAGTAATTGCTGGTATTACCGCTTTGACCTGCTCATACAGGTGAGACATGTCTGAACAGAGTTCAGATGCCGCGGACCACGTCCCAGTGCCATTGCGGCAATCACATACGCAGACCTCCACGGCGTCTAGCGCTGCGGTCGACAGCGGTGAAAAATTGGACGATATCGCTCGATCGATCAACAACTTGTCTGACCTTTTAGGTCAATATGTGTCTGCTAATTCCTCTCAGAGGAAGCGACGCAGGCCGTTACCGGCCTCTACATGGAGCGAGTCAGATGTATCTGATATTGGGCAGAGTTCCCCTTTAAATTCGGATGGAGAAATATCCGATTCAGATGCGGACGAGCCGCAGGGGCGTTTCTCTATGGCGAAGCGTACGGAGGCATTAATTGAAGCCATGAGAGATATATTACAGTTACCGGAGGAGGTAACTAGTCGTCCTGGTAAAACAGCACGCATGTTCCAGGAGTCCCGTGCTTCGCGTACAACATTGCCAGCTCTGGATGAGCTTAATAGTGTAATAGAGGAGGAACGTCTGTGTCCAGATAAGCGTTTTCATGGAACGCATTTCTTGGATACACTTTATCCTTGCTCTGCGGAGTTAAAGGATAATTGGACTTCTGCTCCTGAGGTGGATGTGTCTTTATCTCAGCTTAGTAAATCCTCACTACTCCCTATTAAGGGAAAAGCGAGCTTACAGGAGCCTTTGGATAGAAAGGCAGAATTGGCGGCAAAAGCAAGCTATGAGGCTGCGGGTCATGGATTCGAGCAGTGCTAGGATCCATGTGTGCTGCTAGAGCTTCTCTAAGCTGGCTGGCACGTCTGAAGACGGAGTTGCGAAATGAATCTCCGTTATCTGAGATACGGGAAACTTGTGAATGGTTAGAAACGGCAGCCTGTTATATCTTTGATGCCGGTCTGGATACGGCATCTCTGCTGGCCAAAGCGCAAGCTTCAGCGGTCACAGTCAGAAGAGCTTTATGGCTCAGACAGTGGGCCGGGGACGCAGTTTCCAAACAAGGGTTGTTGGCCTTACCTTACAAGGGTGGCCATCTTTTTGGATCCGACCTCACAGAGCTGATTTCCAAGGCTAAGGCGAAGGAATCAGCATTACCACAGCGTAGGGCCATGGCCTCGGTGTCCAGTAAGCCTGGTGTCTATAGTGGTCGGCGGTCCTTTCGGGGCCGAGGACGATCTAGTCACTCCTCGTGGGGATCGGGTCGTCCTTCCTTCTCAGGAAAGAAATCCTCTCAGAAAACTCGTACTCCCTGGAAGCAGAGTTTCCGCCAGGACAAGCGGGAACTTGACAAGAAGCCCGCAAAGTCGGATTGACGCCAGGGGTCCACTCGAGGATTCTCGAGTGGGGGGTCGCCTGCTTCTTTTCAAGGAGACTTGGATGGCTCGCGTTCCAGATTCCTGGGTAACGCGGATAGTGTCGACAGGCTATTTCATAAAGTTTGCTTCTCGACCCCAAATGTTTTTTGTCAATCTCGCGTTCCGTCGGAACCCGAGCTTGTTGTCGCTCTACAGCGAGAGGTCGAGTCTCTGCTACAAAAGGGTGTAGTGATACCGGTTCCGTCAGAGGACCGAGGGAAAGGTTTTTATTCCAACCTTTTTATAGTTCCCAAAAAGGAGAACAAATTTCGCCCGATTCTGGATCTCAAGCGATTAAACCGGCATGTCCATGCCCGGAAATTTCGCATGGAGTCGCTTCGTTCCGTTGTGGCAGCTCTGTCACAGAACGATTTTCTGGTGTCAATCGACATTCGCGACGCCTATTTGCATATTCCCATCGGAAAGGCTCATCAGCGCTTTCTTCGATTTGCCATAGGTCAGAATCATTACCAGTTCGTGGCTCTGCCGTTCGGCTTAGCCTCAGCGCCAAGGGTCTTTACAAAAATTCTGGCGCCCCTCATGGCAATCCTTCGAAGACAGGGGATTACGATTCTCCCTTATCTGGACGATCTTTTGATCATGGCTTCCTCGGAGGAGGAGGCGTTGACGGCTCGGGATTTGTCTCTTCAGTTTCTGAAGGACTTTGGTTGGCTGGTCAATTGGGAGAAGTCGTCCCTGGAACCATCGAGGACAATCCTCTTTTTGGGAATGCATCTCGACACGTTTCGGTCGGTAGTTTCCCTACCACCAGACAAACAGTCATGTCTTCTTCGACATGTACAGATTATGAAATCCTCAACGGCAATGTCCCTACGGAAGTGTATGCGTCTTCTGGGACTGATGGTGGCGTCCATGGAGGCAATTCCTTTTGCCCAGTTCCATTCCAGGACTCTCCAAAGGTTCATCTTGAGTCGATGGAACCAGTCGCAATCGCTGGATTGCAGTGTCACCATTTCTCGCGCGGTGCGGGATTCTCTAGAATGGTGGTTACGTCCAGGGGCATTCTCCCTGGGGAAGTCTTTCCTCCCTCCGAAGTGGTCAGTCATAACCACCGATGCCAGCCTGACGGGCTGGGGGGGTGTTTGGAACAATCTCTGGATTCAGGGGGTATGGTCATCGGAAGAGTCTTTTCTTCCGATCAACATCCTGGAATTGAGGGCGATTTTCCTTTGCCTCCAACATTGGACGGTCCCTTTGAGCGGTCTGCCAGTCCGAGTGCAGACAGACAATGCGACGGCTGTCGCGTATATCAATCACCAAGGTGGGACAAGGAGTTCCAGACTCATGGTAGAGGTGTCCCGAATTCTGATTTGGGCAGAGGCCAGTGTACCAGCCATTTCGGCGATTCACATTCCAGGGGTTCAGAATATTACAGCGGACTTTCTCAGTCGCAGAAGGATGGATCCCGGGGAATGGAGCCTTCACCCGGAAGTTTTTGCACTACTGTGCTCTCGCTGGGGAACCCCCCAAGTGGATTTGATGGCATCCAGGTCCAATGCCAAGTTACCGACATTCATGTCCAGGTACAAGGACCCGAAGGCGGTGGCGGTGGATGCTCTAGTGGCTCAGTGGGATCAGTTCGAGCTGATCTATGTATTCCGCCGATATCCTTACTTCCTCTAGTACTGCGTCGGATCAGACTAGAGAGAATTCCAGCTATTTTGATAGCTCCAGACTGGCCAAGAAGGGTGTGGTTCTCGACAATAATGTCGCTGTTGGCGGCACCTCCTTTTCCACTCCCTCTTCAACCGGACTTGTTGACTCAGGGGCCCGTTTGTCATCCGGACTTGATGTCCCTGCGTTTGACGGCGTGGCTCTTGAGACCGAAATCTTGACCCGTAGAGGTTTCTCAGCCGAGGTCATTGCTACCCTTCGTGCTGCAAGATGTCCGGCTACTACTAGGATTTACCACAAAATTTGGGAAACCTTCTTTTCGTGGTGTTTGGGGTCCTCTCGGAACCCGAGAAAATTTTCCATTCCCAACCTGTTGGCTTTTCTGCAGCATGGGCTAGACAAGGGTTTGGCAGTCAGCACTCTGAAAGGTCAGATTTCTGCTCTGTCCTTATTGTTCCGGAGAACCATTGCTTCAAATAGAGACGTGCTCTCCTTTTTCCGAGGTATATCTCGTAAGTTTCCGCCGCGGAAGGCTCCCGTGTCTCCTTGGCGGCTCAACCTTGTTTTGGAGGCTCTTCAGCATAAACCTTTTGAGCCTATGGTTTCTGCTAGCCTTTCTTTACTTTCTTGGAAGGTGGCTTTCCTTGTTGCAGTCACTTCCTTGAGGAGAGTTTCTGAGTTGGCAGCTCTTTCTTGTTCGCCTCCTTTTCTGGAGTTTTTTCCGGATCGTGTAGTGCTTCGCACTCGGGGTGATTTTTTGCCTAAAGTGGTGTCACAATTTCATGTTAACCAGGATATTGTGTTGCCTTCACTCTGTCCGGATCCGAAGAATGCGAAAGAGCGAGATTTACACACATTGGATTTAGTGCGGGCCTTGAAGTTTTATCTATCTATTACTCAAGGTTTTCGTAAGACGGACTCCCTGTTTGTGGTTCCAGCAGGTCGTCGGCGTGGTCAACGAGCTTCCAAGGATTCTATAGCTCGTTGGATCCGGTCAGCTATTTTGGAGGCTTACCGCCTTCGGGTGAATCTTGCCCGATTAAGATTCGAGCCCATTCCACGAGAGCTGTGGCCTCATCGTGGGCTTTTCATCAAGGTGCCTCGGCAGTGCAGCTCTGCCGAGCGGCAACTTGGCGCTCTGTCCACACGTTTACAAGGTTTTATAAAGTGGACGTCAGTGCTTCCGCTGATGCAGTCCTCGGACGTAGGGTCCTGCAGGCAGCTGTAGTTTAAAGTTCTGGATGAACTTGTGTTTAGCGCTGGTTGCGCTTTGTTGTTAAGGTTGTTGGGTTTCTGCCTTTTGTTGGTTTTTCCCACCCTTATTTTTGAACTGCTTTGGGACGTCCCATCAGTAATGAATACTGTGGCTCTCTTCCTTCCATCTGCAGCTGAAACACGGATTTTGGTAAAAACTTACCTGTAAAATCCTTTTCAGCGAAGGAAGGAAGAGAGACACAGCACCCTCCCAAGGCAGAAGTGTGTTGATGTTTTCAGATGCAGCGCGACCCTTATCTGATAGCGATTATCTGGGCTGAGGTCAGCGCGCTAAGGCTCTGTTCCAGCATCGCCAGCTCATCGCAGTAGTCAGGTTCCGTGAGTAGTACCTGGAACTCTGTGGTTTTTGGCTTTCTTTGCATGCATAACCTGTATCCTTGTGTTTTTTCTCTGAAGTTCCTTCAGAAGGGGTTATGTTGCTCCGCTGGTGATCTTGGCTCTTTTCCTAAAAGCTTTGGTACGACTGGAGCTGAGTAGGAGGAGCCCGAGCTGGAGGGGCCAGCCAGTCAGCACTCTTTTGATCTGAGGTAACATCCTGATCTGGGGCTCCGCCTACCCATCAGTAATGAATACTGTGTCTCTCTTCCTTCCTTCGCTGAAAAGGATTTTACAGGTAAGTTTTTACCAAAATCCGTGTTTCATGCAATAAAATGTGAATTAATGATGTAACAATCTACAATGTGATTCTCTGGATTATTTCTAGATTCTGTCTCTCACAGGTGAAGTGACCGACGATAACAATTACAGATCCTCCATTCTGTGTAGGGGGAAATGTGTAAAATCAGCAGAGGATCAAATACTTATTTTCTGCACTGTGTATTCTGAGGATCTATCTGTCCTGGGGGTCCGTCCTCCTCGTGGCCTGGAGACCCCCATCCTCCCAGAAATAAACAGCACCAAAGATGGAGATCTCCGGCCCCGAGGTCGACAACTACAACCCCCATTATTAATATTTTCCTTAGACCGTGAACTATGGAGCTGCTGCATCTAATCCTCTCCTGTGTGACACCATCTCATAGAAGCTCGCGATGTTTTACCATCCGTAGATTTGGGGGGTCTCCTCACATTTTGGGTGTTTCTCCTTACATATCGGGGTGGTCTACTTACATTTAGGGGTCTCCTTACATTTCAGCGGGTCTCTTTACATTTCAGGGGGGTCTCCTCACATTTCATGGTGGTCTCACATTTCATGGGGGTCTCCTTACATTTCAGGGGGGTCTCCTCACATTTCATGGTGGTCTCACATTTCAGGGGGGTCTCCTCACATTTCATGGTGGTCTCACATTTCATGGGGGTCTCCTTACATTTCAGGGGGGTCTCCTCACATTTCATGGTGGTCTCACATTTCGGGGTGGTCTCCTCACATTTCATGGGGGTCTCCTCACATTTCAGTGGGTCTCTTTAAATTTTGGGGGGGCTCCTCACAATTCAGGGGGGTCTCCTCACAGTTCAGCGGGTCTCTTCACATTTTAGGGGGGTCTCTTTATATTTCGGGGGTCTCTACATTTTAGGGGGTCTCCTCACATTTCAGGGTAGTCTTCACATTTCGGTGTGGTCTCACATTTCAGGGGGGTCTCCTCACAGTTCAGCGGGTCTCTTCACATTTTAGTGGGGTCTCTTATATTCGGGGATCTCTTACATCAGGGGGTCTCTTTACATTTCAGGGGGTCTCCTCACATTTCAGGGTAGTCTTCTCACATTTCGGTGTGGTCTCACATTTCAGGGGGGTCTCCTCACAGTTCAGCGGGTCTCTTTACATTTTAGTGGGGTCTCTTTATATTTCGGGGGGTCTCTTTACATTTCAGGGGGTCTCCTCACATTTCAGGGTAGTCTTCTCACATTTCGGTGTGGTCTCACATTTCAGGGGGGTCTCCTCACAGTTCAGCGGGTCTCTTTACATTTTGATTGGGGCTCCTCACATTTCAGGGGGGTCTCACATTTCAGCTGGTCTCCCCACATTTCAGGGTGGTCTCACATTCCGGGCTGGTCCCACATTTCATGGGGGTCTCCCCACATTTCAGCTGGTCTCTTTACATTTCAGGGGGTCTCCTCACATTTCATGGTCGTCTCCTCACATTTTGGGGTGCTCTTCTCACATTTCAGGGGGGTCTCCTCACAGTTCAGCAGGTCTCTTTACATTTTGGGGGGTCTCCTCACATTTCAGCAGGTCTCTTTAGATTTTGGGGGGTCTCCTCACATTTCAGCAGGTCTCTTTACATTTTGGGGGTCTCTTCACATTTCAGCGGGTCTGTACATTTTTGGGGGGCTCCTCACATTTCGATGGGTCTTTTCACGTTTAGGGGGTCTATTCACATTTGAGGGTCTCCTCAAGGGGTCTGTGTTCCCCCGTTAACCATTTCCTGCCAGTTGCATTTTGTATTTTCAGAGGCGCAGAATCAGGTGAATCTGTGTTTGCCGAACCCCTGTATGAACGGCGGAGTCTGCGTCCTGCAGCAGGGCAGCTACCGCTGCGAGTGCGACGGCTGGGAGGGGCCGCACTGCGACACTCGTGAGTACCGCCGCCTCTGTACCGTCCTTGCGCTATTGCTCTCTGTTGTCACGTTCTCCCAGTATATAGGGAATGATGTCGCGTCTCCGCAGCCGCTCGCGCGTGCACAGGGTTCTGTCTTGTGAGGATGTTTTCTCGTCTGCAGGAATCCTCCGAGGAGACGTCCATTGGCCACTGGGACTCCAAAGCAAAACCCGGCGGCAGCGACGCTCGTTACAGCATCGGACTCCGCCGCTACCAGGCAGGAAATCCTCGCAGCGAGCGCCATAACCACAGCGTCTGGAGCCGAGCCCACGACCACCGACAACCTGCGGAGCGGAGGCGGCTTTACTGCAGCTGACAGGTACTGACTCGGAAAAGCACCGAGATGCCGCTGTGATACCGCTGAGCGAGCACTAGAGGGCGGCGAATGAAGACCTGATGATACATTGTAGCCATGGCACAATTCCCCAGTAATCCAGAGAGTCTGATGATCCGGCACAGGACTGCAGCATAATGCCGAGTCTCCCAAGACTGAAATCTTCTGATGATAAAACAAGTTGTGTGACGTGCGGACATATTGGTTGTCGCCCTTGAATTTGTCTCTAGTTTTTTTTATGGACTGTGAAAATGCTCATTCACAGGTGACAACCAATAGGGCTGCAAAAATGTCTGCTAGGGGCGCCGAAAATGAATGTGACATCCAGAGCTGCATTCAGAATTCTGCTGCGAAATAACAAATACCAACGCATCACCCACAATGCAATGCAGTACAAGCAATAAACCAGGAATGGCTGCAGTGAGTGTTAACCCCTGCTGACCAAGAGCTAACAGGAAATCAGCAGCATAGTGAGTACAGCTCTGGAGGTGACTGGAGGATAAGACATGATGTAACAGCAGAATAGTGACTGCAGCTCGAGGTGACTGGAGGATAAGACATGATGTAACAGCAGAATAGTGACTGCAGCTCTGGAGGTGACTGGAGGATAAGACACGATGTAACAGCAGAATAGTGACTGCAGCTCTGGAGGTGACTGGAGGATAAGACATGATGTAACAGCAGAATAATGACTGCAGTTAGAGGTGACTGGAGGATAAGACATAATGTAACAGCAGAATAGTGAGTGCAGCTCTGGAGGTGACAGGCGAATAAGACACGTTGTAACTGCAGAATAGTGACTGCAGCTCTGGAGGTGACTGGAGAATAAGACACGTTGTAACTGCAGAATAGTGACTGCAGCTCTGGAGGTGACTGGAGGATAAGACATGATGTAACTGCAGAATAGTGACTGCAGCTCTGGAGATGACTGGGGGATAAGACACGATGTAACAGCAGAATAGTGAGTGCAGCTCTGGAGGTGACTGGAGGATAAGACACAATGTAACAGCAGAATAGTGAGTGCAGCTCTGGAGGTGACTGGAGAATAAGACACGTTGTAACTGCAGAATAGTGACTGCAGCTCTGGAGGTGACTGGAGAATAAGACACGTTGTAACAGCAGAATAGTGACCGCAGCTCTGGAGGATAAGACACAATGTAACAGCAGAATAGTGACTGCAGCTCTGGTGGTGACTGGATGATAAGACATGATGTAAAAGCAGAATAGTGACTGCAGCTCTGGAGGTGACTGGATGATAAGACATGATGTAAAAGCAGAATAGTGACTGCAGCTCTGGAGATGACTGGGGGATAAGACATGATGTAAAAGCAGAATAGTGACTGCAGCTTTGGAGGTGACTGGCGAATAAGACACGTTGTAACTGCAGAATAGTGACTGCAGCTCTGGAGGTGACTGGAGGATAAGACATGATGTAACAGCAGAATAGTGACTGCAGCTCTGGAGGTGACTGGCGAATAAGACACGTTGTAACAGCAGAATAGTGACTGCACACTGCGATCGTTGAAGAGATAAGGGGGAACACAATGTAACAGCAGAATAGTGACTGCAGCTCTGGAGGTGACTGGAGAATAAGACACTTGTAACAGCAGAATAGTGACCGCAGCTCTGGAGGATAAGACACAATGTAACAGCAGAATAGTGACTGCAGCTCTGGTGGTGACTGGATGATAAGACATGATGTAAAAGCAGAATAGTGACTGCAGCTCTGGAGGTGACTGGATGATAAGACATGATGTAAAAGCAGAATAGTGACTGCAGCTCTGGAGATGACTGGGGGATAAGACATGATGTAAAAGCAGAATAGTGACTGCAGCTTTGGAGGTGATGGCGAATAAGACACGTTGTAACTGCAGAATAGTGACTGCAGCTCTGGAGGTGACTGGAGGATAAGACATGATGTAACAGCAGAATAGTGACTGCAGCTCTGGAGGTGACTGGCGAATAAGACACGTTGTAACTGCAGAATAGTGACTGCAGCTCTGGAGGATAAGACATGATGTAACAGCAGAATAGTGACTGCAGCTCTGGAGGATAAGACATGATGTAACTGCAGAATAGTGACTGCAGCTCTGGATGTGACTGGAGGATAAGACATGATGTAACTGCAGAATAGTGACTGCAGCTCTGGAGATGACTGGGGGATAAGACATGATGTAAAAGCAGACTAGTGACTGCAGCTCTGGAGGTGACTGGAGGATAAGACATGATGTAACAGCAGAATAGTGACTGCAGCTCTGGAGGATAAGACACAATATCCTCCTGTCACCTCCAGAGCTGCAGTCAGTATTCTGTCATCAGTAACCAGAAGATGAGGCCAATCACTGATGTATCATCACCCCCATCCTCCTCCTTGGTGCTGACTGTTCTCGGCATCTGTATATTTATTATTCTGGATGTGACTTTTCTGCTATAAAGACTCAATAATTCAAACAGAAAACAGTGATGATCCGATGAGACGTCGGCCGCGCGTGGCGAGGATGATATATATATTATTATATATATATATTGGGCCGTTTGTAATCGCCATTTTCCGCCTCCAGTTTTATATTTATGTGATTAAAATATTCCACTTTTACAGTTTCTCACTTTTTGTAGTTGGTCTGAATGATGTCATGTTACGTCTCCATTCACATCCAGAGCTGCATTAAAGCTTCTACTGATTGCCTTAGAGCAGTGTTCCCCAACTCCAGTCCTCAAGGCCCACCAACAGGTCATGTTTTCAGGATTTCCTTAGTACTGCCCAGGTGATAATTGTATGACCTGTTGGTGGGCCTTGAGGACTGGAGTTGGGGAACGTTGCCTTAGCGCTCCACCCCTTCCGATACTGGGAAAGCAGTAGAGCTGTGGCTGCAGCTCTGGCTGTGAGTGGAGAATTATGCCGTGCTGGGCTCCTGTCCCGCTCCGCTCCTCGGCTGTAATAAATCCGTCATTTTAGGTTTACGTTTAATAATCTTAATTATAAAATACATTTGATGGCGGCCGATTCTTCTCGGTGTGCGGAGCTCGTCGCCATCCTCAGTCTGAGCACATTGTGGGGCCGACGCCTTTCACACCTCGTCGTATCAATGTCCCATGTGAATCGCATTTCGGATGTTGAACGTCTTTATGGCGATGAGATCATTTTCCGGATGTCGCCTCTGCTCGCCGTCTCTGTCCTCGCCACTCATCACGGTTCAGAAGCAGAAAGTGAATGTTCCCTATATATCACCGCAAACTGCCCCTCCGAGAAACGTGCTGCCGGGCGCATGGGCCCATTCTAATATTTAACTGACTCATCTCCGGGGTCCTGGAGATCATAGGGCCACACAGAGGTACTGCAGGGGAGGGTACAGGGCGGAGGTACTGCAGGGGAGGGCTCAGGCACGGAGGTACTGCAGGGGAGGGTACAGGGGCTGAGGTACTGCAGGAGAGGGCTCAGGCATGGAGGTACTGCAGGGGAGGGCTCAGGCGTGGAGGTACTGCAGGGGAGGGCTCAGGCACGGAGGTACTGCAGGGGAGGGTACAGGGGCTGAGGTACTGCAGGGGAGGGCTCAGGCACGGAGGTACTGGAGGGGAGGGTACAGGCGTGGAGGTACTGCAGGGGAGGGCTCAGGCAGGAGGTACTGCAGGGGAGGGTACAGGGTCTGAGGTACTGCAGGGGAGGGCTCAGGTGTGGAGGTACTGCAGGGGAGGGTACAGGCGTGGAGGTACTGCAGGGGAGGGTGCAGGGGCGGAGGTACTGCAGGGGAGGGTACAGGGGCTTGAGGTACTGCAGGGGAGAGCTCAGGTGTGGAGGTACTGCAGGGGAGGGTACAGGCGTGGAGGTACTGCAGGGGAGGGTGCAGGGGCTGAGGTACTGCAGGGGAGGGTGCAGGGGCTGAGGTACTGCAGGGGAGGGCTCAGGCGCGGAGGTACTGCAGGGGAGGGTGCAGGGGACGGAGGTACTACAGGGGAGGGCTCAGGCGCGGAGGTACTGCAGGGGAGGGTACAGGCGTGGAAGTACTGCAGGGGAGGGTACAGGGGCTGAGGTACTGCAGGGGACAGAGGTACTACAGGGGAGGGCTCAGGCGCGGAGGTACTGCAGGGGAGGGTACAGGCGTGGAAGTACTGCAGGGGAGGGTACAGGGGCTGAGGTACTGCAGGGGAGGGTGCAGGGGATGGAGGTACCACGGGGAGGGCTCAGGCGCGGAGGTACTGCAGGGGAGGGTACAGGCGTGGAAGTACTGCAGGGGAGGGTACAGGCGTGGAAGTACTGCAGGGGAGGGTACAGGGGCTGAGGTACTGCAGGGGCGGGCTCAGGCACGGAGGTACTGCAGGGAAGGGTGCAGGGGCGGAGGTACTGCAGGGGAGGGTACAGGGGCTGAGGTACTGCAGGGCAGGGCTCAGGCACGGAGGTACTGAAGAGGAGGGCTCAGGCGTGGAGGTACTGCAGGGGAGGGTCCAGGCACGGAGGTACTGCAGGGGAGGGCTAAGTCACGGAGGTACTGCAGGGGAGGGCTAAGTCACGGAGGTACTGCAGGGGAGGGCTCAGGCATGGAGGTACTGCAGGGGAGGGTACAGGGGCTGAGATACTGCAGGGAGGGCTCAGGCACGGAGGTACTGCAGGAGGGTACAGGGCGGAGGTACTGCAGGGGAGGCTCAGGGGGAGGTACTGCAGGGGGGTCAGAGGCGGGGGTACTGCAGGGGAAGGCTCAGGCGTGGGGGTACTGCAGAGGAGGGTGCAGGGGCAGAGGTACTACAGGGGAAGTTACAGGCAGAGAGGTACTGCAGGGGAGGGTCCAGGCACAGAGGTACTGCAGGGGAGGGCTCAGTCACGGAGGTACTGCTGGGGAGGGCTCAGGCGCGGAGGTACTGCAGGGGAGGGCTCAGGCACGGAGGTACTGCAGGAGAGGGTGCAGGGGCAGAGGTACTACAGGGGAAGTTACAGGCAGAGAGGTACTGCAGGGGAGGGTCCAGGCACAGAGGTACTGCAGGGGAGGGCTCAGTCACGGAGGTACTGCTGGGGAGGGTACAGGGGCGGAGGTACTGAAGGGGAGGGTACAGGGGCGGAGGTACTGCTGGGGAGGGCTCAGTCACGGAGGTACTGCTGGGGAGGGCTCAGGCGTGGAGGTACTGCAGGGGAGGGCTCAGGCACGGAGGTACTGCAGGGGAGGGTACAGGGGTGGAGGTACTGCAGGGGAGGGTGCAGGGGCGAAGGTACTACAGGGGAAGGTACAGGCACAGAGGTACCGCAGAGGACGGCTCAGGCGCGGAGGTACTGCAGTGGAAGTTACAGGCAAAGAGGTACTGCAGGGGAGGGTACAGGGGTGGAGGTACTGCAGGGGAGGGTGCAGGGGCGAAGGTACTACAGGGGAAGGTACAGGCACAGAGGTACCGCAGAGGACGGCTCAGGCGCGGAGGTACTGCAGTGGAAGTTACAGGCAAAGAGGTACTGCAGGGGAGGGTGCAGGGGCGGAGGTACTACAGGGGAATTTACAGGCAGAGAAGTACTGCAGGGGAAGGACCAGGCAGGACCTGTGATGCCACTTGGTGGTCAGCTGGAGTACTTATCATGTACAACACAAGAAGGGGTTGTCCCTATAGATGGAAGGTCGAATGTGTCCAGCTCCGAGCCCCATAAATGTAACATATCAGACTCTGGACCATGTAAATGTAGGGTCATTAGTTTTGGGCTCCGGACTCAATCAAGGTAGGGTCACCGATGCAGGGTCATCAGTGTTGGCTGCAGATGCAGTGTCACCGGTGTCTGCTGTGGGCCCCGTGGATGTAGCGTCATCTGACGGCTGCGGGCCCCGTGGAGGCAAGGTCACCGGTGTCGGCTGCAGGCCCCGTGGAGGCAAGGTCACCGGTGTCTGCTGCGGGCCCCGTGGAGGCAAGGTCACCGATGTCGGCTGCAGGCCCCGTGGGGGCAGTGTCACCAGTGTCGGCAGCGGGCCCCGTGGATGTAGTGTCACCGGTGTCGGCTGTGGGCCCTGTGGATGTAGGATCACCGATGTCTGCTGTGGGCCCCGTGGATGAAGTGTCACCGGTGTCGGCTGCGGGCCCCGTGGATGTAGTGTCACCATTGTCGGCTGCGGGCCTGTGGATGTAGGGTCACCGGTATCTGCTGCGGGCCCCGTGGATGAAGTGTCGGCTGTGGGCCCCGTGGATGTAGGGTCACCAATGTCGGGCTCCGGTGAGTAAAGTCCTGACCTCTGATAAATAAAGGGGGTTCAGTCTATAGTCCGTGGGGGGCGCCGGCGGCCGGCTCTAGCTCGCTCCTTTCTTCTCCCATTCCTGGGAAAAAGAAATGAAACATAAAATACAAGAAACAGAACTGAAGAAACTCTCAGACGTCGTCGCCTCTCTGTAGCGGAGACTCGTATATCGAGGAATTGCACTATGAGCAGTTGCCTAATCCATCTCTACAGAAGATGCTGGTGATGGGACATCAGTTCCTAATGTCGAGCTGCCACCATCACCAGTGACTCTTCGCACCTTCCTATGTTCAGTGCTGCACTCGGCTGCAGGAGCTTCCAGGTACGATTCCTCTGGACAGTGGCGGCAGCTCGAGAGTTAAAATGGGAAACTTGGGTCGGAGGGAATGAGTTAATCGAGGGAAATCCCAATCTGCTCATAGGGAGCAGTACTGATAGCGGAGGTACACTGGGGAATTGCCAGACATGCGCTTTCCTCCTCTCTGAGCAGGTGGCCGTTACCTTGGCTTTCTGCAGGACGGTGCCTTTCCCGGTGGTCATGATGGACAGTGGTCGGCTCTTCAGTGCCACCGCGGCGTTCACCGGCGACACGTCCAGGATGTGAGTCGGGCTGCTGCTCTTCACCTGAGTATGGGATAAGAAGAAGGTCACGGGGGCGTCAGACGGAGCCCAGGGGAGCGGACGCTCCTCATACCACTGCAGCTGCTCCATATACCCCTGCTGACGCTCCTCCTACCACTGCAGCTGCTCCTCAATCCCCTGCTGACGCTCCTCATTCCCTGCTGACGCTCCTCCTACCACTGCAGCCGCTCCATACACCCCTGCTGACGCTCCATACACCCCTGCTGACGCTCCTCATTCCCCTGCTGACGCTCCTCATACCACTGCAGACGCTCCTCATACTGCTGCGGCCACTCCTCATACCACTGCAGCCGCTCCTCATTCCCCTGCTGACGCTCCTCCTACCACTGCAGCCGCTCCTCATATCCCTGCAGCCGCTCCTCATACCCCTGCTGATGCTCCTCATACCACTGCAGCTCTCCTCATTCCCCTGCTGACGCTCCTCATACCACTGCAGCTGCTCCTCATACCCCTGCAGCCGCTCCTCATACCCCTGCTGATGCTCCTCATACCACTGCAGCTGCTCCTCTTCCCCTGCTGCATGCTCCTCATACCCTGCTGCTGACGCTCCTCATTCCCCTGCGGACGCTCCTCGTTCCCCTGCTGACGCACCTCATACCACTGCTGACGCTCCTACCACTGCAGCTGCTCATTCCCCTGCTGACGCTCCTCATACCCCTGCAGCCACTCATACCCCTGCTGATGCTCCTCATTCCCCTGCGGACGCTCCTCGTTCCCCTGCTGACGCGCCTCATACCACTGCTGACGCTCCTCCTACCACTGCAGCTGCTCCTCATACCCTGCTGACACTCATACCACTGCAGTTGCTCCTCATTCCCCTGCTGACGCTCCTCATACCCCTGCTGACGCTACTCCTACCACTGCAGCTGCTCCTCATACCCCTGCTGACGCGCCTCATACCACTGCTGATGCTCCTCATTCCCCTGCGGACGCTCCTCGTTCCCCTGCTGACGCGCCTCATACCACTGCTGACGCTCCTACCACTGCAGCTGCTCCTTATACCCCTGCCGCCGCTCCTCATACCCCTGCCGATGCTCCTCGTTCCCCTGCTGACGCGCCTCATACCACTGCTGACGCTCCTCCTACCACTGCAGCTGCTCCTCATTCCCCTGCTCACGCTCCTCCTACCACTGCAGCTGCTCCTCATTCCCCTGCTGACGCTCCTCCTATCACTGCAGCTGCTCCTCATACCCCTGGTGACGCCCCTCATACCAATGCTGACGCTCATACCTCTGCAGCCGCTCCTCATACCCCTGCTGACGCTCCTCATACCACTGCAGCCACTCCATATACCACTGCTGACACTCCACATACCTCTGCAGCCGCTCCTCATACCCCTGCTGACGCTCCTCATACCACTGCAGCCGCCCCTCATACCACTGCTGACGCTCCTCATACCTCTGCAACCGATCCTCATACCCCTGCTGATGCTCCTCATACCCCTGCTGACACTCCTTATACAGCTGCTGGTGCTCCACATACCCCTGGTGACGCCCCTCATACCACTGCAGCTGCTCCATATACCCCTGCTGACGCGCCTCATACCACTGCTGACGCTCCTACCACTGCAGCTGCTCCTCATTCCCCTGCTGACTCTCCTCATACCCCTGCAGCCGCTCCTCATACCCTGCTGATGCTCCTCATTCCCCTGCGGATGCTCCTCGTTCCCCTGCCGACCCGCCTCATACCACTGCTGACGCTCCTCCTACCACTGCAGCTGCTCCTCATACCCCTGCTGACGCACCAAATACCTCTGCTGACGCTCCTACCACTGCAGCTGCTCCTCATTCCCCTGCTGACGCTCCTCATACCACTGCAGCTGCTCCTTATACCCCTGCTGACGATCCTCATACCCCTGCTGACACTCCTTATACCGCTGCTGGTGCTCCTCATACCCCTGGTGACGCCCCTCATACCACTGCAGCCACTTCATATACCCCTGCTGACGCTCCTCATTCCCCTGCTGACGCTCCTTACACCGCTGTAGCCGCTCCATATACCCCTGCTGAGGCTCCTCATTCTACTGCAGCCGCTCCTCATACCCCTGGTGACGCCCCTCATACCCTGCAGCCGCTCCTCATACCCCTGGTGACTCTCCTCATACCCCTGGTGACGCTCCTCATACCCCTGCAGCTGCTCCTCATACCCCTGGTGACTCTCCTCATACCCCTGGTGACGCTCCTCATACCCCTGCTGACTCTCATACCCCTGGTGACGCCCCTCATACCACTGCAGCCGCTCCTCATACCCCTGCTGACGCTCCTCGTTCCCCTGCTGACGCGCCTCATACCACTGCTGACGCTCCTCCTACCACTGCAGCTGCTCCTCATACCCCTGCTGACACTCATACCACTGCAGTTGCTCCTCATTCCCCTGCTGACGCTCCTCATACCCCTGCTGACGCTACTCCTACCACTGCAGCTGCTCCTCATACCCCTGCTGACGCGCCTCATACCACTGCTGATGCTCCTCATTCCCTGCGGACGCTCCTCGTTCCCCTGCTGACGCGCCTCATACCACTGCTGACGCTCCTACCACTGCAGCTGCTCCTTATACCCCTGCCGCCGCTCCTCATACCACTGCCGATGCTCCTTGTTCCCCTGCTGACGCGCCTCATACCACTGCTGACGCTCCTCCTACCACTGCAGCTGCTCCTCATACCCCTGCTGACACTCATACCACTGCAGTTGCTCCTCATTCCCCTGCTGACGCTCCTCATACCCCTGCTGACGCTCCTCCTACCACTGCAGCTGCTCCTCATACCCCTGCTGACGCACCAAATACCTCTGCTGACGCTCCTACCACTGCAGCTGCTCCTCATTCCCCTGCTGACGCTCCTCATACCACTGCAGCTGCTCCTTATACCCCTGCTGACGATCCTCATACCCCTGCTGACACTCCTTATACCGCTGCTGGTGCTCCTCATACCCCTGGTGACGCCCCTCATACCACTGCAGCCACTTCATATACCCCTGCTGACGCTCCTCATTCCCCTGCTGACGCTCCTTACACCGCTGTAGCCGCTCCATATACCCCTGCTGAGGCTCCTCATTCTACTGCAGCCGCTCCTCATACCCCTGGTGACGCCCCTCATACCCCTGCAGCCGCTCCTCATACCCCTGGTGACTCTCCTCATACCCCTGGTGACGCTCCTCATACCCCTGCAGCTGCTCCTCATACCCCTGGTGACTCTCCTCATACCCCTGGTGACGCTCCTCATACCCCTGCTGACTCTCATACCCCTGGTGACGCCCCTCATACCACTGCAGCCGCTCCTCATACCCCTGCTGACGCTCCTCGTTCCCCTGCTGACGCGCCTCATACCACTGCTGACGCTCCTCCTACCACTGCAGCTGCTCCTCATACCCCTGCTGACACTCATACCACTGCAGTTGCTCCTCATTCCCCTGCTGACGCTCCTCATACCCCTGCTGACGCTACTCCTACCACTGCAGCTGCTCCTCATACCCCTGCTGACGCGCCTCATACCACTGCTGATGCTCCTCATTCCCCTGCGGACGCTCCTCGTTCCCCTGCTGACGCGCCTCATACCACTGCTGACGCTCCTATCACTGCAGCTGCTCCTTATACCCCTGCCGCCGCTCCTCATACCACTGCCGATGCTCCTTGTTCCCCTGCTGACGCGCCTCATACCACTGCTGACGCTCCTCCTACCACTGCAGCTGCTCCTCATTCCCCTGCTCACGCTCCTCCTACCACTGCAGCTGCTCCTCATTCCCCTGCTGACGCTCCTCCTACCACTGCAGCTGCTCCTCATACCCCTGGTGACGCCCCTCATACCAATGCTGACGCTCATACCTCTGCAGCCGCTCCTCATACCCCTGCTGACGCTCCTCATACCACTGCAGCCGCCCCTCATACCACTGCTGACGCTCCTCATACCTCTGCAACCGATCCTCATACCCCTGCTGATGCTCCTCATTCCCCTGCTGACACTCCTTATACAGCTGCTGGTGCTCCACATACCCCTGGTGACGCCCCTCATACCACTGCAGCTGCTCCATATACCCCTGCTGACGCGCCTCATACCACTGCTGACGCTCCTACCACTGCAGCTGCTCCTCATTCCCCTGCTGACTCTCCTCATACCCCTGCAGCCGCTCCTCATACCCCTGCTGATGCTCCTCATTCCCCTGCGGATGCTCCTCGTTCCCCTGCCGACCCGCCTCATACCACTGCTGACGCTCCTCCTACCACTGCAGCTGCTCCTCATACCCCTGCTGACGCACCAAATACCTCTGCTGACGCTCCTACCACTGCAGCTGCTCCTCATTCCCCTGCTGACGCTCCTCATACCACTGCAGCTGCTCCTTATACCCCTGCTGACGCTCCTCATACCCCTGCTGACACTCCTTATACCGCTGCTGGTGCTCCTCATACCCCTGGTGACGCCCCTCATACCACTGCAGCCACTTCATATACCCTGCTGACGCTCCTCATTCCCTGCTGACGCTCCTTACACCGCTGTAGCCGCTCCATATACCCCTGCTGAGGCTCCTCATTCCACTGCAGCCACTCCTCATACCCCTGGTGACGCCCCTCATACCCCTGCAGCCGCTCCTCATACCCCTGGTGACTCTCCTCATACCCCTGGTGACGCTCCTCATACCCCTGCAGCTGCTCCTCATACCCTGGTGACTCTCCTCATACCCCTGGTGACGCTCCTCATACCCCTACTGACTCTCATACCCCTGGTGACGCCCCTCATACCCCTGCTGACGCTCCTCATACCCCTGCTGACGCGGGATTACCCACTTACTACAAGAAGCGAGAGCAGCAAAACAATTGCAGCTTTTGGTGCATTAGATCTGGGCTTGCCTGCAGTGAATGGAGTCGCTGCTAACCTTCCCTCGCCCGGTCCCGCTCACGGTGGCACAGAGCTGTGCGGTGGTAGCGAGCCGTACTCCTGTGAGAGCAGGACCGGGCCAGGACAGGCCGGCCACACTGTCCCCATATAATGACAGCAAGCAGAGGTCCTGAAAGTAGTGAATTAATCTGCCGTCTATTAAGTTGTCGCCTCTCATCATCGCGCTGCAGTCGCACGTACGCTGGAGGGGCTGTCCAGGTGGGCTGGCTCCACCGCTGTCCCCAGGGTCACCGGCCCCTGCTCGGCCTTCCTCAGGTTCTCCTTCACGTCCACGATCTGCAGCTCCAGGTCCACGCGCTGGTTCTCCCTCCGCTTACACTCCTCGTCCTTACTCTTCAGCTGTTCCTCCAGGACGGGAAGACGACTCTGATCTGCGAGAAGAACAAGAGCAAAAGCTCAACCCAGGCAGAGGCCGACGCGTGAGCCGTGTCAGCTGCTCTCTGTTATCAGCCATCTCACGTTCTGGAAGCGCTACGCCATATCATCCCAGTATACGGATGCGTGCGTCACTATCATCCCAGTATACGGCTGCGTGCATCACTATTGTCCCAGTATACGGCTGCATGTGTTACTATTGTCCCAGTATACGGCTGCATGTGTCACTATTGTCCCAGTATAAAACCCCAGTTTTCACTATTTCCCCGATAAAGGCTGCATGTGTTTACTATTATCCCCCTAAAAACGGTGCATGTGTCACTTTCCCCCCCTAAAAATGCATGTGTCCTATTATCCCAGTAAAACGGCTGCATTGGGCACTATTTCCCCGTAAAAAGGGTGCATGTTCACTATTTCCCCGTATAAAAACTGCTGTTTTCACTTTTTTCCCCTATAAAGGCTGCAGTGTCCCCCTATTATCCCCCCATAAAAAACGGGTGCATGGTCACTATTTCCCCGTTTTAAAGGCTGCATGTGTCACTTTTTCCCATTTTAAAAAGGCTGCATGTTCACTATTTTTTCCCCGGTTAAAACGGCTGGGAAAGTGTCACTATTGTCCCAATAAAGGCTGCATGTGTCCCCTATTTTCCCAAAAAACTCCCCTGGCACTATTGTCCCATAAACGGGTGCATTTTTTTCCCTATACGGGGTTTCATGTCAAATTGTCCCATAAAAAGGGCAAAGGGGCACTATTTCCCAGTAACGGCTGGGCCCCTGGGGGGTCACTTTTTGGGCCCAATTAAAAAAGGGGATGGGCACTATTTCCCCCCCCTAAAGGCTGCTGGCCTTGTCCCATTAATTCCAAAAAATTTAAAGGGTCATGGGCACTTTTTTTTTCCCCCTATAAAGCTTTTCAAGGTTACATTTTCCCATAACGTGCGTTCAAAAAAGTAACGGGGCATGTGCACCTTTTCCCCCGTAAAAAGGTGCATGTTCACTATTTCCCGTATACGGCTGAGGGGCCCATTGTTTCCCCTATAAACCCGCATGGTCCTATTTCCCAGGTTTTACGGTCGTGTCACTATTTTCCCAGTATACGGGTGCAGGTCACTTTTCCCAGTTTAAGGGGGAAGTGTCCTTTTTGCCCCCTAACGGCTGCAAAGTGCACTATTTCCCCGTTAAAAACCCGCATGTGTCACTTTTGCCCAGTTAAAAACGGGTGCATGTGTCACTATTTTCCCCCAAAAACGGGTGCATGTGTCACTTGTCCCCGAAAAAGGGGGCAGTGTCACAAATTTTCCAGAAAAAAGGGTGCATGTG